>JARHVA010005003.1:555000-1155000 GCA_037957365.1 Torreya grandis
CTACTTGTATCAACTAGATGCCCTAACAATATGGAGGATTAGGTTTTACTCAAAAAATCAATCAAAATAGGTCATTTATAGGGTTTTAAAACTTGTACACATAAGAATAAGCTTGACAAACCTAGACACATGTGTACCCAAAAACTTGAAATAGTTTTGCACAAAGGACACTATCACCAAAACAAGGATACTAGTGCCACATGATAATACTATCCAATTAGGGCAAAACTATCCAAAATGTGTTTTGACACCTAGATCCTATTTTTGACACTCAGAACAACCTCTACCTTAGTTTTTAGCCTCTAGATCATCTGTCTCAATCATTTTCTAGCTAAGTTCTCATTTACATTACTTATTATTTTTATAAAGTTCAAATCTAATCAATTCTATAAAAAATCAATAGTTGTAATTATTGCATATTTCTACCTTGATTTACTATACTTAGATCTTTAACAACATAAGATTTACATTCATCTAAGTCCTAAAAGGTTAAATTAGAATCCATCTCCAAGTTAACTGAGAATGTCAAATAGGATGATAGCATGAGGGGCATATAAGGTGAGAAACACTTAAGTACATAAGTCGGTCACTAATAGAAAAACCTTTATAAAGGATACATGAAAGAAAGTGTGTTTTCTTAGACTTAATGAGGGATTTCCAAAGGTTGGAAATACTTCAGATCTATGTATCATTTTGGGCAACTAAACCTTTCTATAGGTTGTTTAGTTTTAAGTGTGTTATAGAGTCCTCCTAATGACCCATATATATATATATATATATTTATATATTAATTATTAAAAGGAAGATCATGTAATTATTTTATTATAAAAAATGTTTTTATTTTTGAAAAATAATCTTAAAAAGTTATTCAAATAAAAGAAGTAAAAAGAAAGGGAAAGGTTGTTTTGATTAGAAATAAAATGCTTATTATCTTAGAAAAAAACAAATAATGAGAAATAATTTTGAGGATTATATCATAAAATGATTAAGTCTTTCAATGAAAAATAGTCTTCAATTAAGCGAGTTTTATCTAATATTGATATTTACCAACAAAATTTGTGAGCATGATGAAAGTTGAGTTTTTGATAACACAGGATTGGAAGATTTACATGCCATTACTTCATTCCTTTGAGTTAATAAAAATTAGTGATCCAAATCACCAACATATTTGTTTCG
The DNA here is from genome assembly GCA_037957365.1 of Torreya grandis. Taxonomy (NCBI): domain Eukaryota; kingdom Viridiplantae; phylum Streptophyta; class Pinopsida; order Cupressales; family Taxaceae; genus Torreya; species Torreya grandis. Next base: position 556,177 of record JARHVA010005003.1, read on the forward strand.
AATGGAATGATATTGAGAAATCAATTTCTTTGTTGTCCAATACTTTTGCTTCTACCTACTCTACATTTTAAAAAAATACAATAGATTGAATATTCATTTATTTAGCCTTATCAATAAATTTATTATCGCCAACACATCCAAATTTTAAATATTTAAGGCCACTCTCTCTCTTTTAGTTTTAAGTGGAAATAAATGAATAATATGAAATGAACTATGGTCTTTTAAAAGTGTTTTTTTTTAAATTTTGTTTCCTTCAAGTTTTTCTTTGTCATATTTAAATTATCAACTTTTATTGAGTTTATGGTTTTATTATTTGTAACCTGGAGTTTTTGACTCTAAAGCCTTTAAGTTTTGATTTCTCTGATGTTCACATTTATATCTTATACTCATGTGTTTAAGTGGCTTATGTTTTATTCTTTCTTGGGTATTTATTGGATTATGATGTGTGGCATTTTCTCACTCTTTTTACGTCTTGGATTTCTTTTATTTTTCACTTTACTCCCTGAGTTGCTTTCCTATAATGGAGATCTAACACAACTTATTTTTGTTGTAAATTATATGTGCTAAAAGTTGAAGAGAGGAGAAGGAGAAAAATAAAAAGCTTCACAAAAGGGAAAGGAAAAATATTTTAAGGTTAAAAAAATGTGGGAGTTTCATTATACAAATCAAGTTTTTCAAACAAGAGAAGCTTCACATAACTAAAAAGGCTTCACAAAATAGATAAGGTTTCAATCATAGATGAAAAATATTTGCAATTCATGAATTGTTTTTCCATGCAAAAAATGTTAAAATCAATGTAAAAATAAAATAAAAATTCCATGACTAGTAGATTTATAATTGATCTTTGTGAAAGAATTTAGCGAGATTTATTGTGTTTTATCATGAAAGAAAGGAATAATGCATATAGACAAATAAATATATGTTTTTGAGTGAAGTACTCATAGTGTTTTATTTATTTTGGATAATGTGATCTAAATAATTTAAAACTAGGGTTAACTCAGATTGTGTAAAATATAAGAATAATCTACAAATCTGAATTGAGAAATGGAAAGTTTGATATTGCACTTAGATGATTTGAAATTGACAAAGTAAAAGGAGGGATATATACTTATCTTATTTCCATATTATGTCACTCATAAAATTTGTCACTTATTCTAAAAATATTTTGTGTATGCTCTATCATTGCTCATATTAGAAAACTTTAGCTTAAACCCTGCATAGACGCTGATGGTAATAGTGAAACCTCTATGATGATTGATATAATCCTTACTTTATTGGTAATGTCTTCATCAAATTTTTAGTTATATAAATATTTTTACCCTTGTGCATACACATGTATATGTTTATTATGCGTATTCTCACCTTTGATCTTATGTGTTAACTCTTATTTTACTTCTCCTTCCTTTGAAACCTTAATCATACTTTAAACTATAAGATGACCCTTGAGAAAGGGGTTAATATGTCATGTTAGATATACCCAAGAATTTACCATTTAATGGATAATTATTGGATAAATTCTAATTATCCTAAGAGGGATCAAAGCACATAGTTCTCCCACTCACGTGTGTGTGCAACATCATGATCAATCTAGAATGTTATGCTATGTTTGGATTTTGGCACTTGGCACCATGCAACTTTGTTTTTCACATGTTTTCAAACTTATCTCTAGGGATGATCCTTAAAGGGTGTTTCATATTTTCATGCCTTTGTGATAATGTCTCAAAAGAGTGCAAGTGCATTTCTTAAGTAGTGCTCAAGTAATTCCCAAGTTACCAAGTTGTGACCAAGTGAGTATGACCTTAGGATTGATTTGTATTTATAACTAAGTATTTGATATTTCCTATTATGATTAATCATGAAACATATATATACTTACCTAATAGAGTCTTCCTAATTTTAAAAATAGTTATTGAGTGTTCTTAGACACTACTGATAAAAGTAGACTTGTGTGATAACCATAATTTTTCATTTATTGTCGATACTATTATATGAGTGAGAATTAGTGATATGACATATGGAAAAGGCCTCTATAGGATTGTAGAGGGTTATTATACAAACTGTGCTAATTATAAATAGGTGTATTTGATAAATAGAGTTGGTGAAGACAACAAGTGGGTAGATAGATGTAGAGAAAGTGTGCACAAGAGTTAAATATGTACGTAATGTCCAAGTATGTCAAATTTTTTCAAAGTGTCTAATACAAAATTTAGATGCATGATGTAATATCCCCTTTCAATAGGGAATATCTAAACACAAATAGCTCTGAACAAAGATACACTTTGTGCCAAAATAATTTCAAATATGAATAAATAAATCACAATATAATCTCTCAATAGCAAATCAAAGATCTTATCACTTGTTCTTCTAGATGATTACACAATTGAGTCTCTGTCATACAAATAACATAACATGAAATATTCTGTCTTGAAAACCTAGGCTTTTGCAAATCTAGAGATTGACCCTGAATCTGGAAGTCTCGGCCTACTGTGTTGAACACACAGTCGCCAACATCGGTCAATATTTTGCTGACATCGGTCATTATAGGTCCTTCTCTACCGACATCGGTCTTTAGTCAGCCGATGTCGGTCACTGGGATCTCTGTCTGTCGAGGTTGATGTCTGCGTGGATTTGTACGAACCTGTACAGACTTCGTACGACTGCCAATTAAGCACAACTTGCCTATTTTCAAGCCCTGATCTGAAAATATATGTCTCTAATACAAAAGATCTCTATCTGTATAATTTATTGAATCAAAACTAAATAAAAATACCTGGAATAATGTGATAACTTTTGTGTGAAGTTATCTCTCAAATCTGTACCTCTGTGATAACTTCTGTATGAAGCTATCTCTCAATTTGGCAATAAATCAGCTGATATCTCACAACCTCTAAATCGCACACAATGAAGAGTTGACATTCTCCACTACAATGGAATCTTGGAACCCTTGGCTCAGTCTTCACAGAAGAATTCTTCAAAATCAATAATCAATAATCAATGCATAATCAATAATGGCCTCCATGAGAAACCCTTATACCCTCAAAAGATATGCTTGCCCTAATTAGGGTTTTTCTTAAATTAGAATTAGGGTTTCTAATTTAAAATTAGACCAAATAATTAATATTTGATTAAATCAATCAAATATTAATATCTCCCTCAATACATGTCCAATCAAGCCCAAACGAAAGCCAACTAGAAAATTTTTGCTAAACGAAGCCACACCAATCTCCATCAAGACCCTCTAACCATCCTCTCAGCCTACGAGGGTCACATAATAGGATAAACATGAACTCAGAACATGTCAACTGAAAAGGGGACATGACAATCCGCCCCTCCTGGAATTGCTTGCCCTCAAGCAATCGCAGAATGATACACTCCTTAATCCACCTGGATCCCAAATATAGTCATGATTTGCCTTACTATCAATCAATGCCAACTCCATGCCATGTCCATCCCTAGTACTAAGATAAGCACCCCAACATCCAATCCATAAATGAAAATCAGCAAGCAACTTAAGCAAACTCTGTACCTGAATAATATCTAAATCTGGATTGTGAAGGCTAGAAAGAGTCATATCATCATCAACCTGTGACCCAACTGTGACAAAAAACGGAGTCCCTACCACATGTGATAAGTCCTGAACTGCACTCACCTCAAGACCAAGCTCGTCCTCATATCTCTCTTGTGTTGGTGCCAATGTGCACTCGTCATCGCACTCTATCATGTTAGGTGGCGTAGGCATCTCCATCCGATGAAAAAACATATATCTAAAGCTGCTGCCCCGTATTGCCTTAAGAATGTGTGTCTTCCCATCAACATCAAAGAGAACCTCCATGTCCTTGAGATGAAGAGTAACTTCTTCAAATGAATGAAGCCACTTCATACCCAAGACTAAGTCTATATCCCCCATGTCTACCACATCATAATTAGCCTTGAACTCATAGTTGTTCAAGTGCAATGGGAGGTCTCTAATCATATGCTCACACCTAAGAGTGTGACCATTGGCTACCTTAACTCTGATGCCCTCAAAATATTTGGTAGTGAGTCCACGCTTCTCCACAAATCTAGCATCTATGAAATTATGTGTGGCTCCTGTATCAAGAAGGGTGATAACCTTCTACCCTGCCAAAACTCCATGGAGTCTGAATGACTCATCTAAATAAATGTTGGATAGGCATGCCTCCTGTATGTGAAGCTCTAACTCTGTCTCTACCTTAGGCCCTAAAGCCTCTGCCTCTGCCCACTCAGAACTATTTTGCTATTTGGAATCCTCTGAATTCGAATCCTCATAATATGCCCACATCACACGATTTGCCTTGCCCTTAGGCCTCAAAGGGCAATCATGATGGATATCATATGGACCTTTGTGGTAGAAGCAAAGCTTCTTCCTACGTAGATCATTAAGCACCTCACGATCCAAAGGTGGTGCTGTTGGATTGGCCTTTGAATCATTCTTTACACCTAATTTATCTATGTTAAAATCCAGTCTCTCTGTATCTGCGTTGGAGCACTTATGGTCTCTAGATGAAGAAGTACCTTTGGAGTTAAATTTATGGGATGGGTCTGCCATCTCCATACTATGCGCCTTCTTCATAGCTACTTGTAATGAAGGAGGATCAAAGGCTTTGATCCAACCTCTCAATGGCTCTGTCAATCCCTCCATGAAGAGAACTACCAATCTACGCTCGGAAATATTGGGCACCATGACTGCCAATCTCTGAAACTCCCCAATGAAGGACTCCAAGTTACCTGTTTGTCTCAACTATGCCAGATCTTGAAAGTAAACCTCGGGATCTTTCTTGTCAAACCGCTCAACCAATCTATCCACAAAGTCTTGGTACTCTATCACCTGGTTATGCTAAAGTGTTACCATACCATGGTACCACCAATCATGTGCTACTCCATCCAAGTGCAAAGTGGCATATTTGATGGCCTCTATCTCTGACATTGGTCTCAATGCCAAAAAGGTGTCAAGCTTATGAACCCAAGCTTGAGCTGTCATCTTGCCGCTACCATCAAAAGTAGTCAAAGAAAGCTTACCAGTAGCTTTCTTCAGCTCACTGAATTGAACTCTAGGCCTCCTGTCCTGTCTGACTAATCTGTAGTGCTCTCTCCTCAGCTAAAAAAAATGATCAAGGGACGTCCTCTCTTGAACATGAGGAGGTAATAAGTCCCACTCATCATTTGCGTCCATGTAAACATCTGCAAATGGGGAATTTCCTGCCTCCTCCTCTACTGGTGCCTCTGGTTCTTCTTGAACAAATATAGGACGTGTAGGTCTATCCGCAGTTCTGGAGTGGGTCTACTATGGTCTCTGATTAACTGTAGCACTCCTATCATCTCTTTATTCCCTGTTCTATCTATCAGGTGCGTTCATCCCCCTTATCATAGTCAGGAGTCCCTGTAGTGTCTGATTCATCTGCTGTTGGCTTGTCATCATAGCACGGTGAAATTCTTTGGTGTCCTGATCAGCATCATACCTGTGGCCCCTAGGTGGGCTACCCTCACGTCTGCCACTCATGATAATCCACTGCTGTTCTAACAACTGGGTACCTTCAAGCAAGGTTCTACTGCGTGTGTTATACCTGTGTGATCCCAACTCTTGTGGCTGCATAAGATTGTCACACCCTCAGGATGGCAGGATTTAGCTCTGATACCACTATAATATCCCCTTTTAATAGGGAATATCTAAACACAAATAGCTCTGAACAAAGATACACTTTGTGCCAAAATAATTTCAAATATGAATAAATAATTCACAATATAATCTCTCAATAGCAAATCAAAGATCTTATCACTTGTTCTTCTAGACGATTACACAATTGAGTCTCTGTCATACAAATAACATAACATGAAATATTCTGTCTTGAAAACCTGGGCTTTTGCAAATCTGGAGATTGACCCTGAATCTGGAAGTCTCGACCTGCTGTGTTGAACACACAGTCACCGGCATCGGTCGATATTCTATCGACGCCGGTCACTGTAGGTCCTTCTCTGTCGGCATCGGGCTTCAGTCAACCGATGTTGGTCACTGGGATCTCTGTCTACCGAGGTCGGTGTCTGCATGGATTTGTACGGACCTGTATGGACTTCATATGGCCACCAATTAAGCACAACCTACCTATTTTCAACCCATGATCTGAAAATATATGTCTCTAATACAAAAGATCTCTATCTGTATAATTTATTGAATCAAAACTAAATAAAAATACCTAGAATACTGTGATAACTTTTGTGTGAAGTTATCTCTCAAATCTGTACCTCTGTGATAACTTCTGTATGAAGCTATCTCTCAATTTGGCAATAAATCAGCTAATATCTCACAACCTCTAAATCGCACACAATGAAGAGTTGACGTTCTCCACTGCAATGGAATCCTGGAACCCTTGGCTCAGTCTTCACAGAAGAATTCTTCAAAATCAATAATCAATAATCAATGCATAATCAATAATGGCCTCCATGAGAAACCCTTATACCCTCAAAAGATATGCTTGCCCTAATTAGGGTTTTTCTTAAATTAGAATTAGGGTTTCTAATTTAAAATTAGACCCAATAATTAATATTTGATTAAATCAATCAAATATTAATATCTCCCTCAATACATGTCCAATCAAGCCCAAACAAAAGCCAACTAGAAAAATTCTGCTAAACGAAGCCACGCCAATCTCCATCAAGACCCTCTAACCATCCTCTCAGCCTACGAGGGTCGCATAATAGGCTAACTATGAACTCAGAACATGTCAACTGAAAAGGGGACATGACACATGAACATAGACAATTTAATATTTTAAAGATGAATATAGGAAATTTCACATTCCTTATTCCACTTTGTACTTAAGATTATAAATATATAATGGTAATTCAGATTAATGGAAGATGGAATAAAATGTGTTTTATTAGAATACAAACTTTGTAAAAAGAGTTAAGTTTGTATAAAGAGACTTAGGTGGATTCCAATGTTAATGCAAAGGAGCTTCATTACTCTGTAATATTTGGTAACAATTCCCTTAGGTGTCTTTTTTATGGGAATATATTTTAGGATTTTATTTATTTATTTAGTAATAATGCTATGCCCTTAATCTATAGAGTGTATAGGGATATGTGTGGTTGATATGTGGCTAGCATCACATTTTACCTTATCATCTCACAATTATATATGTTCTCATATTTTTATTAGGGTTAACCTATGGAGTATTAATAATCTAAGTAAGGTATACATAAGAGGTAGTGGTTAATACTTGAGGATCATATTAATTTTTTTGTTCTTATTACATGGTTATAGAGGTTGGCCCCTCTAAGTGGCTTAGTATTATATTCCCAATATCTTGCTCTATTACCAAAATTTGGTCTGGATGTGTTATATTTTGCTCTTAATTATTACAATCTATTTTCATTGCTCTCCTCTTGATAATTATATTGGAATCCATTATTGTGAAATGGTTTGATCTATGTAAGTAATTTCACTACAAGTGTGAGTAGAGATTTGATTTGGATAAGATTATGTGGTGTAGATTTTTTAGATCTAGCATAGTGGTTGTTCTTTGAGCTAAAGGATTTCATAACCTTAACCCAAAGTGTGGCTAGGGATATGTGTGATCAACTTGTGACTTACATAAACTTTCATATTATTTTATCACATTTCTTTATGTTCTTATATTGTTAGTGGGGTCAGCCTAAGGAATAACCATGACTTAAGTAGACTATATATAGGAGGTAATGGTTAGTATTTGGGGATCATAGTACAAATTTTGTTCTTATTTTATTATTGTGGAGGTTTCCCCCTCGAAGTGGCTTAGTCATATTTATCAAGTATTCTACTCTTTCGTCAATTATTATTATGGATCTACTTATTCTGCTCATAATTATATGATATATTATTTCATTGATGTGAATCATCTAATTAATTTCATTAAAAGAGGTATAAGAGCCTCAATTTGGGCAAAGTTTTTTCCAAATATGGCATTGCTATTGTCTTAAGAGTTGTCTAGAAAAAAACTTGTACCCTTATACAAATTAGTAGTATTGGATAAATTTTGGTGAGACAATCACAAGGGTATAATCATTTGTTACACTTCTTTTGCCCTAAAAATGTAAACCCCATGGTTCATGCATGGTTGGTCCAAACACTTACAGCTATGGGAAATGGAAAAGAAACTATATTCAAAATGCCTCACAAGGAGGACATGTAGTCTAAAAATTTAGATTATGGTGGTTTTGGGATGGTTAACCATCTTTAGTTAGATATCCAAATCATGGTGAAGAAAGATGATCTTGATATGGTAAAAGGGGACATCAATGTGGTAAAAGGTAACATGGATGATGTGAATTTTTTTAGTTGGCAGATATCAATGGGACATTGACCTCTCTTGTAACTCATATTACATAGCCAAATAATCCTCCACCATTCAATTCAGGTTCCCCCAACTAGAACAATCAAAATTCAAATACTAGTTCAAAGAACATGAGGCCAAAATTGGAAGTATACAATTTGATGGTAAGGATCCACACACTTGGATAAATCAAATGTATTTATTTTATCTACATCATACCCCATGTGAACATAAGGTGGTCATGACATATCTATATTTGGAACCTAAGTAGTTCATTTGGTATAGGTGGTTGTGCACTCAACATAAAAATAAGGGCTTCCATGTTACCTAGTTAGTGTTTACTTATGAGTTATAGAGGCACTATTAGAATGATATCACATAAAACTAATTCAACTAGTTAGTAGAGTTGTGACAAATAGGGCCTATCAAGGATATTATTCAACAATTATAGAATTTATCCTTATGTGTGGATGTTTGACATAAATGAGGACAACATGAATGAATTATTATTAGGTGGGCTCAAGGATAATGTCTATCTTGATGTTCCCATGTTTAGTCCAAGTTTAGTGTCTGAATCTATAGTATTCATGCATTAAGAAAAGGTAATAGATCTGGTCAAACAAAATACTTTCACTAATGGCTAAGAATAAAATTCTGGAGCAAAATCATTTCATTAGCCTACTAATTTACCCCTTAAAAAATTGAAGAGAAACATGTAGAAGGGTTATGTTTTGATTGCGATAACAAATGGAGTAAAAGACATAAATGTGCTAAGAAGAAATTGTTCTACATTGAAGGAGTTAATGAATATGAATAAGATGATGTGGTTTCAAGTGAAGGTGAGGAAGAGACATAGGAAGAATGTGAAGATTCCAAACCTACTATCTCTTGTCATGCACTTTCAGGTATTAACACTCCTCAAACCCTTAAAGATCTAGGTTTACTCAAGAAATAAATGGTGATAATGTTGATTGACTTATGGGGTACACATAACTTCATCAAAAATAAGTTGGCTACTTGTTTAAACTATTTCATTTACCCAGATCCAAAATTTCAAGTCATGATTGTCGATGGTGGAAAAATCAATTATTTGGGGAAATACCATAGCATTAAGCTTGATATGGGAGACTACATGGTATATTATCCTACATTTGTTATTACCATGAGTGGGGCAAACTTTATTTTGGGAGTCTAATGGATCACAACATTTGGCACAATATATATGAATTTTCAATAACTATTTGTGTGCTTTCATTTTGAAGGTAGGACATTTGAACTACATGATTTATAGGTAAAATATCCATTATTGGTTAGGTAACATCAAATGAAAAATTTTCTCAAAAAAGGGATAGAATATTTGTAGCATTATTATTTTCACTAGAAGTTCAACCAACAAAGGTGTCTATACATCCTGATATACAGATGATTATTTATGAACACCCAACCATTTTTGGCACCATGCCAAAAGGATTACCATAAATAAGAGAACATGATTATGCCATTCAATTGATTCTAGGGAGTAAACAACTAAAAATCAGACCATACACGTATCCATATGCCCAAAAGAGTGAAATTTAAAAGATGGTACAAAATATGTTGGAGGCAAGTATTATTATACATATCAAAAGTGAATATTCATCCCTAAATTGTCATGGTGTGTAAGATGGATGAAACTTAGAATATGTGCCTAGACTATAAAGAACTCAACATGTACACCATCAAAGATAAGTTCCTTATTATATTAATGATGCTTTTATATATGAGTTACATTGTGTTATTTATTTTAAAAAACTATATTTTCATTCTAGGTAGCATCAAATTTGGATTAGAGATAAGGATATCCCTAAAATAACTTTGAGAACTCATAAAGTCCATTATATGTTCTTGGTTTCACAAATGCACATTCTACATTTCATATTTGGATGAACACTATTTTTAGGCCTTTTTTGAGGAAAGTTGTGTTGGTGTTTTTCAGTGACATCCTAATAGACATCAAAACTTGGGAAGAACATTTGTAGCATGTGAAATAAGTACATCTAGTTCTACAATAACATCAACTTTATGAAAAAACCTTAAAAATGTGATTTTAAAGTCCAAGAGGTGGAGTGCTTGGGTAATATAATTTCACACAAAGGAGTCAAAGTTGACCCTAAGAAGATCAAATATACGATGGAGCGGTAGGTGCAAAAAATTGTCAAGAACCTGTGAGGCTTTTTGGGGCTAACAAGTTACTATTATAAATTTATGAAAAATTATGGTAAAAGATAAGCACCACTCACAACTTTATTAAATAAAGAATCATTTCATTGGAATGAAATAACTACTAAGGCCTTTGAGAAGTTGATGGAGGCTATGTACACCATTCTAATTTTGGCTACTCCTAATTTTTATAAATCTTTCATTAATGAATGCGATGCATTGAGATATGATTGTAGACACCAAAAATCTACACACCATGATTTTAAATGTCAATATTCCCTTGTACCCCCTTGAAACCAATCTGACCCTTCGACCCCTAACCACACCTAACCCAGGTCAATTTTCCCAACTAACTTATCTTAGCTTTTACCCACTTTGACCCACCCTCAACCACTAATGGTCAGGATAACCATTGACGGTCACCTTGATCGTTGATGGTCAGGGTGCACCTCCTTAACCACCACCATGCAAGTCACCTCACCTTGATTTTTTAGAAATAACTCATCTTAATCTATGTGTGAGCCATTGCATGTTCAAGTTATAATTAGAAGGCCCAATTAACACCTTGTTGTAACTCTCTTACCTTGCCTATAAGAAGAGAGGAGCAGGGAGGTGGAATCATCTATAATTGTTATCAAGTGCCTATGTATCTAGAGTTATTTTATTTTGTAGGTCAATCATCATCAACAATACAATAATCATGTCAAAGAGCCAACTTGCCACTGTAGCTCTGCTAAAGCAACAATATCATTATTCTACCCAAATCTTGTCAGACTCCACTAATGAGTCAACCACCTCAATCAACCATCTAATCAGCCTTATGCAAGATAAGTATTTGTTTTCTGATATTCATTTACTTTATTTACTTTCAAACTTAGCCCAAGACCAACCCATCTCCCAAAATATCACCTTATGATATCATTAATCAGCCATTTATGAACCTAGATCTACACACAGTAATCATCAATGATTGTCTCAACCACTGACGGCCTGCCTAACCGCTGATAGTTACCTTAACTACCAATGCTCACCATAACCGTCAAGGGTCACATCAACCATTGATGATCACTATGTCAAGAATAAAAACTTATTTCCACCTACCTACCCTTAATTGAATATTATTTTTTGTGTCCCTACCTATTCACAGACCCCTATCTAATTTTAGAAAATAGACTCGAGCCATTTAATACTAGTATTGATTTGCTTATCACTATATTATTCATTTCTAGTCTATTTATTTAGCAAGCATTTTTTGTATTCAATTTTATTGGCTTTTGATTATTTATGCAAGTAATTTCTATTCTATTTTAAAAACTTAATTGTTTAAAATGTGTGGATCGACATCCCTTGAAAAAGCTCTTACATCCAAGATCTAGCTAATGTTAGGCAATCCACTCAGCTATTTATATAACCAACAATTTTCTTTAGTGCTGTCTTATTTGTAGGTAATCTCCCAAGCCAAAGAGGTTTTCAAAATCATCTGATTTAATGCATGCATAATCAAACATGTTTTTCAACCATACCCATATTTAGTTTCTTCTTCTTCCCTTTCCAAAATATAAGCTAAAATTCACAAAAACATTCTAGCATGCCTGGTGGGACCTTGAGTCTTTACTTTGGGTTTATTTTTTTTGCATTTGTATGATTTTCTCCCTATCTATGTTCATTAACAAAAAAATTGAAATCTCTTTTGGGTTTAAAATCAAGTGCACCCATTGCTTGCTTTTAATTTTAGATCACTTTGAACTTGTCAGGGGATCTGTAGCTCTACCAATTAGAGCACAATTGATTACTTTCTTATATGCAATTAAACACGGAATTATACCAGAATGATAAAGTAGCTAGAAACTTGAGACAACAAAGAATTTGAGAGACAATACACACTCTTGTATTAAATACTACTAGAAGGAAATACAATAAGGAAGATGCCACTTCTTCCTCCACCTCAAAGGCTTGCCACACCTCAAGACCTTCTTCCATCTCTCTCTTGCTCAACACAACAACTCTAAAGCCTGAGTTATTATCCCACCTTGAATGCTTCAGCTGATCTCCTTGACCTTACACCTGTAGATCTCCTTGACCTTGTTAGCTTCAATGCTTTTACTTGCCTTAGAATAATTACAATACATGCCTTATGGGTCTATAAATAAGATCCCATACTTACAAAAATAGAACTCTAGTTAAAATAATTAGACACGTAGCTCGTGACTATAATTAGTCGCTTAGCATGCAAACACTTGCTTCACTTAATTGACTGTTCGTCAACAACAGTTCCGAAAATACACAGGTGACCGACACCGGTCCCTGCTAGTCTAGTGCTGCCGATGTCGGCCGACTCCCTGCCATCGCCGGTCTCCTTCTCCACTGCACTTGACCGACGTCGGTCATACTGCCAACGCCGATGGCTCTGGTTCTTCAGCATCCTTCCTCTTGTGTCTGCAAACAGTTGAAGCTTTTAGCTCCACACCACAACAAAACTAAGGCATAATAATTTTATCATAGCATTACTTTTATTGCAGACACTAAACTAGATTAATTTCATCAATTAAACATCAAACAAACTTGAGACAAGGCCCAAATAGGATTTCATCACCTAGCGGTCACCTTACCCTTTCTCGATGATCTTACTTGGAGGTCATTACCAAGAGGAGAACAAACTCAGCTCTCTAGTTGAGTATAAACTTTGGAAATTAGTATATATTAGCTAAACACCTAACACCCTTATCACTATGGTGTGTGAAGTGAGGGGGTAGGCCCCAATACCAAGCCATATATTAATTCCCAATATATATTTTTTTGAGCACCTAAACAACTTGAAACCAACCATAGATTGCTTTGATAGTACCTAATCTACAAGCCAAATTTTATCACACATTCTCATAACTTAAGGCATAAGCCAAAAGTGAGATTAAAATTAATGACAAGATTTTAATGTACTTTAGTGTGTGTTGGATTTCCTTGATCGTTTTCTTGCTTTCTCTTTATTTGAGTTGTAAGATTCTTTATGTTTTCTTCTCATCCTACTTGCATAGTTCTTCCCCATTAACAACAAAGAGACTTAGTAAGTTAGGATCCATTTATATATTATCCAATCTATGATACCTCTTCATATATAGAGTATATCTCTGATGTTGAGATTTCTCCTCATCATTATGATGCTTCTAATGTGCCTTAGGTAGTTTCCCAAGGTGATCCAAACTTTGCTAATTTTTTGGTTAATAACTCGATAGCTTTGCAACATTATCTTAACATAGTAGCTCATCATAATCCTATTTAAGAACCACCTATCGATACACCCTATGACACACCATTAGGATTTTTTGTTATCTCTTCTATTGCTATTGTCACCACCCAACTGTTAGGTACTTAGGCTTTTGACTTAGCTAGTAACCCATCTAACATAAGCATGCTGAACTAACTAGCTCAACCTTATAACACCCAAATACCTCTTATCTTGACTAAAAACTATTCCAACATACCTACCACCCAACCTTTACCTACCCATACCCCAATTACTACTAGAGTACTCACTACCACCATCACTACCATTCTTTTGGTTACCTCCACTCTCTTCAAAATGTAGTGGCACCCATAACTTCTATCTTTCCACTTGTGACTACCAAGGTTACCACTTATCCCTTACCTATGACTCAACCACCTGCACCTACTCAGTAAACATACCCTCTACCAAAACACCAATGACCACATATTCATATGTGGCTTTAACCCAACCACCTATGGCCACTTACCCATATGTAGCAACTTATCAACCTTAGACAAATTATCAATATATCACTCAACCCCAACCATAATATGCACCTTACAATTCTTCTGGTGCATAACCCCAAATGAACCTAATGAAGATGCTAATGGACAAGATGGTAATTCTAAAGTCTTCCATCTTTAGGGCTCATAATCTCATATCCTATGACTATATCTTTAACGAGCCCATCCACCCATCTATGCCTATCAGGCCATATCCTCCTTAATGAGAACTTCCAAAGTTCTAAAAGTTTTAGAGTAAGGAGGATCCCCAATAGTACCTTAAGGCATTTATGCATTCATGTTATTTGATTACCTGTGATGCTGCCCTCCTTCTCTGTACTTTTCCTATCTTTGTCAGGATCAACATTAGATTGGTATAGTTACTTAACCAAGCATTTCATCTTCTCCTTCACCCAACTATCTCAAATTTTCTTGGATCAAATTTTGATAAATATATCTAAGAAGGTTTTCATCACTAACCTCTACTCTATCATATAGTTTGATGATGAATCTATTGCTGATTTTTTAGCTCATTAGAAGAGCCTAATCAATTAGCTTTCCTTTTCCCTACCTCAACCTAAATTCATAGAGATATTTGCTCAGGTATGTGCCAAGCATATCTCCTCTACACTGTGTGTCTAGAGCTTCCAAACCTTTGATGAAGATTTTACCATGGTGCATAAGCTAGAGAACAGAGCCATTGTTGAAGAAAATCTAATACTAAAAAATAAGAACTCTACCTATAAAACTAATGAGGCTTCCTCCTCCAAACTGAACAACCAAACTAATACCAGGACTAAGAACAAGGGCACTAAAAATGTGGCTATTCTTAAAGCCACTTCCCCTTCATCTACCAACTAATCAAATTCCTCTAGTTCCTTGAAGTAAAACATAAGAAACCAAATCTAAAACACCCATCAGTAATTTAATCCACTTGAAGAGCCTTATGCCTCAATCTTGAAGAAGCTATTGAAAGCTAATATCATACAACTTCCTCCTATCAAACCACCTCAATAATTTGATTCTTCTCATCTTACACCTAGTTGGTATAATGAGAATGATCTAGGTGCCTTCCATTGAGTGATAGGGCATGATGTTAGTAGTTGCAACACCTTCAAGAGCATTGTCCAATCTCTCATTGACAAGGGTAAACTTGTTTTAGATAACCCTAATGCACCTCAAAACTAGGACCTTGACATATTTAGGCAACCCTTCCCCAATCATGCACCTACCAAGAATGAGAGCAACATGGTCGAGTGCTCTCATGATGCCCATACTATTAACATGGTCCTTGGCACTCTTGTTGTTGAAGAACCTACTGATCAACCTAACTGCTCTTCACCCTCTCTACTTATTGAGGTAGCATAGTTACCTTCCCCTCTTTTAGAGACATAAATTGAGGAAGCCCCCTTTTTCCTCCTCTACTTATTGAGGTAGTGGAGCCACCAACCCCTTCTTCAACTGACATTATAAAACAAACACCCATTTTACCTTCCCCCTTAACCATCAAGCAACTTACTACCCCTTCAAAGATCATCCTCAAAGAAGAATCCCCTATGTTTGTACTTCTCACAAAGGAGTCATCCATTCAAACCTTGTATCCTTTGATCAAGGAAAAGGGTGAGGTTATCACCCTTCTATCTCAAATTATGGGCTTATCTTTTAGGTCCACTATTTAGGGAATAAAAATAGCCTACAAACTATTCTCTAAGTTAGTACAAAAATTAGAATTTGTCTCCAACCCTGACATGGATTGAGCCACCTTATGGCAAAAATTAGGGCTACCTTATATCACCAAGAAGGAATCTACAACCCTACCTTTGGTAGACCAACCCACCACTTCTACTATCCAAACTCCTACCCTATCAAGCAAACCAATAATAACTTCTACCAACCCAACAATTCTTAAGCCACCCAAAGTACCTAAACCCCAAACAACCAAATCACCTTCTCCAACTAAATTGACCAAACCAACCAAGAACCTTGGTACCATCCCTAAACAAAGTCTTAATCACCAATCTATGAAGGTAGAGCTTACCTCACCTAATCCAACAACCAATCACCAATCTATGAAATTAGAGCTTACCTCACCTAATCCACCAACTAATCACTAATCTATGAAGGTAGAGCTTACCTCACCTAATCCAACAACCAAGTGCTAACCCAAATCAACCAAGGGAGTAGGGATACCAAAAGGTTAGAGAACCAAATTCCTACCTCCATCCACCTTTCCCTTTATCTTAGGGCCTCATCCCTCCACTCTGATTAAAAGGCTAGTTGTCTTAACCAAGACCCAACTGCCATTATTGGTTACACCAACACACTTGCTTTTAGACACACCTATTTTCACCAAACCATCAATAACCAAGCTACCTATCCTAAAACCTCCTACCTCTGCTTTCTCAACCACCACCTTACCAAAATAAAAACCACCAACCAAACACACTACCTTACCCAAACCTTCTGTCACCAAAACCACTCCTGAAAAGACTTCTTCTTTACCAACCAAGACCAAAACCCATACACCCTCTCCAAATTTAGCCAAATCCTACTCCACCATTTTTAAATAGTTACTACAAGATTTTTTCCTAACCTTAACCCCTATCAATTTGTTCAACCATCTCGATTCAAAACCTACCTAGTATAATGACCAACACATGTACTCCTATCATAAGACACTAGGGCATGACACAAAGAATTTCAAAGCTCTCCAAACCATTATTCATCAGATATATGATGAGGATTATATTTTAATATATGAACCTCTCATGAGCCCATTACTAAACCAACAACCAACAACCACTAGCCAAATCCTACCTATTCCTCTACTCTCACCTTAGAGTGATGAAGAGCCCAACCAATCTCCTACCCCAACTCTTCCTTCTATCTATACCATTCACGTGGTTAAAAAAGTGTAATAGAATGATAAGGGGAAGGCCAAAACATCCATCCCATAGACATACCCATCTTCTACCTCCCAACTAAACCCTACCCAAACATCTGCACCTTCACCCAAACCCAAGATATCTATCTTAGGTGCCTCCCAAGTCAACCCCTCTGAGTCCATCATGAGAGTGGTGCTCAAACAACTTCACCAGCCCCCGATGAAGATGAGCTTATATGAGTTGATTATCACTTCACCTCATCATTCCCAAGTAATGATAGAGGCATTGCAATTGATAAAAGTCCAACCTAAAGACCCTCAATGTCTAGCATCCTTTATCGGTGCTCTCAAAATTTCTAACCTTGTCACCTTTAAGGATTCATAAATACCTTATATCCATTTAAATGACCCAAATAACCCTCCTTTATCACTGCTTACATCAACTAAACCCACCTTAAATGGGTCATGATTGATAAAGGAGCTAGTGTTAATATTATCTCCTCCTATGCCTTTAACCAAATTAACCTTCTAAATAATGTCATGTCCAAAACCTTGGCCATCCTTTGATCCTTTAATGACACCATGATCACTACCTTGGTAATGGTTGTCCTTCATATCCATGTAGGGCCTCACATACTCCTCGAACACTTCTATGTAGTGGAAGGTGAATTCTAATACAATGTTTTTTTGGGATGACTTTGGATTCATTCCATGAGTTGCATCCCCTATACCCTACATTGTTACATTAAATTTGAGCATGAGGGCCAAGTAATCACCATCCAAGCTGACCTGAGTCCCTTCTTAACATGCAACATAACCTACTATCCCAATGATATCCTCTTATATCTATTTAGCACACCCTCTTTAACCAAAGACAAGACCTTCACCATGAAATAGGAAGTTACTCCTTCTACCAATGAGGCATAAACTATATCATCCATCCCCTTTGACCAAATCCCCACCTCAGACTCTTTGAAATCAACATTCCACCACCTTTCACTAAGAGAATATCACGTCCTTACCTTTAACACTTTACCTACTCCCCAAGAGTATGGGAAGCTTGATTGCCAACCCGGGTATGACCCCAATGTTAGAACCATTATTATTTTTTGACCTCCCCATTTTCAACCTATTTCATCTATGGGGGACTCAAAAAACCCTTTGGCACTTCCACCATCTCTCTTTCACCTCATCCATTTACCACTAGTTTTTCCTACCTAGATAAACTGAGCTTTGCCAAGACATACCTCCATAGGTGTGCTTGGAAAGGATTTAGTATTGGATGATATAAGCATGGCCCCAAAAATTTGGTCTCTATTGAGACCAAAAAGCCTCATGAGAAATATGGCCTCAATTTCATCTTACCTACCAAGAAACAAACCAAACCACCTACCACTGCTATTATTGAGGAAGACACCCCTTCCTCACCAACCTCTCCCCCACCTACATGTGAAGATGATGACATCATCCCACCTATTTTTTTTCATCAACATGATCAAACTCATACCCATAACTTATCAAAATGAAGGGGAAATTGTAACCATCCATTTGACCCATCTTAAGATGATAGGAGATGACTCTCCTATCATTAACACTATTCAATGCCAGGATGATGATTCCATTCTCACCTACCTTGGTGCCCCAAATTATTCCATCCACAAATCCCTTTCTCCCAATAATTTAACCATGTTGAATGAATCCACCATGGATATCAACTTGGGCACTCCAAAAAATCCTTGCATTGTCAAAATTGGCCAATCACAGAATGCCAAAGAACTTCAAGATTTCCCCTGTTTCTTTCAAGACCACAACATATCATTCACTTGGGATTATAGTGACATGCCTAGAGTTGACCCTACCATCACCACCCATAACATAGTCACCCACCGTGATGCCAAGCTCATCAAGTAGAAACTTTGATACATGTACCCTCACACAACTCTTCTCATCAAAGAGGAGCTTCAGGGTCTTCTATCTGTCAACTTCATTCAACCTATTGACTATACCCAATGGGTCTTAAATGTCATGCCTATTAATAAAACCATATGGGGACTACATATCTATGTGGACTTTCATGACCTCAACCTCACTTACCCCAAATATGACTTTCCTCTATCAAGCATTGACTAGCTAGTTGATATTACAACTGGCCATGAGATGTTATCTCTCATAGATAGATTCTTAAGTTATAATTAGATTCTAATCACCCCCAAAGATCAACACAAGATTACCTTCACCATTGATATAGAGTCATGACTTTTAAGTTAAATAATGCTGGTGCAACCTCCAAATGTGCATGACCTTATCCATAAGATTGTAGAGGACTATGTGGATGACCTTCTCAAAAAATCCAAACTTTGAAAGGATCATTTGGCTATTCTCAAGATCATCTTTGAATGACGTATCCATTACCAAGTCTACCTAAACCCAAAGAAGTGCTTTTTTGGGGTATTGTTAGGAAATTTTCTAGGTTTTATTATCTCCCTTTAGGGAATCAAAGTTTACCCCAACAAAATCAGAGCCATCCTTGACATGCTTCCTCTAGTCAAACTCAAATAACACCATAGTTTGTAGGGAAAGCACCAATCCATTTGTCACTTTATCTCCCAACTTTTAGATCGATGTCAACCCTTTCATCACCTTCTAAAGAAGGATGTCTCTTTTAAGTGGAGTAGTGATTGTCAAAAGGCCTTTGATTCAGTTAAAAAGTACCTTTTGTCTCCACCTGTCATCACCCCTCCTAAGGATGACCAACCTTTCTACCTTTATATCTCTACCACCAACCACTCCCTAGGGGTAATGTTTGCTTATTAGGATGAATAATATAGAGAACAAACCATCTACTTCATTAACTATATGATTTTAGAGTATGAGACTTGATATACCCATATCAAGAAACTTTGTTTAGCTTTAGTCTTTGTGCCACCAAACTTTTGCACTATCTTCTTAACCACAAAACCTATGTCAAAACCAATACTGACCCACTCAAGTACATGCACTCCAAGCCATACCAAAACCAATGTATAGCTAAATGGCTCATGATGTTAGTGGAGTTTTACCATGAGTTCCTTAAAAAAAAGTCAATTAAGGGGCAAGTCATTGCCGACCAATTGGTCAAATCACCATTAACAAGAAACCAACCTCCTCTTCTTGAGTTCCTCGGTGAGTCCATTATGACCCTCTCTCAAGTAGACTTCACCTATCAAGTCACCATATTATTTGACAGATCAAAATGTCAATGTGGTCAGGGAGGTGGTATCATCCTTATCCCCTTTGATGGTGATAATCTTCCTTTGTCCTTTAAGCTTTATTTTGAATGTACCAATAATGGCTGAGTATGAAGCCTTAGTTATAGGCCTTCAAATTGTGTTAGCCCTAGGAGTTAAAATAATTAATATCTTTGGTGACTCCTAACTTATGGTCAGTCAAATCAATGGTTCCTACCAGTGTAAGAGTGATGTTTTACAATAGTACAAATAACTAGTTGATGAACTCTTAGCATCATTTGAACACTACCACATCTAGTCAACCCCATTATCTACTAATAAGTTTTCCGATACCATGGCTTCCCTCACCTCTTAGATCTCATCTGCACCATTTGAATCTAAGCTATCCATCATTATCCATAGACTTATCTAACCTTCCTATGTCAAAATAAATTTTCCCACCATTTTTCATGTGGCAGATGTGAACTAGAAATTTGACTCAAGAGAGGTGATTAGTATTGTGTTAGTCCCAAAACAAAAACAAATTGATAAAAACACACTAACTAGCATACATCTCTAGGCCTAGTTATTAGGGTGAGATTAATAACAAAAAAATAAAAAACAAAACTAAAAAGTAAATAAAAAATAAGAATCCTTCACCTTCCTTGGATGCTTCAAATGCTTGTTGTAGTGGTTTACTCGGCTTGTGCTCACGAAGTCTTCATCAAAGGAGGCTTGGCTATCTCCTCTTCTCCTTGGTACCTTGTGGCTTTGGTTTGGATTGGATAAATATTTTGGAATCATAAATTTGGAATGTGAGAGCTCTTGGAATCAATTGGACATGGTAACTTTACACAAATTAAGCTTAAAATTCAATAGGCAAGGCCTCTTATTTATAGATTTTTGAGATTGCTTAGAATCAATCTAAACCATCCATCTTGAGATGAAGATGTGTGGTTGAGGATTAATTCAATTTTTTAGAATTAAGTCTATAATTATTCTCATCATGACATTGGAAAAAGGGGCATTGAAGAGGCATGGAGGGTCATTATGAGGCATGGGAGACCCATAATCTTGAGATTTATGGCATTTATGGCCTAGGGATGTCTTCCCAAATAATGAGGTCACCTGATGATGCAATTATAATCATTAAGAGGACCTAGATTGGCTAAAGATGATTGTGCCCCAGTTAGGGCTGATTAACAAGCATAACTCAAAGATATAACTTGAAATATAGATTAAATATGAGTGGGTGAAAAGTTATGAAATAGATGAATAGAAGAATAAGATTGATTAGTGTGAATGATTTAGTTGTACCTGCCAATAAGGAGATGCTCATCCTGATTAGCAATGATATAACTCGAATGGTCAATGGGTTGATTTGATCAAGGGTGGGATGGAAAGATTTGTCAAGGTTCCAAGGAGAAAATTTTATGGCTCCATTGATTATAGACCTCTTGGAAGCTAATTTTTACTATAACATGTGATGGTAGGCTTCATGATAGAACACCATAAAGACTATCCCAAAATATGCATAAAGATTGACTCTCGATATAATAAACACTTGAAAAAAAGACACCAATGATAAAAACCATGATGATAATATTGACGTACGAATATGGATAGACTCAAGAATAATTTTCTCAAGGAATCACCCATGAATACATATAGACTGAGTCGAGGCAATAGTACTAAAAGCAAACAAATAGGCAAGCAAATAAATAAACAAACAAATAGAAAAACAAACAAACAAACAACCTAAAATAAACAAATAAATAAAAATATTGAAAACAAAAGTAAAAGAAAGCATCCTAACAATGACAATGCCCCAGTATGGTAGATTGAGGATAACTGACTAGGCTTAGATAGGAAAAATATTTTTGAATTTTGAAATATTATGAATGTTTTTGGCATTTTGAGGTATCTTAACTTGTTAGATAATGACAAGATACCTGCTCACAAAAAGGTGAGAGCATTTAGCTTAGGTTGTTCACAAAATAATGAGAGCATATAGAAAGGGGGATTGAGGTGACCTCAACATGAATTAAGCATGACCCACATAGTCCTAAAATGACCTCAAGTCATAGTAATTCCATCCACATAAAAGGTAGGAAAAAACCAACTAGGTCCCAACAAGTTCTCAAATCCATCAAATGGCCAGTCAAATGAAAACAGTAATGGCAAGGTCATGCAATAATGCATGATAAACAAGTATTTCCCCTAGTTTTCCCATAGGTGGTTATAACTAGGATACAATGACATAGGTCAATGATACTAATTTTCCCATAGGTGGTTATAATTAGTAACAAGACTGATGAGACACTGATTTGCCCATACGTGGTTATAATCAGGTTCACATAAATAAACTTGATATAAGATGGAAAATGAAATATATCTTGCCAGATCAACTGTCTTACTACTTTCATAGACTATAATTGTAAACATGAATTTGATAAGATTTGAAACTTGATCAAAATCCCCTAATGAAAAGTGTGGGAAGAACCAAAGTAACCAAGATCAAAATAGGATTGGGTAGGATGACTAAAAATAAGCTTTAGTCTAGATAGGAATAGAGTGGTTAGATGACACGGTCTTGCTAAGGACAATAATGGGTTTTGATAGATTAGATAAAATGGTAAGAGAGTTTGTAGAAAGTTGGATATAATTCCAAGAGGGTTAACCCCAAGTGATGGGGTAAATGGAAGGATGCGTGATAATGATAAAAGGTTATATAACAACTGTAATGACATGGTAATGTGAAATAGTATGGTACATGTTTGGTTCTAGCTTGGGTATGGTTTTTGATTATGTTTTTCCTACTACTGGGGATATGCCCATCTTAATCAAGAAATAATACAAATAGAATAGTTGATCATGTTAATTGCTATCCCACACCTCATTTGAATAGTTACTCTATCAAGAACTGGATGCTAATTTGGTTATCAAGAATGCTTTTATGATATTCATTGGTCATCGATTCTGATTCCTTCAAGCATCGATACAAGGTATCTTTGTAGCCTCTACAAAGGAAAGTGTGGCCATGGATGGTAAAAAGGATAAATAATGGATGGTAGGTTTGACTATGAAATGGAATGCCAGATGATAATATAATGTATAATGGTGGGGAAACAAATTAAGATTAGGACTTTTAATCACATGTAATGTTGTTAATGCTAGATTCAACATGACTTTAGTTGTGGCAAGGTTGAAGACTTGTTCTCTTGATAGGACCACTATATTTTTTTATTGTTTGATCTTGAGAGTAGCTACCATTTGATTAGATTATAAATTGGAAGCTATTTTGACTTGATCTTTGATTTTGTCTTCATCAAGCAATGAAGAACTTTTGTGCTTAGCTATTGGTACCTCAAATAGGTTTTCACCAATGAAGTTGTCTTGATTGTCCCGTAGCACCTTTGAGAAGGTTTCACTAAGGAATGTTGTCTTTTGACTTTGATTGTCTTCTATAACTTCCAAAATAGATTCACTAGAAGATGTTGAGTTCTGACTTTGATTGTCCCCTAGCACCTCTAAAAATGTTTCACTAGGAGAGTGTTCTTTTGCTATATGAATGTGGTATTGGTCTCCTTGCTCTTATTCAAATGCTATGTCACCATAGATGTAGTTTAATAAAGTGTGATTCTATCAATCCCAATCGACACTTGTGGGAGATGGAATGTCAATTATATGGCTATTTTGGTTGATAGTAATGGCTTGTGGAATGATAATGGAATGAGGAGAGGCTACACAATCCTCATAGAAGATACTAGTATAACTTGTGTCGAAGCTAAAGTACTCATCCTCAAAATTTGTATAAGGATCATAAATGTATTCAAATTTATCTACAATATGTGTAACCAATGTTGTAACAACCATGAACATATTCTTCTTCTAAATCTGATTATAACTCAAGGGACTCTAAATTTGATGTTGAGACTAATGTTGATTCAGATTTAGATGGTAAATCTAATGTCAGTTCAAGAATAGAACCTAACTCTTAATTATGATTCTTCATTTTATGGGTACTCTATTATAATGATGTCTTATTGAATATTTGGTTTTGGACAAGTAATAGCCTATGATGGCATAATGGGCTCCATAAAAACTAGTTTGTCAGAGTGGGACTCCTCTAAGATGAGAAAAAGGTCAAGATACAACTCCTCAGAGACTGGTTTATCAATAGGAGCTCTTAAAAAATAGGTACATGGTTAAGATAATGATTTGCCCAAAGGTGGTTATAATCATTAAGAAGTGACTCAACAATGACTGGCTCATTAGTGTGAGACTCCTTAACAACTAGTATAGAATCAATAGGTGTTTCATCATAGGTTGACTTATCATAAGTGGTTGGTTCAACAAAAACATATTATATTGGTTTCTTGTCTAGGTTTTGGTTTTCAATGAGTTTGAAAATACTAGTTTTTAACATAGCTTGGTCATCGAAGGATTGAATCGGTTGAGGTTTAGATGGGATTGGTTCTGGATGAGGAATGGCTTGTGGTTGGATAATGGTAGGGCATTTGGGAGCATGATTGATCACATGAGTCAAAGGATGAAGTCCTAAAATGGTAATGATAGGGTGCTATGGGGCTTGATTGCCCACAAAAGCCAAAGGACTAGGTCCTAAAATGATGAAGGGGTGTTGTGGAGCTTGATTTATCACACAAGCCAAAGGATGAGGTCTTGGTATAAAAATGGTTTGGAATTATGGGACTTGATTTCTCACACAAACCAAAGGATGAGGTCTTGTTATGGGAATGGTGCAACATTGTGGTCTTGGAATAGAAATGGTACGATGTGGTACAGCCTAATTACTCACATAAGCCAAAACATCGAAGTCTTTCTCATAAACCATATCATCCTAGTTGTGAGTTGGATCATAAGCTGGTTCTTGATTGTGTTCCACATATTGATTATTATAAAGAGGGTATGAATCCGTATCCCAGAAAATATTATCTATAGTTAGGTCTTGAAAGTCCTCCTCACAAGCTTCTTTATAATAATCTAGGTCTCAATTTGGATCATGAACTAGTTCGTGACTTTGTTGCCATAAATGATTATTATGAGGTGGATATAAATCTATCTCACAAACCACATTATCATTATTGGGGTCTTGACTAAAGCCATAAAAGTCATTTTATGTGGCCATTCTATCATGAGTTGGATTATACTTGACTCCACCATGGTGTAGCTAGACATATCTACATAAATGATGAAATATCCAAAAACAAATAGGCTTTGAGTTCTTCAAATTATAAAAAAACTATGTCCAAAGGACAAATGGTTCAAACTTGGTCAAAAGTGGAGCTGTATCTTCAACATGGTTTAAAAATGGAGTTGTATCTCCAAAATGGTTTGTGATAAGACTTGGTATAAAACAACCTAACATCAAATATCTAATGTCAAATGTCATACACATAAAAGGTCAAACATCTGAATAAAAACTAACATATCAAAGGTCTAGGTCAAAGTGTTACAAACAAGGTCTAAACTAGAAAAGGGAAAATTTGAGTTACTAGGTCTTTTATCCAAACATGGGAGTCAAAACCTAGGCTCAAACAAATAGGCATATGTTAGGACTTTTATCTAAACAACATCAAAATCTAGACTTGAAACAAAGGATTGATGTGAATTTAATCTAATAAGTTTGGAAACATCTTTGACATAGACCCGACAAACAGAATCAAATCTAAACATGATTAATTGGCTTAAGGCATGAGGTAAAAGGCTCTTGAAGAAAGGTTGTGTTCTCCCAAATAAAGGCACAAATGATGATGAAGATAGGTTTTGAACATACAAACCATTAATAGTTTTCAAAATTGGGTAATTTATTAAATGAAGTTATGCAACCTAAAAGAGAAAGATCTGTGTATCAACCCCACAAATTGAGGCCTAAAAAATAAATCAATCAATATTTGAATATAAATTTAACAAGGTTAATTGAAAACTCAAAATTAAAAACAAGTATTTGACCAAATAAGCTAGACAAGATTGGACAACATGATGACACATAAACAAGGTCTAAATGGTATACATAAAATGGTTCAAACTTGGTCTAACTTGGTTGAAAGTGGAGTTGTATCTTCAACATGTTTTGAAAATGGAGTTGTATCTCCAAAATAGTTTGTGATAAGACTTGGCATAAAATAGTCTAACATCAAATGTCTAATGTCAAATTTCATATACACAAAAGGTTAAGCTTCTGAATAAAAATTGGCATGTCAAAGGTCTAGGTCAAAGTGTTTCAAATAAGGCCTAAACTAGGAAAGGGAAAAGTTGAGTTACTAGGTATTTTTTCATAACACAGAGTCAAAATCTAGGCTCAAACAAACAAGCATATGCTAGGACTTTTGGCCAAACGATGTCAAAAGCTAGACGTAAAACAAAGGATTGATGTGAATTTAATCTAAGAAGTTTGGAAACAACTTTGACATAGACCTAAAAAATAGAATCAAACATAAACATGATCAATCAACATAAGGCATGAGGCAAAAGGATCTTGAATAAAGGTTGTGTTCTCCCAAATAAAGGCACAAATGATGATGAGGATACATTTTGAACAAGTAAGCCATCAATAGTTTTTAAATTTATGTAATAAATTAATCGAAGTTATGCAACCAAAAAGAGAAAGATCTTTGTATGAGCCCCATGAATTTAGGCCTAAATAGAAATCAATCAATGTTTGAATCCAAACTTAATAAGTTTAATTGAAAACTCAACATTGAAAACAAGTATTTGACTAAACAAGCTAGACAAGATTGGATAACATGATGACACATATACAAGGTCGAAATGGTATACACAAAATGGTTTGAAACAATGGTTTCTGATACAAGGTAAACTAGTCTTGAAATGAATTGAGCAGCCTAATGGCATAAGCATGCTCGAATGATGTGAGCTATGTTATGTTTCAAAGACTCAAAAGGCTCAAAATGTTTTAACATGATTTGGGTAGCATAAAACTACCCTCCTCAACTCAAATACATTATTTTGACATGGATTATGAACAAACAAACAAGTTTTAGTCTCAAAACATACCAAGTAACAATGACCAAAATATACTAAGTATAATTGTCTAAATCCTAACAAGGGTATGACAATGTGGGGTTGACTAAACTAGCAAGATTTTGAACATTTTTAAGGCAATCAATTACACAATGACTTTCATGTCAAATGATGCAAAAGATAAGCATGAAAATTGAGTGACTGTGGCATTGGATAATTATAAAAGGGTCTAGTCTTTTTTTACAACCACTACATCCTATTGTTCACTCAGTGTAGTGTGATGTCCAAATATAGATACATCCCATGTGCAACTCAAAAGGAGTGGATGAAATCAATGCTAAGAGATGAAAAATTGGGTCAAAACTTCCCTAAAGAACTCTTTGGAGGTAGTGAATTCCCCCTCACAAGCCAAGTTTGTATGAAATAAAAGACTAATAGAAAGACTTTAGGGTCATTTTTAAGGTCACCCAAACTTTGATGAGTTTTTGGGAAGTGCTCTAGATGACATTATTTGTAAGCCTTAAACTAAGATTTTTTCAATAAGGATGATGCTTGATTCTAAAGGTTCACTAAAGGAGACAAATAGAAGAGCATACACGCACAAATCTTCTCTTTTCTAAACAAGTTTTAATCAAACAACTATTGAAAACAAGAATTGACAAGTGTGTTCAATGTTAGAACCCAAATGAAAGATGTGGTGGTGTTCTTTTGACCCCTTGGTCTTAATTTGTAACTTTGAAAGCCTTCACTTAAGCCTCTAAATGTTTCATTAAGCACCAAAACAAGGTTCTTAATTCATTTTAAAAGCATTCAAAAGGTGGTCTAAAAAATTATTTATCAAATTTGAAATCTGCTAGTTATCTGTCTACCCTTAAGGCATCACCCCAAAAGCATATGTGTTAGATTAGAAACATCCAAACAAATTTTCAAAACTTTGTAAAAACTTTATGAAAATTGAAGTTAAAATAATGTCATATTCTAAAAATTTAAAAAAAACACATAATTTTAAAAAACTCATCCAAAGTGGAGTCCATATGACCCCAAACCAAGCATTTCAAAGTAGCTTTTTAGCTCTCAGGTTTCACATAGTCGAGTTAAGATCTGAGTCAGGGTGAGTTGGGTTGAGTCAAGCTGAGTTAGGATCCATGTTAGGGTGAGTTGGGTCAAGTTAGGGTGAGTTGGGATCTGAGTCAAGGTGAATTGGGTCAAGTTAGGGTAAGTTGGGATTTGAGTTAGGGTGAGTTGGGTCAAGTTGAGGTGAGTTGGGATTTGAGTCAGGGCAAGTTGGGTCAAGTCAGGGTGAGTTGAGTCAAGTTGAGCCAAGTTAGGATCTAAGTCGAGATGAGTTGGGTCAAGTTGGGTAGAGTTGGAATCTGAGTCAGGGTAAATTGGGTCAAGTCAGGCCAAGTTGGGATCTAAGTCAGGGCAAGTTAGGTCAAGTTAGGTTGAGTTGGGATCTGAATTACATAGTCTCAAGAACAAAACTGTGAGATCTAAAAAATAAGATTTTTGCTCAAATATTCACCTTTTTTGCTTCCACACTCCAAGATCCTACATGATAATGGTTAATATGTTACTTATAGGTTCTATTTGATCAAATTTATGGGGTGCAGTCCCACCAAACATGCTATTATGTGAACTATGAATTTGACTTAAGAGAGGTATTTAGTATTGTGTTAGTCCCAAAATGAAAAACAAGTTTGATAAAAACACATTAAATAGCATACATCTCTAGGTTTAGTTACTATGGTGAGCTTAATAACAAAAAAAATAAAAAACACAACTAAAAAGTAAATAAAAAACAAGAATCCTTCACCTTCCTTGGATGCTTCAAATGCTTGTTGTAGTGGCTTGTTTGACTTGTGCTCATGAAGTCTTCATCAAAGGAGGCTTAGCTATCTCCTCTTCTCTTTGGCACCTTGTGGCTTTGGCTTGGATCAATATTTTGACATCATAAATTTGGCATGTGAGAACCATTGGAATCAATTTGACATGGTAACTTTGCACAAATTAAGCTTAAAATTCAATAGGCAAGGCCTCTTATTTATAGATTTTAGAGATTGCTCAGAATCACCCTGAATTGTCCATCTTGTGGTGAAGATGTGTAGTTGAAGATTAATTCAATTTTTTAGAATTAAATATATAATTATCCTCATCATGACATTGGAAAAAGGGGAATTGAAGAGGGATGTAGGGTCATTATGAGGCATATGAGACCCATAATCCTGATATTTGTGGCATTTATGGCCTAGGGATGTCTTCCTAAACAATGAGGTCACCTAATGATGCAATTATTAAATATTCATTTTTAAAGACAAATATTAAACAAGTTTCCATGGAATTCTTAATTAGGCTCTAATTTGGTTTTATTATCTCTTAAGCATGATTAAGCACTTTGTGCACAAATTACTCAAATTGATCAGAATGCCTTGTTATTAGTCCAAAATTTGACTGGATTAGAATTGGAAGTCAATGTCAGTTGCATTGGAAATGTATTCCCATTTAGGATGTTGCCAACAAAAAATAATAAAGACATTCATCTCATACAATAAATTTGATAGAAAAGAGCAAAATAGAGCACCCAAGTGCAAAATTGGCATTTTGACTCAAAATAATATGATAAAAGTTAGCTGGCCCATAAATTGCATCACCCCATTTAATGATACCCTAGCCAAAATCAACACTTGAATTTATTAGTTTCAACTCATTTAATGTGCTTTAGTGTTTTTAAGCCAAATTGTGCATTTTGGTGGAAATTAGTCAAAAGTTTTGCTGGAGGTTATCGATGGCCAGATTTAAGTGTCTACATAAGAGACCCAACCTAACATTTGGTATCATTAGACCTTTGACTACCTA
Organism: Torreya grandis; assembly: GCA_037957365.1. Classification (NCBI taxonomy): domain Eukaryota; kingdom Viridiplantae; phylum Streptophyta; class Pinopsida; order Cupressales; family Taxaceae; genus Torreya; species Torreya grandis. The sequence goes on from JARHVA010005003.1 coordinate 586,419, forward strand.
AACCTTGCCATCATTCCTTCTGTCCTTTCTAGGAATGTTTGAAGAGTGTTTATCTTGAGTAGCTCATGCTACACCATTTTGGGAGGAATTCTTTATAAATGTTCCTTGATGGCCTCCTCTTCTATTGCCTATGCAGTCATGAAGCTTCTCATACTATTAGGGAAATACATGATGGTATCTATGGGGGAAACTTTAGTGGCCTCACTATAGCCAAATGTATCCTTTACCTAGGCTATTACTGGCCTACCCTTAACCAAGTCTATTTTGATTATTTGGAAAAGTGTGTCAAATGCCAACAACATGCAAATTTGCATCATGCACCTAGCCATAGTCTTCATGTTTCCACTTATTTTTGGCCCTTTTCATAATGGGGTCTAGAACTTATTAGAGAAATTAATCCCCATCCTCATAGTGACACCATTCTATTATCACTATGACTGAATATTTTACCAAGTGGGTAGAGGCTATTCCTCTAGTCTCGACTAAGGCAAAGAATATTATTGATTTTACCAACTATCATATCATCTATCATTTTAGTGTTCCTCATAATATTATCACCGACAATGGTAAATTTTTAAGAACAAGCAAGTTTGGGGTTTATGTAACACATTCAAGATTAAGTTTCTCCTCACCCTGTTGCCCTCAAGTGAATGGATAGGCTGAGGCCTCTAAAAAATCTCTTAATAACATGCTAACTAAAATTGTCAATACATCTAGTCGAGATTGGAATTTTCACATCTCCTTTGCCTTATGGGCATATCATACTAGCATTAAAACCCTAATGGGTGCTACCCCATTTTCTCTTGTGTTTAGAGTAAAGGTCATCTTGCCTCTCAAAGTCTAAATACTTTCTCTTCTCATATATTTGTAAGATCTCGTTACTGAGGACAATTATCATCAACACCACTTAGCCCAACTTAAGCTACTCGATAAGCGTTGCTTAGCATGCATTACCCATCTCCATGTCTATCAAGATCATGTCAAACATGCCTATAAAAAATACCTTAAAGTGTGAGAATTCAATATCAGAGACCTCATCCTAAAGGAAAATCAACATATCACCAATATGGAGAAAAGTAAGTGGGGAAAGTTTACTTTCAATTGGCTTGGACCCTATATCATAACCCATAAGTATGGATCAGGCGCTTATTGATTGTCTTCTCTCGAAGGCCACCCAGAACTTGAGCCCTTTAAGGCTTCACATCTGTGTCCATTCTTTTGTTAAGAAGGATCAAGTTCACCTTTTGTTTTAAGTTAAGCTCATCCCTTACTTTCATCCACATTCATATCCATAGTTTAGGGGAAAATGATTAAAACTAAATCATGTGATTATCTATCATAGTCACAGCCTAATTTAAAACAATGGGCACCACATCTCTACCTATGGCATGATTCTCATGGTACTTTCTATCCCTTTATTGGGATGGATTCCCATGATCATTGTCACCTAACCCTCTTTACACCTAATCAACCTTTTTAGCTTTTAGTTTTACCTTCATAAAGGTGAGCCCTTAATCCTATATGAACAAGTCTATGTTAAGCAAAAACCAAATAAGAAAAAAGAAAAATCCAAACCAATAGAAATCATAGGTCATTCTTAGCATTCATATACTACTCCCTTAAAGGACAACTATATAAGCATACTAAAATTACACAAATATAATGTCGACTGCTCCCTTGAAGGATAACTATCACAGAGCCTTGAATAAAGAAAATAAGTTTAGACCACTCCCATGAAATATGGTTGAGTAAAGCATTTATCAAAAGCACAATAATTTCTTGGAATCTTATCATATTGATCAACTTCCCATAAATAGTAACAAAGTAAAAGACCCAATTTTAAAATCACAACAAAAGCAAACTAATTTTGAAAGCTGCAATTGGATTTTGCTTAACATAATAAGGTGGAAAACACAATCAATTATCACAAGTATAATTCCCACATCGATTAATCTACAATTTGTATGACATAGTCCTATTTATACTGACTCTTTAGACACCTATAAAAGAGGCATGCTAGTCTCACAAGAAGGTTCCATTTTCATCCATCTCCCCTTTATGCATTATAAGCAAGGGATTTTGAGCTTACTTGACATTATGTGGTCAAGACACCATTTTAACCAACTAAAAAACTCTAATGCAAAGAATTTGAAGGGTTCATGTTTATTAAGCCAATCCAAATTTAGGTTTATTCTAGTCCTTGTCAAAGAAGAAGCATCATGTCCTCTTCTTATCCTATCATGACTAGTTGATATTTTCATTATGGCATTTTTCTCTTGATTATATTCTCTATCTTCCCATATAGTGTTGTTAATTAGGCTACCTCATGTGTTTTACCTTATAAAAGTTAACAACAAAGCATATGCACATGTGTCATAATAAATAACATAATCATCATCACAACCATAACAAGCATAATAAAACCATAACATCCATGAGCAAAAAACAACCAATCATTTTTCACCACATGTCTAAATATACATAATGAAGCATATAATCAATAAAAATTAACATGTCACAAGTAAACAAAAAGCATACCCATTAATGCAAGCCATCTCATTCAGAACTAGGTAAGTCCACATTAGTGTCTAAACATCACAACATGATCATAATCCATTAGTAATATAAGCATCACATAATAAACATTAAACATCAATGTAAATAATACACCATGAACATAAGCCATCAACACAGATCATATATATCTCACAAGTCAAATAACATCATAATGTGTACAATCACATAGACATCTCTCTCTCTCTCTCTCTAAATGTACATCTCACTGCATCGGCTCACAAGCTAGAATCAAAATGATATATAGCAATATATAAAATATATGAACTATGTCATACCTATGCACCTAGGAAACCACTATCTCCTAGTGCACCACTAGGTCCTAGCACCTATCCACTTGTATCACCTATCTATCTACCCATAGATGCTTCCCACTACCCTGGTGTTGCTATACTAGTACCACCTAACAAGCTCACTCTGTACTCATCCCAATGGGGCTCATCAGGGCATTGAATCAAAACTATAGCCTCATAAAACCATAGCTCCTCCTCTATAGCTAGGTATCATGCTATGGGGATGGTACTCGGTGGCCCTATAGGTGCTTTTATTCCTCCTCCTCTCTACCTTAGAGAGTCCCTCTCCTATATAACCAAGGCTAGAGAAACACTCACCTAGTTCTTATCACCTATGAGAGTGGCAACCCATCCCAGTAGAACAACTGATAAATCAAAAGCACCAATAGCTACCAAATCAATCTAATCTAATAATTTAAATGGTAGCCCTACCTCAATTTATGATTACCATTGTAGAGTTAATTATAGACTTAACCATGCTCATCTATGCCTACGTGCTCCCTGTATCCTTATTGGTCCACTCAATCCACTCTCGACCTCAATTAGTAGTCAACTCCTCCTTAGCAATCACCATCAATAAGATTTTTGCACAAAATTGTAAGCAACCAGAGCTCCATAGTCAAAAGTGAAAGTGAGTACAATAACCTTCAATTTTCAATTTAAACTACTAGACTTTTAGGGTTTTTACCCTAACCATCGATGGTTAAGATGACCATCAATGGTCACCCTTGAGTACCCTAACCATCAATGGTCAAGATGCTCACCCCTTTTTGATTTCACCTATGTAGACCTTTTTTTAGCAACACTAAGTCTTTTACCCACCCATGAAGACTACCTTCTGTACCCAGCCTAACCACCTCATCACCTCGCTATTAGTCCATTTCAATCTAAATCATGCATGTTTTGTGATCAATTTTTCTTGGTCCTTTAACCATAGTGATAATATTTCCATGTTGACCAATTTTCAAACTTACACTACCTTGTGTTTACTTGACCTGCTTGTGTCTTTTTAAGAGCACTTCCTACCTCAGATACACATGATACTTGATCAATTTGTGTTTTTATCGAGAACACTTCCTACCTTGGATACCTATCAAAACATAAACATCACTTAGGAGACTTATGAATGTTCTCAGCTACCATGCCTAAATACAGTCACATGATCTACTTGCCACTTGTCCTTCTAGCACTGACCTCTATTTTTACCAACTATGGTTACCTAGTCTATGCATGATCTTAGATATTACACTTTTTATCACACTTTGTGTGCTTGTTTTCACTTTAGTGCCCAACTTGTTACCCACCTTCATGATGTCCACCTTCATCATCACCTTCACCTAACTTATTAGACTTGGACTCGATTCTATTTTTCCTCATCGACTCCCAGTTTGAGGGGGAACTCTTCCTTCCATACTCGAGGCAATCAAACCTTTGACCAAAAATCCATTTTTATTTTGTAACTTATTAATTTAAAGATGCATAGCAAAAAATGGTAAAATATAGACACCAAAAATCCACACACTAATATTTTGAATGTAAAAATTCCCCTAAACCCCCTTGGGACCAATTTGACCCTTCAACCCCTAACCAAACTTAATCTAGGTCCATTTTACTAACTGACTTAACCTAGCTTTTACCCACTTTGACCCTTCACCCTCAACCACAATGGTCAGGATGATCATCAATGATCACCTTGATCATTGATGATTAGGGTGCGCCTCTTTAACCACCACCATGTAAGTCACCCTACCTTGATTTTTTAAAAATATCTCATATTAATCCATGTACAAGATACTGTATGCATGAGTTATAATTAAAAGGCCTAGTTAACACCTTATTGTAACTCTCTTACCTTACTTATAAGAGAGGAGTAGGGAGGTTGAATCATCTATAATTATTATCAAGAGCTTGTGCATTTAGAGTTCCTTTGTTTTATAGGTCAATCATCATCAAAAATCCAATGATCTAGCTATCATGTCAGAGAGCCAGCTTAATGTCATAGCTCTACCAAAGCACCAAGTATTGTTACTCTACATAAATCTCATCATACTCCACCAATGAGTCAACCACCTCAATCAACCATCTGATCAACCTTCTACAAGATAAGTATTTGTTTTCTAATATTAATTTACTTTATTTGATTTTACATTCATCTCAACACCAACCCATCTCCTAGAATCTCACTTTGTGATCCCATCAATCAACCATTTACTAACCCATATCTACACACAGTAACCATCGATAATTGTCTCAAACATTGATGATCTACCTAACTATTGATGGTCACCCTAACCATCGATGGTCACCCTAACCATCGATGGTCACCTTAACCATTGATGGTTACATCAAACATTAATTGTCACTATGGTAGGAAATAATAACAACTTATTTCCACCTACCTACCCTTAGCCAAATCTAGTTTTCTAAGACTCTACTTGTTCACAAACCCCTGTCTAATTTTCTAAAATAGACCCAAACCATTTAACACTAATATTGATTTGCTTGTCACTATATTAGTCATTTCTAGTCTATTTCTTTAGCAAGCATTTATTTTATTCAATTTCAATGGCTTTTGATTATTGATGCAATTAATTTCTATTATGTTTTATAAACTTAATTATTTAAAATGTGTGGATTAATATCCCCCAAGGAAGCTCTTGCTTTTAGGATCTAGTTAATACTAGGCAATCCAATTAGCTATCTATCTAACCAACAATTTGCCTTAGTGTTGTCTTATTTGCAGGTCATCCTCCCAAGCTAAAGAGGACTTCTTCATAATCATCTGATTCAATTCATGCATAATCAAATAGGTTTTTTAACCATACCCGTATTTAATTTCTTCTTCTTCCCTTTCCAAAATATAGCTTAAAATTCACTAAAATAATGACATGGGTACATTACTCAAGTAGTAAGGAAGACCCATTGTATTTGAGAGTCATCAACTTGAGTTTAAGAACATGTTATATCCAATCTATGAGAAAGAGATGCTAGATATTCTTCAGGTAGTCAAACAATGGAGACCTTATCTGATGAGTAGACACTTTAAGGGATGGGTAAAAAATAAGTATGATAGTCTAAAATATTTTTTAGGATAATAATTATCATCAAATTAACAATAAAAATGGGTGAATAAATTTTTGAGATATGACTTTTAAATCATATATAATAAATAAAAAGAGAAGTTGTAGTAGATACACTATTCAAGAGGTATGAATCCACTGAGGCATTGTTATGTGCAATGACCATTCGATAGGTAGATTGAATAGAAGAGACAAGATCAGAATGGGAGAATGATAAGGATACATAGGTTATTATTTAGAATATTTAGCATGGTTTGGGTGCTTCTAAAAATTTTGAGTGGAAAGGGAACACATTATGGTATAAAAATTGATTATACATATGTAAGAATTATATCCTCAAACACAATATCATTCAAGAACTTCATGCATCTCCAATATGTGGCACTCAAGATTTTTGAAAACATATCATATAATCAAGCATGATTTAATTTTGGAAAGAGTGAAGGAGGATATACAATTTTTTTGGCTGAATGCATGGTGTTTAATATAACAAGGGCAAAACAATTAAGACACCAAATCTTCTACAAATTTTATCCATTCCTAATAAGAAGTGGGAAGAAGACTCCATGGATTTAATTATAGGTTTTTTGAGTATGAGAGTAAAAATTTCATCGTGATAATTATGGATAAGCTCAAAAAATATTCTCATTTTTTGTCCTTATCATAGTCATTTTTATCTAGTACAACAATTGTTACTTTTATGGATATAGTTCAAAAGTTGCATGGTACTCCTAAGATATTGGTAAGTGATCATGATCTCATATTTACTATTTATTTTTTGATATATTTATTCTCATGTTTGTGTACTTAGTTGGTTCATTACTCATCATATCATCTTCAATATGATGGGTAAACAAAGGTGGTCAAGAAATGCCTATAAGGGTATCTTCATTGCTTTACATTAGATAAACAAGAATGGTAGGTTCATTGGCTACCACTAGTAGAATAGTGGTATAACACTACCTTCCATATCTATTCAAAAATGTTTGTATTTGTGTCACTTTATGATCATCAACTCTCATCCATCATATCATCCTTGTGGGTGCAACCCAAGGTTCAAGTTATTGAATAAAACATTCAACATCAACATGAGGTACTAGCTAGTCTGAGAGAGAATTTGGCAATGATAGATAATATAATGAAGCAATAAGTGGAGAAACCCCATATTGAGAGGAATTTTGACATGAGTTATTGGGTATTTTTATGCTTGCAACCATATAATCAAATGTATCTAGAGAAACAAAAAAGTAGAGGGTTTGTTATCCTTTTTATGTTGCTCTAGACACATTTGATTATATGGTTACAAGCATAAAAAGACCCAATAAAATAGGAAAGAGATTTAGGGAAAAATAAAAAGATTTATTCAAATGACAAGCATTCACTAATAACATAGATCACATTACTCTAACATAATAATTCATTCATCCCACTAGATTTATTCCTTAACAAATTAAATAAAAACAAGCAAAAGGGTTATGTTTCAACAATGACAATGCCTACAAAATAGGACATAAATGTGTTGAGAATAAATATTTCTACATTGAAAGTACCAATGGATAAGAAGATGATGAGGAAGTTTTAGTTGAGGGTGAGGATGAGTTGGAGGAGGTATCAAAATATACACAACCAACTATCTTGTGCCATGCACTTTTATGAATTAACACCCCCATAAACCCTTAAGGTAATGGGTTTCCCAAATAAATAAAATATGATAGTGTTGATTGACTTGGGGAGTACAAATAACCTCATCAATAATAAGTTGGAAATATGTTTGAAGTATTATGTTTATTCAGCTCCAAAATTTTAGGTCATGATTGCAAATGATGGCACAGTCAATTATTCAAGGAAATGCCATAGTATAAAAATTGCCATAGGAGACTTTAGGCTAGATTGCCCTATGTTTTATATTCCCATGGGTGGGGTAGACATCATTTTGGGAGATTAATGGTTCACAACTTTGGGAATGATAAAGATGGATTTCTAGGAGTTGTTCACGTAATTTCATTTTAAAGTTATGAAATTTGAGCTACATGGATTACATGTAAAGTCTCCACAGATGGTTAGTTCTCATTAGATACATAAGATTCTAAAAAAGGGATTATTAGGGTGTGTAACACAACTATTTTCCTTAGAATTATAACCAACAAATATGTCTACACAACTACATTTATAAAAGATTTTTGATAAACACTGAATTAGTTTTAGAGAAATTAACAAAGGACTACTACCAAAAAGTGATCATGCCATTTGATTATTGTTAGGGATTTAACAACCAAACATCAAATTGTATAGGCAGACATATGTCTATAAGAGTGAGATTGAAAATACGGTATATGAGATGTTGGAGAATGGGATTATCAGACATAGCCAAAGTGCTTATTAATCCCTAGTGGTAATGGTTTATAAGAAGTATGATACCTATAAGATGTGCCCTAATTATCAAGAAATCAACAAGTACACCATCTAATATAAGTTCCCTATTTTGGTAATTAAGGATTTACTAGATGAGTTATATGGTGTTATCTTCTTTACAAATCTGGATCTTCATTTAGGTTACTATTTTACCATATTTTTTATAAAATAATAAATATTCTAATGTTATAATAGATGTAAAACTAAAAATATCACAAAACTAAATATATACAATAATTAATAATTCTGATTTTGATAAGATGTTAAATATGAAAAGTTTCTATTTTGAGAAAGTACTAAGAATACAAATACCTAGTTTGCACAATGATTTTTTCAAAATTTTTAACTATCTAAAAGTGGAAATAAAAAGAAGAGGTTATTGTGTAAGTTCAAGAATAGGTATAGGATCAAAAATAAAACCTGGATATGCCCACTGTAAATGGAAAATGGTGCGGTGCACTCGAGTCTATTGACTATGAACTTGTCTTAGTTAACTGTGACATAATTTTGAAGGAAAAGTTAGGGAAAATAAAATTATAAAAATGAAATATTAGAGACAAAATAAAAAAAATGTGTTGATACGAGTGTTATATTTGGACAATGGCACAGTGTGCCTAAGTTTTTTGACCATGGACTTATCTTAGATTACTATGCATAAAAAATGATCATTACTCATGTTGCACTTGTGGATGATTATAAATATGAGATATGGAACTTAGGGTTGGGCCATGAAAAAACCATTGTTTATATTTTCTTATCTTTAAATACCTTAGGGTACTTTGATAGCTTGAAAAGTTACAAGAAAAAGAGGGTAGTGTAATGGGATAAGCTAACTTCAATCACCCCCTTGATGATTGACAGGTGCCTACATATCTAATACTCCAAGGAGGGAAATCAAACCCATGTAGTTCTCCCACTTGGATTAAATGTGAAATTGTGTTCCTTTGACTCTATGTCTATAGCTAGAATATGGCTTTGATACTTGACAATGATCGATCTTGACTTACTTTAGAGGACTCTTGAATTATTTATGGTTGCTCCCTATGAGTGATGTAAAATTTAGGTATAATAGGGCACATTTTATCAATGTATAGAAGTGTATATTCTTGAACCAAGTAAATAACAAGTGGGAAAAATGAATGACTCTCAATGTGTATTTATGGGAAAAATATTTAGACAAATTATTTTAGTGACCATGTGAAGCATGCAAGACGACCCAAAAAATTGATTTAAAAATTGTAAACTAGTCAATATTTAACATGGAATGTGATTGGCCTAAGTGGATAGTGACATACTTCACTCATGTATGCTTAATATTAACTTGTCTAAAAACATTAGGAACTTGTGTTTTGAGTTAGAGATAGTCTAATAGTGATTTTAAGCATTTTGAGCATTTGACATTAATTTTTTTGTTTGGAGATAATGAAAAATAAAGGTTCATAACTTTATATAGATAAATGGATTAGATAAATGGTTAATAAGAGTTATCTAATTGGGTTCAATTCATTTGGTTAGGAATATGTCAAGAATTAACATTTTCAAGTAAACTTGACTAAATTTGTGTGTCCACCTCCCCCCTATTATACTAATGAAATGATTATAATAATTGAGAAATAACTGAACCTAATTATGTATAACACACTTTATATTTAATTAGTTACTTCAACTATACAGAGCACTCATTTTAGTGAACCCTACAACAACTCACAAAGTAGTAATTTTATTCATTATAAATTTGAAAAGGCTTGAAATTTGAAAATTGCAAAATTAGAAAAGATAGCAAGGAAGGAGTACACTTGTAAATAGGTGTAGACACTATAAAACTACACACAATGGTTCTAGATGTCAAAACACCCTTAGGGAAAACCATTACCCAACCTCTGACTAAGACCCTAAGTCAGTTTAGCTAACTAGCTAAACCTAACTCACTAACCTACCCTTTTACCCTACTTAACCTTTAACCCTCGACTGCTGATGATCACTTTGACCATTGATAGTCACCCTAACCATCAATGGTTAAGTCTTCCCCATCTGAACAAAGATAACTCAAGCTATGTACAAGCTAGCACGTCAAAATTTAATATGGACAACAACCTAACACATCACACCAACCAACCAAACCTCTTATGGAACCTTCTACCTCCATCTCTCTTTGCCTATAAAAGAGAGGAGAAGGAGGTAAAAGAGGATCCATGAACTAAGTAATCAAAACTCAAGAAATCAATCTAGTGATCCATCATCCATTCAACTAGTAGTCATTAGAAGCTTCCAACATCAAGAAATTATTTATAGGTCTTCCCTTCAACAATTCAGTAGCTACAATAGAGACCCGAACCTCTACCAAACATATTTTTCAAGTAAATTACCATTACTTTGCTAAAATTGCTTCTCAATCTACCATCAACCATCAATAAATGAGCTAAGTACATTTCTTGTTTCAAGTTTTGATTATTTAGTTTCTAGCTTCTTTACTTAGACCACACCCTTCTACTTATTACCCTTTGACCCCTTGAATAAAAATAGACCTTCAACACCTTACTATATTCATTTTGCAACCCTTTTCTAAACACCCATAGAACTCACCTTCAAATGTCGATGGTCACCCTGACCGCTGACAATCACCTTCAACCACCGATGGTTACCCAACCATAGATAGTCATCTTATCCACCGAGGATCATCCCAACCATTGGCGCTCACTATGGTAAGAAATAAAAACAAGCTATTTACACCTACTTACCCTCAACCAAATTCCACTTTCTATCTTTTTGCCTATCCATAGAGACCCCACCTACTTATTGACCCACTTATTGCTATAATTAATCTATTTCTTTATCAATCATTTTTTTTGGTATTTCTTTTCAATATTTTATATCATTTGATGTAAGTACTTTATCTTTATTTATTTCAACTTAACTATTCTAAAAGAGTGGATTGATAGCCTCCTAGTAAGCTCACGCTTCTTGGATCTAGCTCACACTAGGTAATCCATCTTGCTATCCATATAATAACCCCTTTAATTTAGTGATTTATTATCTATAGGTCATTATTCCCAAGACAAAGATGAGCTCTTCAAAATCATTTAGATCACACACACACAAATAAATAGGTTTTTCTACCATACCCATAATTAGTTTCTTACTTCTTTAACTAGAAAATATACTAAAATTGAGAGAAACATTCTGGCAAGCCTGATGAGACCTAGTAGCATTTAGGTGCCCTTTTCTTCTTTTTTTTATGCTCATATAAAGAAATCAAAATTTATTTTGGGTATAAAATAAACCATGCATACATTGATTGTTTACATGTTTAACTCACATAGTTAAGATTAAAGGCTAAATTAATTTAATCTTAGCTTCGCTTCTCTATCACACACCATACCAAACCACTTAAATCAATCAAAACATAATAACAATTAATATAAGGCTCAAAAATGGTTTCATCTCCTAGCAGATCACCTTCACCTTTTGGCTATCTTACTTGGAGGTCAATACCAAAAAGAGAAACCAAAACTCAGCTCTCTGGTTGAGTCTAAACTCTAGAAATTAGTATATACTAGATAAACACCCGACACTCTTATTGTTGCAATGTGTGAAGTGAAGGGGTAGACCCCAATACCAAGCCATGTATTGATTTCCAACATAGATCTTTTTGAGAGCCTTAAACACCTAAAACCAACCATAGATTTATTTTCTAGTACATGTTCTATAAACCAAGTTCTTCTTCACACTTTCCAACTCAAGCATAAGCCAAAAGCGAGATAAAATCTACCCTAAGATTTTATATGCACTCTAGTGTATGTTTTTGATTGCCTTGAGATATTTTTTTTGTTTGCTTTGTGTTTGAGTTGTGAGTTTTTCTTTATTCCTTTCTATTTCACACATGGTTTTTACTAGACAATAGTTCAGAAACCAAACCAGCTAAGACCTACCTTCCCCTTCTTCTTCCTTCATGGAGTATAACTTGGATGTTGAGGGTTATCCCCATCCTTCTACCCCCCTACCATGCCTCAGATAGTTTTTAAAGGTGATGTAGATTTTGCCACTTTCCTTGATAACAACCTTGTGGCCCTCTAACATTACCTCAACACCTTATATTACTACACCCTTGCTTCAATTATTCCTAGTGATCCACCTTATGGTATGTCTCCCCATCTTATGGTTGCCACTACCTCTACCCAACCTATGATCACTTAAGCATCTTCCTCCACTAATAATCCATCCATTACCTCCATCCAAACTCAATCAAATAACCAAACCAATAACCAAACACCCTATACACCAACTCATGATTCCTCCAACATAAGAACAACCTCATATCTTGTTACCCATACTCCATCCACTATGGGGATACATTCTACCCATATTTACATTGTTCCCCTTATCACTGCCAAGCCACCAATCTCTACCCCACTTCAAAATTTGGTGCTTTTTGTACCTTTTACCCTTTTACCTATCATTACCAAGGTTACCACTCACCCCCAACCAATTAACCCATCCATACCTCCAACCCAATCCATATCAATTCCTCAATATACCAATCCGATCATACCTTTGAACCAATCCACATAAACTCCTCAATAAATACATATGACAACCTACCCTCAGTATATTCCTAATCCATAAGGATACATCACTCCATCTTCTACCCAACCTCTTGTGCCTATTAACCCTTATGTAGCAGCATCACAACCTTCAATGACCACATATCAACATGTGGCATCTTCTCAACCTTCTACCAGTTATCCATATATTGTATCCACCTAACCTCAACAAAACTTACCATATAATTATGGAACTCCCCAACCCAAAATAGATTTGGTCAAACTATTGATGGATAAAATGACCAACCTAGAGTCATCTATCTCTAGGGCTCACAACCTCTTATCTTTTAACCAAATCTGTAATGAACCTATTCACCCATCTGCTCCTATATAACCTTACCCTCCTTAATGGGAACTACCCAAATTTTCTAAATTCCAAAGCAAGGAAGACCCCCAACAACACCTAAGAGCATTTCAACATCCTTTCTACTTGATTGCCTATGTTGATGCTCTTCTCTTTCACACCTTTCCTATGTCTTTATCTGGACCAATATTAGATTGGTATAGTGATATCACTAAGCACTCCATCTTTTCCTTTCCCCAACTCACCTAAACCTTTTTAGGCCACTATTTGATCAATATATCTAAGAAGGTATCCATCACTAACCTCTACTACATCATGCAATTTGATGATGAATCAATTGTCAATTTCATAGCTTGATGGAGAGGTCTTATTAACCAACTCTCTTTCTCTTTTCCTCAACATGAGTTGATTGAACTTTTCTCTCAGGATTGTGCCGAACACATTGCCCCTACTCTATAGGTTCAAGCCTTTAGAACATTTCATGAGGTTTTCACCATGACACACAAATTATAAATTAGAGCCATTAATAAAGGGAAATCAAAACTAATAAATAAAAAATCTAGCTTTAAATCCAATGACCCTTCCCCATCTAAAACCACCATCTAATATAACTACCCTAACACAAAACCAAAGGCAACCACAAACATGGTTGTCCTTAAAACTACTCCACATTTGGTTGTTAACCAACCCAACCAAACCAACTCCTCTAACTTCTCCAATCAACAAACCCAAAATCAAAATTGGGATACCCCAAAACAATGCACTCTACCAGGGGAGTCATATGCTTCAATTTTGGATAAGTTGCTCAAATCCAACATCATACAACTTCCCCCCATCAAACCTTCTCAACAATTCAATGCTTTTCACCCTATGCTCAGTTAGTATATGATAATGATCTATGTGCTTTCTACTAGGTCATTAGACATGATGTTAGTAGGTGTAACGCCTTTAAGAGCATTGTCCAAAGCTTAATTGATAAAGGAAAACTTGCATTGGACAATCCCAATGCACCCCTTAATTAGTCACTCAACATTTTTTGATAACCTTTTCTCAATCATGCTCTTTCCACCAACCATGATGACAATAAACTAGAATCATCTCACGCTCATGAGGTCCATACGATCAATGTAATTATCAATGAACCTATCATGGAGGAAACCATTGCCTCAACTACCTCCTTCCCTAGTCCACTTATTGAAGTAGTCGAATCACCCTCCATTACTTTGGATACCCAAACAAAAGAAGCAACCACCTCCTTTCCTTCACTTGATGAGATATTGGACTTACCCACCTCTCCTTTGATATAAATACCCAAGGAGGAAACCATTGCCATCACACCTTCCTTCCCCATCACAGAATTACCCACTCTCTCTTTGGAAACCATTCCACAAAGAGAGATCACCTTATCTACTCCTTCCATGGAGGGAACATCTTCCCAAATATTGGAACCTTTCATCAAAGACAAGGGTAAATAAACCATTTGCTTACCTCAACCTATGTGCTTAATCTTTAAATCTGATATCCAAGAAACCAAACTAGATTAGAAACCCTTCACTAGACTAGTTCAAAACCTAGAATTCTCTTCCCAACCCATTTTGGATCGAACCACCATTTGACACTGTATTAGGCTCCCGTATCAAAACAAGCATAAACCTTCAACACCACTTTAATCCACCATTAAACCTATAATCACCTCAACCCCTTAATCAAAAACCTTTTCCCCTCCAAAACCATGGAAGAACCATCCAAACCATCTCCATCCAAAATTATCAAATCACCTTACACCTCTCTAATCAAACCTATCAAGAACCTAAGGGTAATTCTTACTCCCAACATTATCCACCCATCTTTGAAGTTAGATTTAAATCCATCTATTCCACCAAAGAAAACCTTAACCAAACTAACCAAGAAGGTGGAACCACCCAAACTCTCACCTAGAACCAGAACCATACTACCCCCTTTCCTCTTACCTTCTATCTTGGAACCCCATACTTATTCCATCCTAGGAGCCCATCCTTATATCAAGAAGTCAAACCCTCCTAAAACTACCCAAATTAAACTTCCTTCTTTTATGTTACCTTTACCTACCCCATCCAAATCATCAAACTCCCTATCATTTCTAGCCAAACTATCTACCTCTACCTACCCACCTATCTTCAAACCTTCATCATCTCAATCATCCACCTCCAAATATTTCACCTTTAAACCTTTCAACTCAAAACCATCCAACACTAAACAACCCCAATAAAACCCATGTAGAAAAACCATTCTAACATCCACAACTTCCACAGTGAAGCTTACTTCTAAGAAGGCTCCCACACTAAAAACCAAAAGCCAATCACCCTTAACACCTTTGCTCAAATCTTATTCAACCATTTTACAAAGGTTGTTACAAACTTCCCCATTAAACCTACCACCAATCAAACCCTTTGACCCTTCAAGTCCTAAACCACCTTGGTTCAATGATAGTTTAATCTGCTCATACCAAAAAACACCTAGACATGACAAAGAGAACTACAAAGCTCTCCTAGTACTTGTCCATAACTTATGCAAATGGATAGACAAAAGCCTCTAATAATACCCTCATCAAGATGTTAATCAAAATGTTTAATGCTTATGGTTGAGATTAATACTTGCATATCCCCTTCACTTTATGGGCCTATCATACTAGCATTCAAACCAATACAGGTTCTCCCATTTCTCTTTGGTCTTTGGAGTAGAGGTGGGCTTGCCTCTTGAAGTCTAGATTCCCTCTCTTTGTATATCCTTGCAAGACATCATTTATAAGAGTGAATATTGTTAAGAAAATTTAACACAACTTGAGCTACTCGATGAGCATTACCTAGCAGTGATTACCCATCTTCATGTCTATCAAGAGTGAGTCAAGCATGACTATAATAAGCACTGGAAAGAATGAAAATTAAACATTGAAGATCTCATCCTAAAGGAAAATCAGCATGTGACCAATATAGAGAAAAGAAAGTGAGGAAAGTTTGATTTCAATTGTCTTAGACCCTACATAATAACCCATAAGTATGGATCAAGATCTTATCATTTGTCCTCCCTTGAAGGCAAACCAAAACCTAAGGCCCTCAATGCTTCACACCTACATCCTTTCTTTTGTTAAAAAGATCAAACTCACCTTTTGTATCAATTAAGCTCGTCCCTTGATTTATGAGATTTTCACCTTCCTCACACTTTCATCCTATCCCTTTGAGGACAACTAATTATAACATATAACCATGTGATTAACTGTCATAGTCATAGCCTAATCTTATATATGGGTACCATGACTCTACCCATGACATGGTTCTCATGGATACTTTTCATCCCTAATGGGATGGAATCCCATGGTCATTTTTTCCCAAACCACCCCTTTTACCTACCATTAACCATTTGTGGTCTAGGTTTTGCCCTCATAAAGGTAAACCTCTAAGCCTATATAGACTTGTCTATGTCTAACCTAGCATTAAAACAATTTGTGATACCTAATATCACTTGGGTCAAATATACTTAGCATGTAGATTTCTCCCTTGAAGGACAACTGCCCAAAATCTAATTTTTTTAAAAAAGATAGACTGCTCCCTTGAAAGATAGCTACCAAAACAAACAAATCCAAACTTGGACCACTCCCTTGAAGGATGGCTATGTCAAATTTGTCAAAGAAATCATTTGAAGCTTCCCACATTGATCAGATTCATAAACCTATCAAAATAAAGCAATAAAGAGACCCATATCAAAATTAGAAAACAATCAACTTTCATATATAGCATCAATAGACTTCTCACATTGATCACTCTACACCTTGCATTAAAACATGGGCTTATTTATTATGGTTTTTAGGTCACCTATAGAAGGGGCAAACTAAACCTCAATAGGTTACACTACCCTTCATACCACCTATCACTTATCCCCCCTTTGTACCATCTACAAATCAAGAGATTCATGAGCTTACTAGACACGATGTGATCAAGACACCTTTTTACCAACCAATGCATTCTAATGTGAAGCATTCAAAGGGCTAACCTTCCTTAGGCCAATATAACTTCAATTTTGTTTAGTCCTTACCAATGAAGAAGTATCATGCCATTTACTTATCCTCTCATAATTGGTTCATGTATTCACTTAGATGTATGTCCCATGTTTTTCATCTCTTTTCCCACATATAATTTTGTTATCTAACTCACTTTATATGCTATCATCAAAAAAATAACTACATAATCAAAACATAACATCCATAATCATAAAACCACATCACATATCCATGATCATAACCATAATCAAAACATCACATCCATAATCATAAAACCACATCACATATCCATGATCATAACCATAATCATAAACATCATAACCATGAATAAAACAAAGAGTCACATCATCATAATCATAACCATAACTATAACTCATCATAAACATCATCCATAATCATCACATGACTAAGCTAGTGAGTCTACATCTCATAAGCATAGTCATAATAAAACTATAAACATCAAAACCATGAACCATGAACCATAAAATGACATCTATATATCATCATCACATCATATACATCATGTCTCATCAAAATGCAATAGTAAATGTAATAATGTGCATCTATCTCTCTCAAAACATATACATCTCACTGCATCGGCTCATAGGCTGATATTAAAATCATATACACCTATACATATCTTATAATAAATTATACCCCTGGGGCACCACTACCTCTTAGTGTCTATGCCCTTGAGGTGCCTACCTGTCCACCCACCAAAGTAGCCCACTGACCTAGAGTTGCTATACCTACACCACCTACCAATCTGGTTCTATATTCACCCCATCAAGGATATTCTAGATAATGTGTTAGGACTATGGCCTCATAATAATGCAACTCCTTAATTGTATCTAAGTAACTTGCCATGGGGATGCTACCAAGTGGTCTTATTGGTACTGTGGCTCCTTCTCCAATCTATCTTAGGGAGTCCCTCTCTTAGGTCATCAAGGCTAGTGAAGACTTAGCCTGATACCTCTCACCATCACAATGGTTAGCTAATCATGTAAGGAAGCAACCTATCCCTATAATGTAGCCACTTTCCCATATAAATATATGTTTTGTGCCTATACAGTGGATGACACTGCTCCTAGCTATCCATTGAGGCCACCTCCTTGTACTTGTACCTATAGATCCCCACCAACTAGGTCCACATCTATATCCTACCTCCCCCCATCATCCCATCCAAAATTTGCTACTGCATAAAGGGTCTAATACCATAATGCATAGCCATTAACAAAACTTGCATCATCAATCTCTACTCTAGTAGGTAACTACTTGTGATCTAGAACCATCTCCATCGATTGTAGCTCTAGAAGTAAGAAATTGACATCCTCCTACATATACCTCAAGAATAGACCCATAATACCATGTACTAGGTTGAATTACCTACGAACCCTATCAAAAGGGATGAGCTCAGTCTCACCCTATCTCCTCCCAAAAATCTACTTGTAGCTCTACATTGATAAAATATTTTGAGTACAGTGGGCACACCTTAAAAATTTAACATATGGCCTCCAAACCACATCTCTAATAACCAGGGCATCTAATGCCCCCTGAACCAATAAATGTCTTGTACACCTCCTCTAGCTCCTATGAGCACATAATCACTCTTCCACTACATGAAATATACCCTAAAGTCTATTTGGGCACATCCCTCAACTTGGATGTGCTCATAGGCCCAATAGTGTAGTATGAACCCCACACTAATGCAATACCTCTTATGTAATCTAAATCCCCACAACTCCCTATATATTTAAACCAAAAAAATAGGTGCCCACCCAAAAACTATCTGACCCAGTAACATCTCCACTAGGACTCCTAGTAATAGATAAGGAAACCTCCCACTGCTCAAATCTGGCACCATAAAACACAAGACTACCATCATCATCATCATCAACCTCTGATCATCTTTGGCCCTCTGATACAATGGCCTATAGCTAAATCCTCCATCATGCCACTTGGTGAATTTATAATCATCACCATATAACTACTCCATTAGCTCATCCCTCTCCTCTCTCTCAATATGATATATCAACTCTCCTTGAATTGGTAGTCATGTAATCCTATGTATATCCTCTAGCAAGATTATCATCTTGCTAGTTGGTAGGAGAAAGGTGTTCATGGCTAGATTTTATCTCTCAATGAGGGTGATGATCATTACCACATCTCATGGCACATGATGATAGTGCATCATAGCTTTGAAGCCCACCTCCTCCATGTGTGCCCAATCATCATCCATCATCCCTTGGTGGATCTCCACAAAGATCTAAGGGACTTGTTCACACATCTAGATCTGATCCCATGCTTGAAAAACTTAAGTATAACAAACACGCTTAGTTTTTTATAAGCTACTTTGCCCATAGAGAATGTCTTTTCACCCTATTTAACCTGCCTAATTGCACCTATTTTCTCAAGATGAATAATATCTATATATTTTATTTTAACCTACCATAAAACCAAGCTACCCTTAGCATAATAATGCTAAAACATTTTAAACTCACCTATTGTCATAGCCCTTTTATCAAAAAACAATATCTCATTTGGTCAACTGTCAATGGTCACTATGATCATTGATAATCAGCTAACCTTTTTACCCTCATTCTTTGACCATCAATAATTGGATATGACTATTGATGGTCAGGTATGACCACCAATGATCATTATGTGTGATCACCAATGGAAAACCCCAACCATAACCTACCCAACCACCCATATCTAACACCTAATTACCCTAATTTTGTCCTCTAACCTACCTCCAACCTACCTACCCCACATTTCAATTTTCACCCATAAAGTCAACCAAAACACCCTACAACCTAAAACCTAGGGCAATACCCAAAACCCCCAAACCAAAAACAAACTAATAAAACACAACCAAAAATAACAAAAATAACTACTCTATCAATTTAGGGCAGCCCCTACCTCATTCCTTAATCATAATCAAAGAAGAACTTGGGTCCCATTACTCAACCATGTCCCTGTCTATCCTACATCTTTGATCCAACATTCTGGTCAACTTAACAAAAATCCCCAATCAACCAATCAACAACTACCTCATCAACACTCACACACAAAATGCTAAAGTCACAAATGTACAAGATTCAAGAGAGTCAAAAACACAAAAGTAAAAATGATAACTCTTTTTTACTTTTTATCCTCCATGCTTTTAAGGTTTCCCCCTAACCATCGATGGTTAGGGTGACCTTTGAAAGTCAATTTTGAGACCCATGACCATATTTTTCTCTCAATTTTTGTCTATTTCTATTTAAAGAAGTAAAAAACTAGTAATAGGGTTGTGATAGAAGAACATGGTTATTTGTGCATGTGTGATCCAAATGAGTGTGGAGAGATCCTCTTTACCTTGGGAAGGATGACCTATAGATAAGCAAGCACTCATATAAATGGGTTGTTAGATGGGTAAGAAGGTGTATTTCCTAGTGTGAGCTAGATCCAAAAAGCATGAGCTTATTAGGAGGTTGTCAATCCACTCTTTGATAATAGTTATGTTAAAAGAGGCAAAAGGGAAGTACTTGTAACAAATGAAAAAAGAATTGAAATGAAATACAAGAATAAATAGATGCTTGATAAATAAAATAATATAAATATAGTAATAATGGGTCAATACTAGTGTTAAAGTAGGTCTAGTCAGGTTCAAAAAATAGGTGAGGTGTCTATAAACAAGTAGGGACACAAAAAGTCAAAATTGTTTCTTGCCATAGTGATCACTGGTGGTTGGGGTGATCATCAATAGTTAAGCTGATCATCGATGGGTAGATGACCATCAACAATTGAGGTTAACCATTGGTGGTCAGGGTGACCATCGATGGTTGCTATGGGTTTTGGATATGTTCAAAAAAGAGTTTGGTTTAGGTTGTAGTAAGGAGTTAGTAAGTAGTTTAGGATTTGGTTAAGGTCTGGGGGATAGGAGATAATATGTAGAAAGGTCTATTTGGGGTAGGAAAGTCAAAAACCAAATAAATAGAACTTAAAATATAGATTGTACCTAGCTTATTGCTTGATGGTAGATGGCTGATCCAAGAGCAATTTTGGTAGAGTAACAATAATTTACCTCAAAATAAATTTTGGTAGAGGTTCAAGTCTTTGTTGTAGTTACTGAATTATTAGAAGGAAGACTTTCTAGTTGATGGCTTGATCACATATATGCAAGAATGCTTGATTATGGATGTGAAGGATCTTGGATCCCCATTCACTTCATACTTCCCTCCTTTTATAGGAAAATAGAGATGGAATAAAAGGTTCCATATGAGATTAGGCTATTGATTTCTATGCATCATGATGTGTAGTAGTGGGTAAGAAAAATACATTAAATTATGTCATGTTAGCCTATATACAACTAGTATTATGTTTATTTAGGTAGTGGGGAAGGGCCCTGATCATCAGTGGTCATGTTGATCATCGATAATCGAGTGTTAAAGGTTAAGTTGGGTGAAGAAGGGGTAGGTTAGTGGTTTAGGTTTTTTTAGTTGGTTAAAGGGTTAAATTGGTCCCAAAGGGGTTCTAAGGTGGTCTAGGGGTATTTCAACATTCAAAATTATAGTGTGTAGAATTTTGGTGTCTATATTTTGCCCCTTTTTATTATGCAGTTTGTGTCAGTAAGCTATAAAAAAAATGGATTGTGGGTCAAAGGTTGGTTAACTCAAGTATGAGAGGAGGTGTTCCCCCTCAAATTTGTAATTAATGGGGCAAAGCTAAATCAAGTCAGGGTTTGATAAGTGGTTTATGGTGAGCCATGGGGTTGGTGATAAAAAGGTTGGGCATTTGAAGCACAAACATATGCACAAAATATGAATAAGTGTGATATCCAAGATTGTGAAAAGATGAAGTTACCATGGTTGATAAAAATTAAGTTAGTTCTAGAAGGATAAGTGATAAGGTAATCGGTCCCCAACATTAGTCATAGCTGATCAGGTTATTCCTATAAAGTCTCTGGATAGGTTAGTGTTCTTGTGGGTATCCAAAGTAGGAAGTGCTCCTGTAAAAAACACAAAAGGTCTATTTTTACACTATAGGGTGCAAGTTTAAATATTCAACATGATAAGGTTGGTTAGTGTGGTCAAAAGGACCAAGGCAAGGTCATCATAAAATATGTGATAGTTCTAGCCAAAATGGCCAACATCAAGGTGGAAGTGGTTTGATGGTTAGATAGAGAAGGGTAATATCCAATGGTTTAGGTGGGTGGGAGAAAGGTTGTCTCAAAGGTGGTACTAAGGGGTAGGTGTCTAAAATTCAAAAAGTGATATCCTGACCAACGATAGTTAGGGGTCCCAAGATTGACCATCGATGGTCACCTTGACCATCAAATGTTAGGGGTAAACCCTAAAAGGTCAAGGATAAAAAGTGAAAAATAAAAAATAATTTTCAATTTTATCCATTAACTTCTCTAACTCTTGTGCATTTATGATTTTGGAATTTTCACAAGAGTACTAGTGAAGTAGGGTTGAGGTGTTGACTAGGTGATTACTGATTGGTTGATTACTGGTGAGGTAGACTAGAGGATATAGGGTGGATGAGGATGTAGCTGAATGATGGGAGCCAGGCTTCCTCCTTAATGATGGTTGAGGAATGAGGTAGGTACTACTTGGAATTTGATAGATTAGGTTTATTTGGTAGCTTAAATGGTAGAATTGTGTTAGTGTGTTGTTGGTTGGGGAGGGTTTTTGGTTGTGCCCTAGGTCTAATGTTAGGTTTAATTTTTGGTTGAATTTGGATATGAAAGTTAAAATTGGGTGGTTAGTTTAGGTTTATATGGGGTCAAAGAGGTACTTAGTTATTAGTTTTATAGTTAAAATGGGGTTTTGGATGTTTTTAGGGTAGGTTAGGGTTAGCTATGTTCCACTGTTGATCACACATAGTGACCATAGGTGGTTATACCTAACCATCGATGGCTAATGACTGAGTAAAAAGTTTTCATGTTGACCATCAGTGGTCATAGTGACCATTGATGGTCTACTTAATTGGTCAAATGCTTTTTAAAAAAGAGCTAAGGCAATTTGAAAATTTTAAGTGATTTGATAAGAGGTTAAGGTAATTTGAATAAGTAGATAATTTAGGTTGAGTTAGGTTTGAAAAATAGGTTGATGTAGGCTGAAATGGGAAAGAATAGATGTGATTTAGGTAGGATGAATAATGTAAATAAGGTGAAGTCCATGGGGAAAGTAGTTATAAAAAACTAAGTGTGCATGCTAACTTGGACTTTGCAGGCATGAGATTTGATCTAGATGTGGGATTGGGTCCCTCAAATATTTGAAAAGATCTATTAGGTGATGACTAATGATGATTGAACACACATGGAGGAGGTTGGCCTTGACATGATGAGGCACTTTTAACATGTGCCATGAGATGTGGTTATGATCATAGCCCTCATCGAGAGATGGGATCTGACCATGAACATATTTTTGTTATTGATAGGCAAGATGACCATCCTACTAGAGGATATACATAGGATTACATGGCTACCCATTTGGTGGGAGCCAAAATATCATATTGAGAGCAAGGAGATAGATGATTATATGAAGCTCCTATATGGTGATGATTATATGTTCTCTAGATAACATGTTGGTAGCTTAATTTATAGACCTCTATATCAAAGAGCCAGAGATGATAAGTAGCTGATGATGATGATGGAAGTTTCCTATTTTACATTACCAAATTTGAGTAGTGGGTGGTTTCCTTATTTTTTGATAGGGGTCCCAGTGGAGATGTTTCTTGGTTAGATAGTTTTTGGATGGGCACCACTTTTTCTGGTTCAAATATATAAAGAGTTATAGGGGTTATAAACACATTAGAGATATGGTATTAGTGTGGGGTTTATGCTTCATTATTGGGCCTATGAGCATATCAAAGTCCTTGAGCTGATGGGTCTGCCATGGGAGGGATACACCTAGATGGACTTCAAGAAGGGATTCATGTAATGGAGTGGTGACTATGCACTGATAAGATCTAGAGGAGGTATGAGGGATATTAACTGGCTCAAGGTTGCATTGGAGGCCTTGGTAGTTGGGGATATGGTCTGGAGGCCATATGTGGGATTTTTAAGTTGGCCCTACTACACTCAACATATTTTATCATTATACAGCTAGAGGTGGATTTATGGGAGGAGAAAAGGTGAGAATGAGCTCATCCCATTTTACAAAGTTCATAGGTAGTTCATCCTATTACAGGGGATCCTAGGTCCATTACCAAGGTATAGAATAGATGATATTGAGTTTTTGCTTCCTAAGCCATAACTTGAGGAGGTTTTTCTTGATCATAAGGAGCTACCCATCAGAGCAAAGATTGATGACACTAGTTTTGTTGATGGGTACATATTATGATATTAGGCCTTATATGCAGCAAATAATTTTGGGTGAGATGATGGGGGTAGGTAACCTATGGATTTAGATCTAGCCAGTGGGGGTCCACAGGTGTAAGTACAAGGAAGTGGCCCTAATGGACAGGTAGGAATGGCATTGGTCACTATATAAGCATATATCACAATGTTATAGGGATAAGTGGCCACATTGTAGGGTCAAATTATGACATTAAAGGGTTAGGTTATGATTGTGATAGGTGAGAAAGACTAGGCCAAGACTTCACTAGGCTTGGTGACCTAGGAGAGCGACACTTTGAGAGAGAGAGGAACATCTGTAGCACCAAAATGACTATCAGTTAGCATCCCTATGACAAGGTATTTAGCTACTATTCAAGAGTCACAATATTATGAGGCCATAGTTTTGACATAATGTCTATAAGAGCCCCAATGGGATGAGTATAGTGCTAGCTTAGTAGGTGGTGAAGGGGTAACAAATCCAGGTCAGTGAGTCACTTGAGAGAGTGGAAAAATAGGCACCTTAGGGGGTAGGCACTAGACGATAATGGTGTTGTAGGAGGGGCTAGTGGTAGTGGTGCCCCATGAACATAATATAGTATATGATATATATAGATGCAAATGATTTTGATATTAGCTTGCAAACTGATGTAGTTAGATGTATATTTTTGAGAGAGAGAGATGCACATTATTATATGTAATATTTTATGTTGATGAGACATGATGTATATGACATGATGATGATATACAGATTTATTTTTATGGTTCATAGTTCATGGTTTTGGTTTCAATATTTATGCTTATGCTTATGAGATGTGGACTCAATAGCTTAGGCATGTGATGATTATGGATGGAATTTATGATTATAAATGATTATGATGATGTTTTTTTTGTTTATAGATATGATGTTTATGATTTATGGTTCCATATATGGCTATGATGTTTATGGTGTTTTGATTATGATGGTTTTGATAAATGGTTATGATCATGGATATGTGACATGGTTATGGTTTATGGTTATAGATGTGATGAGTTTTATGTTTTTTATGATTATATATGGCTTGATTATGGTTATTGGTGTGGTTTATGATGTTATAATTATGTGATGGTATGATGTTAATTATGGTAATTATGATCATGGATATGATGATATGATTATGGTTATATAGGGTTATGATATGATGTTATATGATGTGATTTGTGAGTAGGGATCAGATGATACTCATGGTTATAGATATGTGATATGTATTATTTTTTTGATGATAGCACATAAATAAGTTAGATAACAAACTAGATGTGGGGAAAGAAGAAAAATGAGACATATGTCCAAGTGAATACATGAACCAATTATGAGAAGATAAGAAAAAGGCATGATGCTCCTTCATTGGTAAGGACTAAACAAAACCAAAGTTAGATT
This sequence comes from Torreya grandis, assembly GCA_037957365.1. NCBI lineage: Eukaryota > Viridiplantae > Streptophyta > Pinopsida > Cupressales > Taxaceae > Torreya > Torreya grandis. The sequence goes on from JARHVA010005003.1 coordinate 612,460, forward strand.
GGCCTAATGAACATAATCCATTTGAATTCTTTGAATTAGGATGCATTGGTTGATAAAAAGGTGTCTTGATCACATTGTGTCAAGTAAGCTCAAAGTCCCTTGATTTGTAAATGGTGTAAAGGGGAGATGGGTGGTAGGTGATATGAAGGGAAAATGGGTGATAGGTAAGGTAACCTTATAAGGGTTAGTTTTCCCCTTCTATATGTAATCTAAGAACCATAATAGATAAGTCTATGTCATATACAAGTTGTAGACTGATTGATGCAGGAATTATACTAATGCTATATGTGAAAGCTGATTACAAATTTCTTAGGATAACTTGTTTTGATTTTGATATAAGTTTGTTTATTTATTTGTTTTGATAGGTTTGTGTAGCTAATGGATGTGAGAATATTCAAATTATTTCTTTGAAAAATTTGACTTATCCATCCTTCAAGGGAGTGGTCTAAGTTTAGGTTTATTTATTTCATAGTTGTCCTTCAAGGGAATAGTCTATCTTTTTAAACAATTTTAGATTTTGGGCAGCTATCCTTGTAGGGAGGAGTCTACATGATAGAGATATTTGACCCAAGTGATATTTTAGTATCCCAATTTTTTTTGATGCTATGTTAGACATGGACAAATCTATTTAGGCTTAGAGGTTTATCTTTATGGGGGCAAAACCTAGAGCACAAGAAGGTTGATGATAGGTGAAAGAGGTGGTTTTGAGAGACAATGAACATGGGATTCCATCCCATTAGGGACATAAAATATCCATGAGAACCATGATATTGGTAGAGCCGTGGTACCCATATTTAAGATTAAGCTATGATTGTATGGTTCTATATTGTAATCAGTTATACTCAAAGGGATAGTATGAAGGTATGAGGAAGGTGAAAATATCATAAATTGAGGGATGAGATTAAGTTAGACAAAGTATGCATTTGATCCTTGTTTAACAAAAGAAAGGATGCATATGTGAAGCATTGAGAGGCTTAGGTTTTGATTTTCCTTCAAGAGAGGATAAATGATAAGCTCCTAATCCATACTTATAGGTTATGATGTATGGTTAGGATGAGGTCTCCAATGTTGAATTTTTATTTTTTTAGGTGTTTTTTGTAAGTTCACTTGATTTGCTCTTGATAGACATGAAATTGGTTAAGTGTTGTTAAGTGGCATTCATCAAGTATCTCAAGATGTGATAGACACTCTTGATGATAGTCACTCTTGAAAATGATGTCTTACAAGGATATGTGAAGAGAAGGAATCTAGACTTTGAAAGACAAGATTGCCTCTACTCTGAAGCCCAGAGAGAAAGGGGTAGCACTAGCAGATGTTTGAATGCTAGTGTCATAGGCCCATAAAGTGAAATGGATGTGCAAGTACCAATCCTGACTAGAAGCATTAACTACTTTGGTTAACAACTTGTCCATTTTCTTATGGATGGTAAAGCAAGGAAAAGATTAACTTGATGTTAAATGCATCATAGAGACCTTAGACTTGTTTGAAATTGAAATATTTACCATTATCAATGATGATCTTATGGGGAACATCAAAATGACAAATGATATGATGATTGATGAAGTTGACAATCTTGTTAGCTTTGGTCAAGATGAGAGGAATATCCTCCACCCATTTGGTGAAATACTCGATGGTAGTTGTGATGGAGTGGTGCCACTGTGAGGAATGAGGATTTATTTCTCTAATGTGGTTAAGTCGGGATTATGAGAAGGGCCAAAAGACCTTAGATACTTGAAGGCCATAGGCCGGTGCATGATATAAATTAGTATGTTGCTGACATTTAACACACTTCTTTATAAAACCACAATGGTCTTGGTTGAGGGTGGGTCGATAATAGCCAAAGTGAAGGATATGTTTAGTGATAGCTAAACCAATACAGTGCCCCTCATAGATTATGTCATGCACTTATTTGATAGCATATGAAAATTTAATATTTCATAGGCAACAGAGAAGAATGCCGTCGAAACCATGTTTGTAAAGGATTCCCCCTAGTATAGTATAACAGAGGCACTTTGAACAAAGACTCTTTGGGAATTTCGAGAGAGGTTAGAGGGAATGATACTAAGGTTGAGGTAGTTAAAAGTTTGCTCATACCAAGTGTTTGAGGGAGATTCCTCCACACTACAAACTATAGGGAGATCGGATTAGATATAAAATGGGGTGATTAAGTGATGAATGGTGATAAAGAGTTTAGAATTGGGAGGTTGAGATGGGATTTGGGAAGTAAAGGAATCTATTGTATCTATAAATTTATTGGTAGATCATAGAATAAACTAGATGAGGTAATGGTAAAATGATGCTAAAAGTAAATCTACTAGTTGTTTGTACTTTTGTAATACATCATTATTACATTGGTAAGATCTATTGATCTGGTTGACCACAAGTTAGGAATCACCAAAGACACTGATCATCTTAAATCCTAAGGCTAGATCAATTTAGAGACCTATTACTAGGGCTTCACACTTAGCCATACTATTGGTCCGATTGAAATCAAGTTTGAAGGAAAGAGGTAGAGGTTCACCATCAAGAAGAATGAGAACAACTCTAGTACCCCCCACCACACTAGCATTTTGAGATATAAAAAAACATGGTTATTTGGTAGATGATGTCCTCTTGAGAAAGAGTCATGATGGAATCATCTAAAAACACAAAAGGAAGTGGTTGGTTATCTAGTAAAGGAGATTCTACCAATTTATCAATGATAAATTTCCCTTTAATCAACTTCTACTAGAGGAACATAAGGTCAAACTTAGCTATGAGCATGAACCAATTAGCCATATGTTGGTTTTGGTATGGTTTAGAGTGCAAAATAATTTTATGGAGGGGAGTAGGTAAAGTGATCTCTCCTTATGGAATGGTTTCCAAAGAGAAAGTAGGTAATTTCATGGTGGGATAGGAAGGTGTGATGGAAACAGTGGCCTTTTTTGGTGTTTATATAAAAGAAGTGGGTAAGTCTATTATCTCCTCAAATAGAGGAGTAGAGGTGGTTGCTTCCTTTGTTTGGGTATCCAAAGGAATGAAGGGTAACTCCATAACTTTAATAAGTGGAGTGGAGGAAGAAGTAGTTGAGGCAATGGTTTCCTTAATGATAGGTTCACTGATAATAACATTAACTGTATAGACCTCATGAGCATAAGATGATTCTGGTTTGTTGTCATCATGGTTAGTGAAAGAGGCATGGTTTGGAAAAGGGTGTCAAAATATGTCAAGTGACTGATTTGAGGGTGCATTGGGATTGTCTAATGCAAGTTATCCTTTATCAATAAAGTTTTAGATAATGGTTTTGAAGGTGTTTCACCTACTAACATCATGTCTAATGACACAGTGGAAAGCACATAGATCATTCCCATTATACCAACTAGGTATAGGGTGAGAAACATCAAATTATAGATGAGGTTTGATAGGGAGAAGTTGTATGATGTTGGCTTTGAGAAACTTGTCTAAAACTAAAGCATATGACTCCCCTAATAGATTGTATTATTTTATGGGAGCCCAATTTTGATTTTGAGTTCATTGATTAGAGGTGTTAGAGGAGTTGGCTTGGCTGGGTTGGTTGACAACCAGAGGTGGGGATGTTTTGAGGATAACCATGTTTATAGCTACCTTTGGTTTGGTATTAGGGTAGTTAGACTAGTTGGTGGTTTTGGATGAGGAAGGGTCATTGGATTTGAATCTATAATTCTTGTTTCTTAGTTTTAGCTTCCCCTTGTTAATGGATTTGATTTTTAGTTTGCACGCCATGGTGAAAGCCTCATCAAAAGTTATGAAGGTTTAAACTTGTAGGGTAGGGGAAATGTGTTTGGCACAATATTGAGAGAAAAATTCAATCAAGTAAGGTTGAGGTAAAGAAAAAGAGAGTTGGTTGATAAGACCTTTCCATCGTGTTACAAAATTGGTAATTGACTCATCATCAAACTACCTAATGGAGTAGACGTCAGTAATGGAGACCTTCTTAGATATATTGATGGAAAAGTGATCTGAAAAGGTTTGGGAAAGTTGAGAAAAAGAAAAGATGGAGTGTTTGGTGAGAGAACTATACCAATCCAAGGCTGGTCTAGATAAAGACATGGGGAAGGTATGAAGGAGAAGGGCATCATCATATGTAATAAAGTAGTAAGAATGGTGAAATGCTCTTAAGTGTTGTTGGGGGTCCTCCTTGCTTTGAAACCTAGAGAATTTAGGTAGTTTCCATTGAGGAGGATAAGGATGGATAGGAATGGATGGATGAATAGGTTCATTGTATATTTGATCATAAGATAAGAGGTTATGAGCCCTAGAGATAAATGATTCTAGGTTGGTGATTTTATCCATCAACATTTTGACCAAATCTATTTAGGGTTGGGGAACTCCATAACTGAATCATAAGTGTTATTGAGGTGGGGTGGATGCAATATAAAAATAACTAGTATAAGGTTGAGAGGATGCCACATGTTGGTATGTGGTCATTGAGGGTTGGGATGATGCCAAAAAAGGGTTAATGGGCACAAAAGATTGGGTAGAAGGTGTTGCTATGTATCTGTGTGGATTAGGAACATAGTGTGGGTAGGGTGTCATAGGTATTGGTTTTGTTAATGCGGGTTGGTTTTGAGGTATGATTGAAATGGTAGGTTTGGAAATTGATATGGATTGGGTTGGAGGTGTAGATTAGGGGTGAGTGGTAACTCTAGTACTGATAGGTGGAAGGGTAAAAGGTATATCAAGCACCACATTTTTAAGTGGGGTAGAGATTGGTGGGTTGGTAGTGATAAAGGGAATAGTAGAAGATATATCCAAAGTGGGTGGAGTATGGGTAGTAACAGATGAGGTTTCCCCTATGTTGGTTGGTGTAGGGGTGTTTAGATATTGGTTGGGATGTTTGATTGAGTTTTGGTGGAGGTAGTGGATGGGATATTAGTGAAAGAAGATGCTTGGGTGATCATAGGTTGGGTGGAGGTAGTGCCAATAATAAGATGGGGTGTCATCCCATAAGGTGGATCTGTAGGAGGAACCAAAGTAGTAGGGGTGCAATGAGATCAGGTGTTGAGGTAATGCTAAAGGGCCATGGGGTTGTTATTGAGGAATGCAGTGAAATATTTATCACCTTTGACAATTATTAGAGGAATGGTAGGAGGGGGAGAATGATGGAGAGAACCTTCAACATTTGAAGTATACTCCATGAAGGAGGAAGAAGAGGAAGGTGGTTCTTGGTTGGTTCGATTCCTTAACTGTTGTCTAGTAAAGACCATGTGAGGAATAGAAAAGAAATGATGAAAAGCTCACAACTCAAACACAAAGCAAGCATAATAAAAATATCTCAAGGAAATCAAAACATACACTAGAGTGCATTTAAAAAAAATTAAGATTCTTTTTATATCACTTTTTGCTTATGCCTTAGAGGGTGTGAAGAAGGACTTTAGTTTATAGATCAAGTATTAGAAAGAAAGTCTAAGGTTGGTTTCAAGTGTTAAAATCTCTCAAAATTCTATATTGAAAGTAAGTACATGGCTTGATATTGGGGCCTACCCCCTCACTTCACACACTACAATGATAAGGGTGTCAGGTGCTTAGCCAAGATATACTAAATTTTAGAGTTTAGACTCAATCAAAGTGATAAGTTTTGGTTTCTCTTCTTGGTAATGATCTCTAAGTAAGATAGAAAAAGGATAAGGTTTACCGCTAGGTGATGAAACATTATTCAGGCCTTATGTCAATTGTTTTGATGTGTTGATTGATTATGTGGTTTGGTATAGTGTGTGATAACAAGAGTGAAACTATGATTGATTACTTTGCTTTTAAGTTAACTAAATGAACTAAAACATGCAAGCAATCAATGTATGCAAGGTTTATTTTATACCTAAAATAAATTTTGAATTTCATTGTATGAACATAAAATAAAAAAAGAAAAGGGCACCTAGATGCTACTAGGTCCCACTAGGCATGCCAAAATGTTTCTCTCAATTTCTGATTATTTTTTAATCAAAGAAGAAATAAGAAACTACTAATAAGGTTATGGAAGAAGAACCTGGTTGTTTATGTGCACGCGATCTAGACGAGTGTGGAGAGATCCTTTTTGTATTGTAAGGATGACCTGTAGGTAAGAAACTACTAACACAAGCATTTATTATAAAGATAGTAAGGTGGATTGCCTAGTGTGAGCTAGATTCAAGAAGCATGAGCTTGCTAGGACGCTATCAATCCACTCTTTGATAACAGTTAAGTTGAAAGAGAAAATAAAATACTTGCATCAAATAAAAGAAAGAAATAAAATGAAATACAAGAAGAAATAAATGTTTGATAAAGAAAATAAGCTAAATATAGCAATAGTGGGTCAATACTAATGCTAACTAGGTCATGTCAGGTTCAAAAAATAGGTGAGGTGTCTATGAATAGGCAAGGATACAAAAAGTCAAATTTCATTGGGGGTAAGGGGTTGGAAATAAATTGATGTTATTTATTACTATAGTGATCATCAATGGTTAAGCTGATCATCAATGGTTAGATGACCATCGATGGTTGAGGGTGACCATTGGTGGTCAGGGTGACCATCGATGATTGCTATGGGTTTTGGATATGTTTGAAAAGGAGTCTAGTTCAGGTTGTAGTAAGGAGTCAGTAAGTAGTTTGGGATCTGGTTAAGGTTTGGGGGTTAGGAGATAAGATGTAAAAAGGTTTAATTTGGGAAAGGAAGTTAGAAACCAAATAAATAGAGCCTAAAATATAGAGTGTATCTAGCTTGTTACTTGATGGTAGATGGCTGATCCTAGATAAATTTTGGTAGAGTAATAGTACTTTACCTCAAGATAAATTTTGGTAGAGGTTTGGGTCTCTATTGTAGCTACTAAATTTCTATAAGGAAGACTTGCTAGTTAATGACTTGATCACTTGTATGTAAGAATCTTTAATTATGGATGTGAAGGATCCTAGATCCCCATTCCCATCCTACTCCCCTCCTTTTATAAGAAAAGAGAGATGGAGGTAGAAGGTTCCATAGGAGGTTAGGCTATTGATTTTGATGCATCATGATGTGTTAGAAGTGGGTAAGGTAAACACATTGAATTATACTATGTTAGCCTATATATAGTTGGTGTTGTGTTTATTTAGGTGGTAGGGAAGGGACTTGATCATCGATAGTTAGGGTGACCATCGATGATCATGCTAAACATCGATGATTGAGTGTCGAAGTTTAAGTTGGGTGAAAAAGGGGTAGGTTAGTGGTTTAGGTTTTGTTAGTTGGTAAAAGGGTCAAATTGGTTCTAATGGGGTCTTAAAGTAGTCTAAGGGTATTTTGACATTTAGAACTACAGTATGCAAAATTATGATGTCTACACCATCGATGATTAGGATCTCCTATTTTAAAAATTTGGCATTGACACCTTAGTGCCCACATTTGGAGATTACCTTCTCCACCTACCCAACCAACCATGTCCACCTTGATGTTGGCCATTTTGGCCCAAATTATCACATATTTTGTGATGAACCTACCTTGGTCCTCTTGACCATACTGACCAACATTACCATGTTAAACATTTGAACTTGCACCACCTAGTGCACACTAGACCATTTGTGTTTTTCCCAAGAGCAATTCCTACCTCAGATACCTATGAAAACACTAACCTTTTATAAGAGACTTTATAATAATAACCCAATCAATTATGCCTAATGCTGTGGCCCAATTAGCTCACCACCAATCCTTCTAAAACCAACTTTATTTATTACCAACCATGGCAATTTAGTCTTTGCATGATCTCGGCTATCATTCTTAGTCATCTTTTGTGTGCATGTTTTCACTTCACATTCCCAAACACCATTATCACCAACCTCATGACTCATCATAAATCACTTGTCAAACCTTCACTCAATTTGGTTTCACCTCATCAACTTTTGGTTTGAGGGGAATCACTTCCTCCCATGCTCAGGGTAACCAAACCTTCCACATGCAATCCATTTTTATTTTATATCTTGTTGAAATAAATGGCATAACAAAAAAGGGAAAAATGTAGACAATAAAAAACCACACATGATGGTTCTAGATGTTGAAACAAATTGAGATCAAACCATTACCCAACCTTTGACCATGACCTTGAGTTAGTTTATCTAACTAGCTAAACTCAACTCACTAACATACCCTTTTAACCCACTTAATCTTCAACCCTCAATCATCAATGATCACCTTGACCACCGATGGTCACCCTGACCACTGATGGTCAGGTCTTCCCCATTTAAATAAAGATAAATTAGGCTATGTGCAATCTATCACATCAAATTTTAATATGGATGATAAGATAACACATTATAACAACTAACCAAACCTCATATGGAAACTTCTGCCTTCATCTCTCTTTGCCTATAAAAGAGAGGAGTAAGAGGTAAAAGAGGATCCAATAGTTAAGAAATCAACACTCAAATAATCAATCTAGTGGTCCATCATCTATTCAACCAACACTCATTAGGAGCTTCTAACATCAAGAACTTCTTTGCAAGTCTTCCTTTCGTCAATTTAGTAGTTACAATAGAGACTTGAACCTCTGACAAAATTATTCTTTAGGAAAAATACCATTACTTTTCCAAAATTGCTTGTCAATCTACCATCAACCATCAAGCAAAGAGCTAAGTACATTTCTTTTTTGAAGTTTTAATTATTTGGTTTATGACATCTTTACTTAGACCACACCCTTTTACTTATTACCCTTTGACCCATTAACTCCAAATAGACCTTCAACACCTTACTGTATCCATTCTATAACCCCTTTCTAAACACCCTCAAAACTCACCTTCAATCACCAATGGTCACCTGGACCATCGATGATCACCTTCAACCACTGATAGTTACCCAACCATTGACGGTCACCTTAATCATTGATGGTCATCCCAACCATTGATGATCACTATGGTATGAAATAATAACAAGCTATTTCCACTTGCTTACCCTCAACCAAATTCTACTTTCTATCTTTCTACCTATCTGTATAGACCCCACCTATTTTATGAACCTAACATGACCCATTTAGCATTAGTATTGACTCGCTTATTACTATAATTAGTCTATTTCTTTATCAAGCATTTATTTCTTCTTGTATTTCTTTTCAGTCATTTCTATCATTTGATGCAAGAACTTTATCTTTATTTCTTTCAACTTTACTATTCTAAAAGAGTGGATTGATAGCCTCCTAGTAAGCTCACACTTCTTGGATCTAGATTCGCTAGACAATCCACCTTGATATCCATCTAAAAACCACTTTTATTTAGTACTTTCTAATCTATAGGTCATTCTTCCCAAGATAAAGAGGATCTCTTCACAATCATCTAGATCATGTGTGCACAAACAAATAGGTTCTTCTACCATACTCATAATTAGTTTCTTACTTATTATTTAACTAGAAAATAAACTAAAATTAAAATAAATAGTAGGTGAAACCAAATTTCCTTGTAACCTATAATTAAAGATGGAAAATTGTTCCCCTAGTTGAATCCCTTAGATAATTTGAACCATGGAGAATTGGGAGCGATCAAGTCCAAATTTTGAATAAATAATCAATCTCTTGAGTTGGAAATATGCATTATTTCAACCCACATGAAAAGGGAATAATATCCAATATACTAATCCAATAAGGTGGAAACACAATGGATTTGCTATAAGTGATGTCAAGATTATTGAGTGTCACTAGACTCAAACATACATCACCTGCATAGAAGATGGAACCATGTAGTAGGTTTGTTATAAGTAATGCCAAGGCCATTGAGCACCATTATAATTTAATATACATTACCTACATAGATTAAATCACACCATTATAGACAACTCTAGATTCTACATTTTACATGATTGAAAGAGAATGAAGGGAATTCATTCTCCCATCATGATCGCATTGTTCCTAAATTTGACTCAAAATAAAATATGTTACCTTTGAATTTGGATATTTTATCTTTAAAACTTTGAATATTTGCTCTTTCAAACTTTGAATTTTTACCATTTTTCATCTTTGAATAAGCTTGAGCATGAATGAGTATCATGCCTGCTTTAAATATGTGCCAATGATATAGAATTTTTACATCTATATTCTTAATTTTAATTGTATTTATACCTTGTCACTTTGATCTTGAAACCATTTTTCATATGCACATGCATATGCATTCAAGATTGTATGCTTTTATGTTTTGATTCTTTAAAAAGTGAGGACATATGCATGTAATATTCCCTTAGAATATGTATTAATGTGCCAATATTTGTGATGTATTTATCTTACAAATCTCTTTAGACCTTTCAAAAAATATATGTAATTAAATTTGATTTTGCATTTTTGAATACTTTAAAAAAATTGTGCTTAATATGTTTAAAACCTGTATTTTGTTCCCAAATATGTTCACAAATATTTTTGTCTCTAAGATAAGACCATGATGATGCCCCCATTTTGAGTTGAGGGATGTAGCCTACAAATCACTCATCTCAAAATAAGAGTTAACTATATCATATGATAAAACTATGATCATACAATATTATGTCATCATGTTGGAGAGTATGTTATTATAGAATTTCAATTATCATTAAATTTTGTATGTAACATATTGAATGTGAGACATACAATTGTCTATCTAGTTAGTTATGGAATTGAATCACATAATAGGGTACCCATCCATAAAATTAAATGACATGTATCACGACATCACTAATCAAGATCAATAAATACACAAACCAAAACACACAATAGTATCACAAAATATCATAAAATATCACACAATAAGGCCAAAAACCACATACAAAGGACATGTTCAATTGTCACACAAGTAAATATTTTGCACACATGGGTCTAGGTGTCATAAACAATGAACATATTCAAATGTCACACATACCAAGTAATATTTCATAAATGCATTCAATAAATTTTCACACAAAGGCCAATGAACTCACACAATAAGAATAAATATCTAGCCTATCATGCAAGAAAGTAAACAACATCGAAGGAACACAAAATAAGTGAAGATTATTCTATTCCATCCATATGTATTAATGTCATAATATGGAAAAGTAGCATATTCATGTTGTAAAATGTAAAATTTGAGTGATTAGAAAAACAATTTTGATATATGTATCTCAATATTACATTTGAGATTGTATAAAGATATAACCTATTATGATGTAACCTATAGAATTAGATGCATATAGCACAGGCATCACCATAGAGTAGAAGGGAGTCCATTATGTAAGGATGTAGATATAATTTATGTCTTACATCAAACTCATATACCTCATGAAATGCATGTGTATTTGATAAAGAATATGATATCTACCAAATATAAGATAAATAACATATATAAACTACCATCTATTGTCATTCTTAGGTCATGATTTCTAATTTTTTGAATGTTTTTGTATTTTTACGATATTTGAGCTTTTTAAAATTGATTTATTTTATTTTATTTTTGAATTTTGCAAAGGGAAACTAACATATTATCCCATCAATAAAAGGATCATAGTGTGTGTTTGGATTAAAGAGATTAAGAGGGAATTTCCATGGATGAGGAACACTACATGTAAATGTATTAGAATCTAAAAAAACATCAAATGTTGTATCATAACTATCATGATCATTGCTTATAGAATATATTACCACGTGCAACTAAATAAGGTGTAGTACTTGGTGAAGTATGTTATATAACTACCTTTTATGATATATAACATGCTAAATTATCTTAGGAGTTTCCTTAGGACATACTCTAGAAGATTTATATTTATTTATACCTTGTGTAACACTTTGATATGAATCTTGTTGCTTAGGAAGGTCTATCTTTTTACTCTATATTAGTTTTATATAAAGATTATGTATATATGCCATAACTAATTATTATTTATACTCTTGAATGGGTGCAACAAATTATATTTGTACTACACTTTGTGTTAGGTTCTATAATTATCTTTTTATGGTGCTCTTGAATAGGTTTCACAACCAACTATGGTAGTAGTGGTGGGGGGAATAGGAGCGAAAACTATATAGAGGGTAATCATATGGAATGCCTTTAACCTTGACCACTTGATTTCAATGTAATTACTTGAGGCATTTGTGCACTAAATATGGTACATCATATATTTTATATAACCAAGGGCACCTTGAAACATATTAAAGACCCCTGTGTTTGGTAAGACTAGAAAAGGAGTAGACATTGTTACTAAACCAAATTTGAGAGGTAGCCATTTATGTCAAAAATTATCATATGTTTAACTTCAAATGATTTGACTATTCTTGATGTAGCTTGTAAAACTTGTTTTGTGTATCCAAAACTATGAAAGTGTGTTATTGTGCATTTATTTTCACTTGAGCCATTATCAATCAGGTCACTATCGATAGGTTGATTGTTGATGTAAGCACAAATAAAAATAACATGTACTTTTGAATCATCATCATTAATTTAACTATCATCAATTTTGATTATTGGATGTTGTCTTAATGTGCCTGTAATTATTCTAATGAATCCATCCATTAGATGCTCATATTAATTAGGAGGAGGATGTGTGTTGTATGCATGATGTACTTATGAATTATTTGTTATTTTTGATGTACCATTATTTGGAAAAGGATTTATGAAAATTCTCAACATTTAATTATCATAATATTATGGTCAAACTTCTTTTGTGGGCATGGTTAGCTCGATAGAGTTGTCATCAATAATATCTTGTATCTTGTGTCTTAAATTGTAACACTTATTTGTGGAATGTCTAATACATCTATGGTAGTCACAATATGCATTATTTTCAAAGCCCTTAAGTTGAGGCTTGGTCAAATCAAGCTCAAATGGGGGAGGTAGAGATATAGGATTGTAATAAATAAGTTTTTGTAACAAGATGCGAGGAGGTTGTGGTAACTTTATAAATTATCTCCTAGGTGGAGATGTCAATTGAATTTTGATTGTTATTTATGTTATTGCATTACATATTATTTTGCTTAATTTTTTATTTTATTAGTTTTAAATTTTAAATTTGGATTGATATGAAACTTGATACTAGAATTAGATGGAACACTTGGAGCACATTCTAATTTGATTATTACTATGGGCTTGACTTACCTTTCTTTGATTATGTGGCATAACTCATCAAAAGCTTTGAATTTATCAAAAATTAAGGATCCATGGAGTGGAGTTATCAAAATTTGCATAAAAATGTCTTGTAATTCATTATCTACCATAGAGTTTGTCATATTTGCTAGCACAGTCTTGTACCTAAGAACATATTCTCTAATTGGCTCATTTGACCCTTACTTGAGCTTATAAAATTGTGCATATCATATATTTACACTAATGTTAATTGAGAAATGTGTTAGGAATTGATCTAATAATAGGCTATGCTCTAATGGATTGAAGAGGGAGATCGTAGAACCATCATATAACATAATGTTTGAGGCTTGTTGAAAAGAGATTAGTGAGTAGTTTGCCATTGTAAGCATAGTCCAAATGTGTAAGATGGAATAAGCAAAGATGTTTCTTAGGATCTCCTTTACCTTATAAAGCGGTAGCTTAGGAGATATAAAAATTATTGGTAATGGTAAAGATGTTTCTGGTTCTAAAGGGTTTTAAATTAGAGTATAAGAATCCATTTAGTGAGTATATTTGGAAACACCTTACTCTAATTGTAATAGTATAGTATGTAAAGTTAAAACATTTTGATAAAGAGATGATGCATAAGGTGAAGTTAGACTGGGACCTTGTGTGGTAATAAAGGGATGTGTATGTGATTCCCTAATAGAGATAGACATGTTAATCTACTATAAACCAAGTGGTGCCCCATACCTAGAGATGTTGGGACATATGTAATTTTAGGGGTTGATATAGGAATGGAGATGATAGTGGAAGTTGGAACACCTGAGATTAGGGGATTTATAACTTTTAAAAACACATCTTGTTGATTAATTGAGTTAATGTTATATTTTATTGACATGTATCCATAGAGGCTAGGAGTAATTAGACAACTTTATCCACTTGTTGGGGACATTGTCAAAGTCCTTGGGGGAAATCAGAAAATTCTTATACTTGCTCAGGATATACTCCCTTGATTTCATTGTGATCAATTGTATTGGAGATTTCAGGATTACCTTGATCATCACACACAGTTTCATTATATTTATTATCATATTCATCACTAATATCATCTTCAATGTGCATATAATTTTAGACTTTTACATCATTATATTGATCATAAATATTTATGTTGTCCAATTTAGAAGAGATTACACAAATTTGAATATCGCAATATGAGTTCCACCTAATCTAGAACTACACTTTAGAGGCAAAGAGGATGTGACATGTTTAAGTGGCATGTAAAGGTGTAAAAGAGAAAGAGAAAAAGGGTGAAATTGGTCAAGGGTGTGTTTGATTTATATGTTCTAAGATATATTGATCCCAATCCTAAATAATGAACACACTACTAATGATCCCTCTGTTCCTTTAGCCACACTATCATGTCTAGTGGGGTATGTTGAGAGTAACTTCTTGGGGGTATGTTGGGAGTAACTTACCAAAGCTAAGTACTTACTGGTGGACTAAAAGAATAAATAATTGAAGAATTCTTATGGTTAAAAACAAAACTTATACATTTCCTATATATCATGAGGTAATTGTAAACTAAAATCCATATATATTATTGTCTAATGGATTGAGTATCAGGACAACATACCTCACACCATGAAACAAATATACTTGATGGATGATTTTCCTAGAACAATAAATCCTATGAGTTTTAAAACTATCAGAACATAGATTCTAAGAAAACAAATAAAAAATAAAGTTGAAATTGAAAATTGAAATAAAAAATTGAAGGCTCAAAAACAAAGGTTCAGGTTCACCAAGATATTTAACCCTATTTTTGATTTAAAAAATAAATATTTTAATGTTCTAATAAGTGAAAAACAAGAAATATCAGAATGCTAAAGATATACAATATTCAACAATTCTATTTTTTAGAAGAGCTTAAATATGGAAAGTTGTTATTTTGAGAAAGTAATATGAATAAAAATACTTAGCTTGCACACTGATTTTTGTTAACTGATCTAACTATTTGTAAGTGTACATTAAAATAAGAGGTGAATGTGTAAGTTCAAGAATAGGCAAAATATTAGAAATGATGTTTGAATAGGTCCACTATAAGTGGATAATAGTGCAATGTGCCTGAGTCTATTGACTACAGACTTATCCTAGTTGATTGTGATAAATTGTTGATAGGAAAAGACAAAGAAAGCATAAATTTATAAATAACATATTAGAGATAAAAGTAGAATTTATATACAAATAAATGTGTTGTATGTGGATAGTGGCATAATGTGTTAGATTTCATTGACTACATAATTGTCTTATTTGACTGTGCAAAAAAATTGATTGTTGCACCTATTGCACATGTAGATGATGAGAAAGCTAATATATCACACTTTAGGTTTGGCTATGCAAAAATCATTATTTATATTATCTTACCTTTGAACCCATTAGATAACTTTGATATATTGAAATCCTGTTAAAAAAGAGGGGATTGTAATGGGTTGAGTTGATTTGAATCATGCCCTTGATGATTGACCATTGCCTACATATTCAATACTCCAAGGAGGGAAATCAAATCCACTAGTTCTCCCACCTAGAGTGAATTTAAAATTGTGCTCTTTTGACTATGTGTATATAAATAGAATATGGATTTGATACTTGATTGATAAATCCTAACTTGTTATAGAGGACTCTTGACTTGGTTTATGGTTGCTCCTTGTGAGTGATATAAAATTTGGAAAGATTTTCTCAATGTGTAGAAGTGTATATGCTTGAAAAAAATGAGTAGTAAGTGGGAAAAAGGAATGAATTTTAACAAATTATTTTAACCAACCATGTGAAACATGTAGGAAGACCCAAAATACTGATTTAAAAACTAGAAACTAGCCATTATTCGGTGCAGGACATGACTAGCCTAAGTTGATAGTGACACATTTTACCCCTAATTGCTTAGAATAGTCTTGCCTATAAAGGTCAGGGACATGTGTTCTGAAAAGGAAATAATTTGATGGTGATTTTAATAATTTAACATTTAAATTTTTATGTAAAGATAAAGGCTTATAAAAATGGAAAATAAGAGTCCTTTAGTTGGGTGCAAGTCATGTGGTTAGGAATATGTCAAGAATTAACATTTATCAAGTATTTGTGACCAAATTTATGTGTCTACAATTATCATCAAATTTATATCAACTATATGATATCTATAAGACAATTTTTAGAGTTCATGAGCCCCATTATGAGTTTTTGGTAATGCCTTTGGTTTCATATATACACCATATACATTTAAAAATTTGAACATTATCTTTTGGACTTTTATATGTAAATTTATCTAGGGAAGCACACTTACATGTGATAAAGGTATTGATAACTCTATAATAAAATAAAATTTATGTAAATCCTTCCAAGTGTGATTTTTGAGTAAAAGAGGTAGAGTAATTGGGTCACATTATTTTACACAAAGGCATAAAATTAGACCCTCATAAGATCAATGTCGTGATAGAATGAAAATTTCCAAAAACCATCAAGATCCTCTATGGATTCTTAGGGCTAATAGGTTACTATCATTATTTTGTGAAAGAATATGGCAACATAACAACACCATTCACAACTTTGTGACTCCTTCCACTAAACAAATTTGCCACAACATATTTAAAAATCTGAAGGAGGCCATGTGCATCACTCCAATTTTGGCTACCCAACATTTTTCTAAGACATTCATTGTTTGATGTGATACATCAAGATATGGAATGGGGGTAACAATCATGTAAGAAGGATGACCTATTGGATTTGAAAATCATCGTTTTAAAATTAAGAATTTGGTAAAGTCTATCTATGAGAAGGATATCATGGTTATTCTTCATGTATTCAAACAATGGATACCTTATTTGATGGGTAAACACTTTAAAATGAAGATGGATCATGATAGTCTTAAACATTTCTTGACACAGGTTGTCATCCAAAGAAAAATAAAATGGGTGACCAAAATGTTGGGATATGACTTTGAAATTATATATAAGAAAATAAAGGATCATGTAGTAGTGGTTATGCTATCCAAGAGGGATGAGTCCAAAGAGAATTATTATGTATAATGTCCATATGCTAGGTATATTAGGTGGATGAGGTAAGATCTAAATAGGAAAACAACATTGATACACATGTTTTGATTCATAAGCTCCAACATAATTCTAGTGTCCCATAATTTTTTTTATCAAAAATGAATGACTTATAGTATAAATATAGGTTGTACTGGTGCAATAATTCTCCCCTCAAGCATAATATCCTTATGGAGATCCATGCATCTCTAGTAATGGGCATTCATGATTCTTGAAAAATTATCATAAAATCAAACAAGACTTGTTTTAGCATGGACTCAAGGGGATATTAAGATTTTTTTAGCCAAATGCATGGTGTGTCAGCAAAACTAAAAAAAGATAATTAAGACCCCAAGTATTATATAGCCCTTATCTATTCCTAGCCAAAGGTGGGAGGATGTTTCCATGGATTTCATAATATTATTTCTCAAGTTAGATGGTAAAAATGCCATCATGGTAATCATGGATAGGCTAAAATAGTATGCCCATTTTTGTGCCTCATCATAACCACCTATAGTAAGTATAATAACATCTACTTTTTTGGTTACAAGTCAAAAGATACAGTGTACCCCTAAGATCATAGTAAATGATTGTGATTTTATCTTTATCAATAATGTTTGGACTTATTTATTCTCATGTTAGGGTAATCAATTAGCACATTTATCTTCATATCATCATCCATTTGATGGGAAAATATATGTTCTCAACAAATGTATAGAGGCTTATCTTCATTGTTTTGCATTAGATAAATAGGAGAGATGAGTTCACTAGCTACCACTTACATAAAGGTAGTATACCACTTTCTTCTGTACCTCATACAAAATGTCTCCATTTGTGGAACTATATGGGTACCAACCCCTATCTATTACCTCATCCTTAAGGGTACAAAAAAAGGTTGGAGCTATTGAATAAATCATTCAACACCAGCTAGATGTATTATCTAGTCTAAGAGATGACTTGGCAATGACATAGAGGAAAATGAAGTAATAAGTATATCAAAATCATAGAAAAAGAAAATTTAAAGTGGGTGCTTGGGTCTTTATGTGCCTACAACCATAGATTAAAATTTACTTGAAGCAAAAAAGACAAGGATAAAACAATTTATCCTAAGTATTATGATCCTTTGTAAATCCTACAAAAAATTGGTAGTGTCACATACAAACTGGAGTTGCCTTAGTCTACATATAAACATCTAATATTTCATGATTCCTGATTGAAAAAGGTATTTAGAAAGAGAGTATCCATCCATATTGTGCTACAAAGCTATATGAGGAGGGAAACAACTTTTTAGAACTTGAGGAGATAGTTTACACACATAATAAGAGGCTAAAAATAAGGGAGATTAAGGAGTATTGAATCAAGTGGAAGAGTCTAACCAATGAGGGTGAAACACTGGAGGATAAAAAATTCCTACATGGTCATCTAAAATTATTTAGTGTTGAGGAAATAGTTTTTCTTAAAGAGAGAGGCATGATATGCCCTTAACCTGTAGGTTATGTAAGGATATACGTGGTTGATTTGTGGCTAACATAACCTTTTATCAGTTCATGTCACAATTCTCTATGTTCTTATATTGTTACCAGGGTTAGCTATCAAGTAACCATTGCCTAAGTAAGGGTATATATATGAGGTAGTAGTTATTACTCTAGAATCATGTTATGAATTTTTGTTCTTATTACATGGTTTTTGAGGTTTCTCCCTCAAAGTGGTTTAGTCTGATATTTCCATTATTTCACTTAGTTGTCAACATTTGGTGTGGATGTGTTGTAGTTTACTCTTATTTATTGTGATCTATTTTTATTTATCTATTATTGATAATTATTTTGGAATCTATTATTATGAATTATCTTGATCTATCTAAATAATTTCAATACAAAGTAAAAAACATTACACACATGTGAGTATTATGTGTTTTTCTTGATTATTGGCATAAGATATGGGCCTATGTGATGTTTTTGTTCTCATAATTAATAATTGTGTTTAAATTATTCACTTTGTAACTCTCTTCCTTATTTACATTTTTTTTAAAAAAATTTGTGAATAACTAATGTGAGTCAATTTCTTTGGTCAATGAAGTTTATTTGTTTGATATTTTATGGTTTAGGGTACTAAGCTAAACAATTTTAATTTGGAACATGATCATAATAAATTTTAAGCTTTGTTATTTTTTAATGGGTTGTTCTAGCAAAAATTTCATTAGTTCTATTATGAATTTTCATAACCCTTAAAATTAATTTCTTAATTTCTCCAATTCCAAATAATTCTATCGTCATTTTTTCCATGAGGAAGAATATGACATTTGATGTAAAAATTAAGTTGAAAATCAGATCATGCCTTTGATTTTATTTGAAAATGTAATAAGGCTAAATATTTTTCATGTATGTTAAATATTATGGAATCTCACCCCTTAATTTAATATTGATTTTACATCTTGCTATATTAGTAAAAATAAAGGTAGTGCCTCTTAATAGGGAAAAGGGAACATAACTTGAAGAGAGGCAAAGCTTGCAAGATAATGTTTTAAGGCCATGCTTCAAATATTAAATAGGAAGTATGACATCATAAAGAAAATTTAAAAAGGTTAGACCCTTAGATATAAAGTGATAATGGTTTTCACTTGGAGAAAAATATACAGAAAGATAAAATGCCTCATTTAAAAGTGAAGAATATTCTTCAGAGGAATGAAATAAAAGACATAATATCTGATATAAAGTTTATTTAAAATCAATTTGTTTTGAAATATTTTTTAGGGTTCACATTCCCTTTATTTTCACATGTAGGTTTTTTAGATAGATATCCATTAATATATTTTTTGATAATCATAATATGTGTATACATATAAATTTTGTATTAGACACTTGAAAATTTTAGTTTTGACCTATCCTTGACATACATGACTCATGGGTACATATTTGACTCTTGTTCACATTCTTTCATAACCATTGACCTATCTATGGACTTGGCCATCACAATTTTACATTGTTCATATACAAGATCTACTTGGTCTGTGCTTAAATGATCTATTAACCTAAGTAAATTATCACCATATTCCATATTAATGTTTCCTTTATCATGAAAAACAGGCTCTATGTGATAACGTAGCAGAAAAAAATGTAGTGGTAAAAACGTAGTATGACAAAAATGTAGTATGACAAAAACATCACAAGGACAAAACATAGAAAGGAAAAATGTAGAAATATTAGTAATGTCAAAAAAATGTTGTGAAGAGAATAATTGGGATATTTTAGTGATTATCACATTGTTTATTTGTTGTCTAGTTCATTTTGGTTATAGTAGTTAACATTTCATGGTGGAAGATTAATGCATCAAATTTACAAGTAAAATAACAGAGGAAAATGTGATTTCATGAGTTTGGACCTTTAGTTGAAAGTTGTGTCATCTTCACAACATTACCATTACCGCTATGTTTTTTCCTCACTACATTTTATCCTCATGATGTTTTATCATACTAAATTTTTACTGCTATGTTTTTATCTACTACTTTTTTATAGGATGTCAAACATTGTTGGTTATCAAAATTATCTACCTTCACTAAAGTGTTCCATGTTTTAAAAGGTCTATTTTTAAATTTAAACCTTTCCCTTGGGTTACCCCACACATTCACATGTCAGTTAAGGAGGTAAATCACCCCAAGAGTAATCTATATATACACATCAATTCTAAGGCTATTCCTATCTAGCACTTATTTGGAGATCACTTGTAAATCCAATTACACATTGAAGAATACATTTGAACATCTTTGAGGCACTATCCTAAAACATCCAAATATAAAAACCCCTCAAGGGAAAAATCCCTAAGAAAAATTTAAACCCATAAATCAAGGCCAAAGCTACATATTTCCAAGTGTTGAAAGCCAACAAGCTACATTACATTCTAGTAGATCACTATTGAGCACACATGCACATAGTTGGGATAAATACATATGATTTGAGCCATTTTTAGAGTATGTGAACATCAACAATACTAGACCACTTAGTGGGCGTGGTCAAGGTTTAGCAATCCATCTTTCTAACCATTTTTTATAAGCCAATAAAATGTCAAAAGTGGAGTTAGGGTTTTAAGGCAAAGGAAGATAAATTTAAATATGTGTCTAAGACCAAGCATTTAAAATTACATAAGAAATATATTGATAGGAAAACATAAGGATCTATAGTCGAACAAATTGGGAAAAATATAGAGGATAGTTCTAGTAGACAACATAATATCCAGTCATCATAGGTGTCTAGGCATTACTTATAGCATCCTCATAGATGATGATAATCAATCTTTTGAGCCAAGTGGACATAGATCTATTTTAGATTATATTTAGTTAATTTGCACATATAGTGAACATAAAAGAAAAATGAACTAGCCCAATACACTTTCCTCTTGTCATTTTTACAAATTTTAAACTCAATAAATTATCTAATTTTACATTAGAATATGCATAATTTATTTCATATCTTATATAATTTGAATATTCAATAGTTTGCGTTTTTTAGATCACTAAATCCAAAATAAGTTATAACATTCTAGTGAACCCAACCTTTATTTTGAATAAGGAAAACCATAGGTTTCCCTTAAGGTTTCATCTTACCTTCTTAGGGTTTGTATTTATACATTAGGGTTTCAGATATAATTTTTGAATTCCCCATATAAGACATCAATCTATCCATTTTGGATATAGCCTTCTTAATATTTTCATGATCATACTCTATGCCATCTTAAGAAGGCTAGCTCTTTTGTGTTTGTAAGGAAAAATGCTAGGCTAAGTGGTATTTAAATTGATATAATTAGATCCCTTTGGCCCAACCATGTATGTGTGTTTACAATCTAAAATGGCTAAAATAGATGAAATCTAAATTCATTTTTCTTATATTGATGCAAATGTTAATAATGAACACAAATAAGTAGAAGAACATGTTGTTAATGATGGTATGCCTAATATTGAAAACACTACGAAAATGATAATGAACGTAATAATTAATATCATGATAGAAAATATCTTGATGAACCTAATGGTATAGATCCTACACAAGTTATAACATTGTCTAATTTTTGAAATTGAATTTGTATGCAAGCTAAAGATATGGATAAGGTCTTGAAAATAATCCTAAAGGCTAAAAATACAATGAATGCTAAGGTTTTCACATTTGAGGAAAAACATAAATATCCATTAAATAATACTAATTTACCTTTTAGAGGTACTAATTTTAAAATAAGTGTTTAAACCATTAATCTTATATTATTATCACTACATCTACACCTTTGGTTACACATGTGATGCCCACACATAGTTTAAGGAAAACAAAAGGTTTTCCTTAGATTTTTGTGGCTATCCCTATGCAACATACTTTTGTTCATCTTAAGATGGTTATTCATGTGAAACCATCCATTTATACATAATTTACTATGCCTACTATTTAATTCCTTAGCAAATTATCCTATATTTTCAAGCTAAGTTTTACAATTGGAGTAAAGTTATTATAGATTGAGCCATTCAATTTATTCTCAAGCATTTCCTGCATAACCCATTAACCCCAAAGGTTTTAAATTATCCCCTACCTACAATATTTTTGGTACCTAAGCTTACGTTATATGATGGTAAAGGTGATCTAGAATAACACCTTAGAGCCTTGCACTCAACATGTTCAGACTATGCATCCAATGACAAGTTGTTTACGAAATTATTTCCAAGGAGTATTAAAGACCATGATTTGTGATGTTTATATTAACTTTTATTTAAATTTATGCATGCCTTCATTCCTTTGGTTGATCAAATTTTAACACACTTTTCAATCAACATTAGTGATAAGTTATCCTCTGTTCAAATTACAAAACTTAAGCAAGGACCCAATGAACCCAATAATGACTATGTTCTTTGTTATAATATCATGATCTATAAGATGAAAAATCCCATGGATGATAATGAGTTACAAGACATATTCAATAAAATTTTTCTCACTTCACTAAATGAAATTATTATACTCAAGCAGTTTCAAAATTTTGATGACTTGTGTTATATAATCAAGGACCTTGAAATTAAGTTCATTTACATAAATAAGCTATATTATGGGTCTTTCCCTCCAACTAATTTCAATGCAAACCTTTATATAAAACCAAATTTTAAAATAAAAACATTAATATCAATAATGAGGCAAATGTAATAATTAATGAAATATCATAACATAATAGTTGCCTTATCTTATCGGATCCATAAAAGAGGCAATTTACATAATTATTTAAAACCCCCCATAAAATATTATAGAATATACTTGAGTGTAATCTCATATTTATTCCTTTACAAAAAGACCTTGATATGAAAAGGGAACCATTTAGGGTATTCAACATCAATGCATATTATGGTTATCACAAATGCGTGAGACACTCTAAAAATAAATGTTTTGGTCTAAGACATAAGATACAATATATGCATGATAATATTATTTAGCTTAATGATATTAGCACATCTATGAATGATTCAATAACACAATTTAATGGGAATGTGAATTTTAAAATATTTTTTGATCTCCTTCTAAATCATATGGCCAAAGAGACTCAGACTAATCTTGAGGTGCATATAAGTTATAAAATATGTCCTCCTCTTATTTCATATGATTCAAAGACTAAAAGAGAGGAACATCCTATTGATGGTATTATTTATACACTTAAGGACACATAGGTACATAGACATACTATCACATTAATTGAACATGAGATTGTTGATGATGATTTTATTAATACACCATGGTTTTTACGTGCTTATATTGACTCACAACATATACATAGTGTCATGATGGATAATGTTTCAAGTGAAAACATTTGAACTTTGACATTTATCACTAGCCTTGGATACACACTTGAGGATTTGATTATTATAAAAAATAAAATGGAAGGATTTGATGGAAAGAGATAAAGTCCTCTAGGCAACATTGTGCTATCACTTATGGTACAACATATATCAATTTCTATTTTGGTTTTAGTTCAACACAATACAAGGTCATTCAACATGTTAATAGGACATCCTTGGATACATAAGATTTAATAAATACCATCTTTGATACACCAAAGAGTGAAGCATATCTATAGCAACCAAGTGGTTATAGTTCTAGGTATTCTATATGAGTACCTTATTTAGCCAAAGACATTTCCTCAAAAATCTACATCATGACCTATTATATAACCTATATAGGTTCATTCTATGTAGGTAGTTCAAATAAAGGTAATTTATCTTCTTCAAGGACCAATGCTTCAATGTCTATTACATCAAAATTCTATTCAATATCAAAACAAATGTTACCTAGTTAGTCACATCCTGAGTTGGTTCTATAGACCGCTCTACATGTTCTATAATGAACACCATTTTATACTCCTTGTGTATAACATATTTCATAGGTTACTAAAGTTTCTACATTTAGACAATATACACATGTTCATATGGATTATGATGATAATGATGGATATATTACAACATGAATGGTTTTTTTAATAGGTTAAAATGGGGGTTTTTTGAACTAGGGTCCCCAAACCCTAGAATAAGTTCAAGAACAAAAGAAACAACATGTTATCAAAGCCATAAAAAAATTAGGACCAATATAGTCTAGATACATCTATAAAATAGTCTTGATATGACCATATAATAATAAAAAAACTAATCTAATTTCAGGATTCTAGACACATCTTCCTAGCATGCCTTCATTTTCTTGAGATTCATATCTATTTGCATCAATAAAATTTCATGGTATACTATATGTTGAGCACTACTACTCTACCCCTTTTTGCCTTTACCTTTCCCAACATAGCTAGGTTCAAATAATTCTCTAATATGTGCCCTAAGATTTTTAACATTTTGAATACCTTCATACATTGTAGCCTTACTACAATTAACTAGAAAACTTATCTTATTTCACAAATTTTCATTAGCATATTCTAGTAACTCCACTCTAAAGTTCAAGCACTGAATCTAATTATCATTCCTCTTTATCTACCAAGGTCTGAGACATTTTAGCATTCTCCTACGAAAGCACATTTATCTTTCCCTTCAGATCTGTAATCTCACGCATGAACCACCTCATTATGAATTTTTAGACGTAGAGTTCTTCCATGATTTTATCTACATCCTCCTTACCTTTTAGTGAATCTACCAGATTATTAAATTCCACATTTTTATCCTTTTGGTTGTGTTGACTCCCCTTTCTCTAGAGCTATAGTATGATCCATCTCTTTCTTTTTCTCAATAACTATTTAAACCTGCTCCTACTCTCTATTTTTCTCTCCTTCTTTACTAGGCTCTTCCAAATCCTCAATCTCTATCCACGACAATTATTGTCTCATCTCCCCTCTTTTTTTATGCCTCTTGAAAAATTTTGCTCCCCTAATTCCCTTAGTTCCCCTATATTTATTTTTTGTGTTCAAAGGTTTTAGTTTCACTTATTAGTCTATTTTTAATGCTATCCTAGTGTTTTTCAATAATTTTCCCTTTCTTGATAATTTCTTTCTCAACGATTTTTTTCTTACTCCCCAAAATCCTGTTCAAGCTCCCAAGATATTTGATCCAAACTTTTTAAATCTTCCTTATATCTACCAGCCCCTCCATAGGCTTCTCTTTCTGGTTCTGAGTGATGTCAAGCATTATTTGGTTCATGCCTTTAAAGTATTTGAAAATAAGGAAAATTACCCCCTCATGTCTCAAAGTGGAATAATTTCCATTCTTGAATTTTAGTATAGAAGTCTTCATAGATTTGAGAATAAAGAAAGGAAGGCTAAAAGATAGACCATGCCTAAAATAATTAAGCATTTTGAACATAGACCAACTCACCACATAATATCTACCCTCTAAAGTAATATAATGAATTAAATGAATAGCTACCTCAACAAATGGCCTAGGAAGAGATTCCCTATCGAATCCATTATGCAACTACACCAACTACTTATTATCTTCCAAAAAAACATCTTTATCTAGTTTGAATTCTCTTAGAGTGTAGTAGCTCTTAGTCTCCTCAATTTTAAGTCCCATTACATGTGAGATAAGTTCCTCCATGATGTCAGGTGTGACTCCATTTATGGTCATAGACTTATCCTCCGAAGCCTTTATGAACATGATTGAGAGATGTCTATCAAACCCTTCAACTCTTTCCATGAATATTGTGAAACCACCAACCTGTACAACATTATAGAATCTTTCATTCTTTCTAACTTCTAGTTAGATTTTAGGTTTGATCCTATTTGGAAATCCCATTATATTCCTCTTGTCTTAATTTTAGTTACATCTACCATCTTTTTTATTTCAAATTGTCCAAAAATATTAACAATCATTTATAGTGTTTTGGCTGTCTTGGAGATGCTTTTCCCCTTCTAGATGCTTCTCCTTAGAATCCTTGAAATTAGGTACATAAGGACTAATTCCCTAGCTCATTTTATACAAATTCATGTCCCCTCTAGACATTTAGGAAAGGATCCATATGTATAGCATTATCAACATACTTATTTTATTCATTAATAACTTTGAAAATTAACTCCCTAGGGAGGTCTTCCTTGCCAATCCAAGTTTTAAAACCCACATTGTTGACTCCCATATTTGTGAACTAGTCAAAAATCCCATTCCATTCTCTATAAATATGCTACATACACACCTATTGAAAAGAGTTCAAAATATCTCTAGCTTCATCAATGACATGCTTGATAGACCAACTTATAGGATTTTTACTATTCAAACAATAACAATGTTCAATGAGTCACCTTCCACCAAGAGATTTTGAGCATTAATTTACTTTGCTAATCTGATCCCCCAAAGTGAATCTAGAGCTTCAACCCAATGATTTGTTTTTAGACACATATCTCCTACATAAGTGGCAATCAACTTACCCTCATAATCCATGATAATTTCACCCCTACTACTCCTAGATTTCCCTTTGAAGTTCCATCAAAATTGAGCTTCAACCATCCCTCATGTGGGGGTTTCCACTTTGTTATTTTTCTTATTTTGTCCTTGGGGTCTAGTTTCCCTAAGTCTAAAGTGTTTATTTGCCAATTATGAGCTAGAATTTGTTTATAGGGGAGTAAATTTTTAGCTTTCTTAATTTGAACCAACTTGTAGTTTTCTTTGATATAATTAAAGATTATTTTAGATATATCCTTGTTATTTCACTTATTATCCTTAAAAATTTCATTATTTCTTGTTCCCCAAATCCCCTATATAGTGTGTGATAGAGTTAAGTTCCATATTTGTTTGAGATGTGAATTTTTGAAAGGACAACTTCAAGACATCCATACTTCCATAAGTGAACCAGGTTGCACCCATGAAATATTGAATTTTTTTAATGAAAAAAATCCAAATTTTCTATGTGAAAGAGTAAGTGACTGATAAATGAAACACTGATTCATTTTCCTCTTCACATAACACACATCTATTTATAATGATGCAACCTCTTTTCCTTATATCATCCACTATCAAAATTTTGTTTTGAATAACAACCCATAAGATCAAGATAATTTTTGGAGTAAGATATTTATCCCATACCCCTTTCCAAATAACCTCATCCTCTTGTTCCTGAGAGATAAGATCATAACCTGATTTAACTTTATATTGGCCATTAAAAGAATCCTTCCAGACCAACTTATCTTCACTATCTACCACTAGGATATGGATAATATGAAATACATTATTTATCTCTGATAACTTCAAATTATCATTCTAATTTATGATGTCTAGACTCAACTTTTTCCATTGTCTAACTCCCTCCCTTATTTTCCAATATTCTATGACCTTATCCCCATATTTTTGCCTCAAATTTTATTGAAGATGAAAACTAACATCCCTCTAAATAGGCATGAACTCCATGATCTAGTTATCCTTCCAAAGATCTACTTTCCTACCATCACCTATTTTTCATTTAGACCCTTCATTTATTAACTCTTTGTTAGTAGTTAAAAAACTCCAAATATGAGAGCCTCTTACAAAATGATCCTTAGTTAGAATGACAATTGGTTTTCTTCCTTTGAGATATTTTAAGGAGAGAATCTTGCCCTAGACTAAATTCTTATTTATAAAACTCCAAACAAATTTGGACATTAGGACTTTGTTAATAAACTATAAATTTATAGTGCCCAAACCATTATAAGATTTTTTTTGAAAACTTTATTCCATGCTACCAAATGAAATTTGCTTTTTTCCTCTATCCTGACCCAAAGAAAGTTTCATTGAATCTTAATTAGTTTATCCTCCATACCCTTGGAAAGATTAAATAAGGATATAATGCATATCGAAAGACTTTGGAAGACACTCTTAATCAACACTACCTTCCTAGCCTGAGATAAGAGTTTACCTTTCTATCCAGTGAACTTATTTTGGAATATTTCTATCAATGGATTCTATGATGAAATGTAGAGTTGATTACTAATGAGTGACATTCCTAGGTAAGTGGAAGGAAGTTATTTAATTTGACAGCCCAAAAACACAACTATCCTAGCTTATCTTGTCACCAGAGTATTAAAAAAATAAACCAATCTCTTTTTAAAATTAATCTTCTGATTTGATACCTTTTTATACATAGCTAAAATATTTTTTATTGTTCTAGCTTCTTGCATATAAGCTTCAACCAGAAAAATAGTGTCATTAGCAAATTACTAATGCATCATGGGCTCAACAAATCTAGCTATTTTGAAGCCTCTTAATTGATTCTCAAACAAAGCCTTTTAAATATATCTGCTTAATGATTATACCATGATGATGAAAAGGAATGGTGATAAAGGATCTCCTTGCCAAACTACTTTACCACTTCTAAAAAATCCTTATGCTACTTCATTAACAAACATAAAAAACATGTAAGTAGTTATACATGATCTAATGATATTTCTAAATTTATCATTGAAACCAAATTGAGTCATCACTCTATCTAGATAGCTCCAGTCCAGTCTATCATACACCTTTTGCCATATCTAATTTGAGAACCATAACTACTTTTTTGCTTCTTTCCATGGAATGTATGGATTCGTGAACCAAAATAACTCCATCTTGGATTTTTCTTCCTGGTACAAAACCCCCTTGCTGGGATTGAATAATTTTTTCCACACTTAGCTACATCCTCAGGGTAATTAGTTTGGTAATGATTTTGTAGGAGTTACAAAAGCTAATGGGCTAGAAGTCTAAAAAATTAACTACCCCTTCTTTCTTAGGTATGAGCATAAGAAAGGTGTGGTTAAATTCCTTGAGTAAATGTTTAGAGCCTAAAAATACCTTTATGGCTATGATAACATCTTTGTCAATAATATCCCAAAAAATCTTGAAGAAAGCAATGTGAATCCCATATGAAGTAGGGGCCTTGTCTAGATTCATCTTAGATATAACAAATTTTAGGTCCTCATTAGTGGTTCTAGCAATAAGCATATCATTATCTTCTTGGCTCATCAACTTCGGTATTACATGAAGAAATTCTTGTTCAAAGCCAATGTTTTTATTGAAGTCATTTTTATACATATTCTTTTAGAAAATAACACTAGCTTGTTTAATCTTCTTATCATCAAAGGACAATTGTCCTTCATTGTTAATGATATCCATTAAGGCATTATGTTTCCTATGTTTAAGAGTAGATATATGGAAAAACCTAGTGTTTTTTTTTGCTCTTTTGACCATACATTCCTAGATTTTTGCCTCCATAAATATTCTTTTCTAGTTACTATAGTATGATACTCACATAATAGTTATTTTTCTCTATTATGAGTTTTTAATTCATACCCATTTTATTCAATTTATTCTTATATATTAACTAGATTTGCTTGGATGTCCTTTTTTTTTCATATGAACTTTATCAAAAACCTATTTGTTCCAAAGTTTGAGCTGAAGTTTGACCTTCTTGAAATTTTTAGCTAGATTGTACATGGCCGAACCTCTATCATTCTTTGTCCACCATTCCTTCATTTTGTCTTGGATATCCAGATGGGTGAACCACATGTGCTCCATGCAGAATAGGTATTTAGAATCCTTGGCCTATTGATTAGATATGTTTAATTCCAAAGGGGAATGATTTGACCCAATTTTTGGCAATGATTTGAGTTCAAGATCTTTGTATTATAGTTGGTTTAAAGAAAAGAAAACTCTATCAAGTTTACACTGTATAAGATTTTATCTAAGTCTGCAATTAGTCCAAGCAAACTTAGACCCCCTAAGTTCTAAATCCATTAAATAAATTTCAACTATAAAATAAGAGAAATCATCCATACCATCCATATAAACTATATTACCTCCTTTTTTGTCTCTTAAATGCAAGGGCAAGTTGAAATTTCCCACTAAAATCCATAAGATATGAGTGAAATTACTTATGAAAGATATAATATTATCCCATAAATTTTTGCATGCTTCCCTTATGTTTGGAGCATACACATTTGAAAAAATCCATTGCTTGTTCTCTATGATATCTATAAATAGGATAAACACATGGTTTTGTGACTTGAGAATGGGTTCCCTTATGAGATATTTGGGATCCCAAAAAGTAATTAGTCCTTCAAAGGATCCTAAAGTGCTGATCTAATATGCTTCTGCTTCATTCTAGTATAAATTTTTATGATGCAAAAAAAATAACTTTCCTCTATCTTAGATTCTTGAATAGCCAAAATTACAACGTTATTATTTTTTTAAAAATATCTAAAGACCTTCTACTTACCTATAATGTGCCTCCCTATTATGTTCTAGGTTAGGATCTATTAGAGTATTATCAATGATGTCATGGATGTGTCTTGGTGAGTGGATGAAGTGCTTTGTTAGCCTAAGTGATAATGACAAAGTGTTCAATGTGCTTATCCTAGTATGCTTGATGTTGGCTTAGTTGATCATCAAAGTTTGATTGATCAGAGGTGTTCAGGGATGAGTGTGATGATTTGAGCATGAAAAAAGGGTCCTATCATAGGTTCATGATGGTTAGAATGCTTGTGTGCATGATTGGTATTCATCTGATTCTTCATTTTGGTCATCTTGGCAAATTGGTCTAGTAGCAAAAAAATTGAGTAGGCAATTTGATGATGTCACCATTACCATGTGGGAATGAGTTAAGGGGAGTTGGTCATATGGTTATGATCACATTAGTCCCTAGTTGTTATGTGCTAGATCTCAACTCATGAATTAAAGTGTGATCAAAGATATGAGGGTGTAAATTTGGATTCTTAGTCAAATTCATTATTTTCCCATACTTAGCCAAATTTGCAAGTGGCTAGAAAGAGCTAAGTAAGCATGTTGATAAAGTCAACATTCACATGCATGGATATGTCAGGACAAAATGATCATATGGGTTTATTAATTTTTGTTCCTATTTTATTTGTACTAAATTTTAGATCATGTGATGGAGCGTGATCAAAGATATACATATGTAAAGTTGGGCTCCCAAGAAGTTTGACTATGTTTTCCCATACTTAGCCAATTTTGCAATATGGTAAGAAGAGCCGAGCGATAATTTTGATGGTGGAATATATTGTATGTGTAAAGGTTTCAATACAAACTGATCTTATG
Source organism: Torreya grandis (assembly GCA_037957365.1). Taxonomy (NCBI): domain Eukaryota; kingdom Viridiplantae; phylum Streptophyta; class Pinopsida; order Cupressales; family Taxaceae; genus Torreya; species Torreya grandis. Next base: position 644,041 of record JARHVA010005003.1, read on the forward strand.
GGTTTGTTCATTTTTAATCCTAATTTATTTATGCTAAATTTTAGCTCATGCACTGAAGCGTGGCAAAAGTTATTCTTGCTTAAAGTTGGCCTCTTAGGCATGTTTTGACATAGTTGGATCTGTGATAGAAGATTTTGAGAAGGTATTTTAATGGAATTATATCTCACATGAATGAGGGTTCTAAGAGATATTTATTTAATGGTTGGATTCTCTTAATTAAGGAGATCATCTAGTCCAAATTTGAGATAAAGCATCTAAGCACAAAAGAAGTTATTTAGGTTCAAAAATGGCTGCTCAAGTAGATAAGCAAGGTTCCCATAGTCATTTTTGAAAGAGTTAAAGCTAAAGAAAGATTTATATTGCAAATTAATCCAAAAATTTAGGAAGCAAGGAGATGAGGATAACTTCATGATGTTTAAAAACTGAGCAAAGGTACAAGATAAGGATCCAACAATGAGCAGGTGTTTGTACAGATTAATCAAATGATGAGCGTTGATAGTTAAAGACCTTATTGATCCATAGAGATCCAAAACTATAGCCTTATTATTTTTTCTAAAATATCTAAAGACTTTCTACTTACCTATATTGTGCATCCCTCATATTTTCCAAGTTAGTATCAACATTGTTAACCTTTTGGAGATGTAATACCCCCTTTAAAAGGGAGAGTCTTTTGATTTTTGTCTGCTATCTCTTCTTGGGTTAATATAAAGAGGAGATCCTTTTGGGATGGTTTTCCTAATTTAGGTATATTTTTTATATCTATAACCTTTACAGCCTTTCTATTGACCATTGAAGACATTACTTTTATCTTTGTGTTGCTTTTAGGAGTGCTATTTGTTAGCTTATAGTCTTTGTTTTCCTCACTACTTGTCCCCAAAATAACAACTTTATTTTGTGTGGTTTTCTCTAGGTCTGACTTGTTCATTCCAATATTTTACCTCTATCTCTTACTCCAATATTTGGAATTTGTTTTGGGTCTGTATGCTAGTAAACCTTATTATCTTGCTTTTCTACATGTTTATTCTATGAATGATTTCATCTTTTTCCATAACTCCCTCTTGCTTGTTTGCCTATTTTTGTATTTCTATTGGATCTAATTGTTCAAAAGGGTTTTGTTTTTCTCCTTTACCTGTTTGAGTTGTATTCACCTTTTATGATGTGTGTTTTATTTTTGATTCATCATTTTTTCCCTTTTAAACTCAATTTATCTCCTTCGATATGTTGAGTGCTAGGACTAGCTGCGTCTAAACTTGGAAGAGTGATCTCAGGCTCCATCTTTTTAAATGAATTCCTTGATTTCTTTACCATGGTACTATGTTTAGACCCAAAAAACACACTTTTATTGAATGCCCCAATTTATGGCATTTGTCACACATCATGGTGGATCTTTCAAATTCTATCTTTTGTGTTCTGACACCAAAAGGTATATATAACACTATGGAGTTTGATAACTCTTGATTAACAAAAGTGTTCACACAAAATTTGGTACGAATAAGTCTAGTTCATGCCTTGGTTGCTGAATCTAAGGATATAAGATACCCAAATGATTTGGATATGCTAGAAAATAGATCCTCCTCCCAAAACTTGATTGGGAAACCCATAAGTCTAACCCAGATGGGCATTTTATTTATGCTCTCCTTTTCAAGTTCAAAACCTAATTCCCATTTCTTGAGAAAAAGTCCTAGTTTTCTAAAGAACCATGAACCTCTAGACAAAATATTAGCACTATCCTTTGGGTTGTTAAATCTAATCATGAAGAAACCATTCACAATTTATACTATTTAGATACAACCTTTTGTGCACAAATTTTCTTTTGCCCAAGCTCTAAAAGACTCTATATTAGGTCTTTCTCCCATGAACTTTCCCACTAGAGCTTATTCTATCCTTCATGAAGTATGATTTATGAGAGAGGAAGTGATTTCAACATGTATATTCTTTCTGTCTTTGATGGTTTTTAGATATTCCAAAGGTTTTATCTCCTTCTTGTTCATTGAACCAATCAGTCTATCACACCAAGACATCTTACCTGGTGATAGCTTGGAGATAATAGATTTAGATACGTTACCTTTCTCCAATGAGATTCCTTATTTCAATACTTCCATTGACATGGAATCAAACCTACTATCCCACATGATCTCCCTTTCTCCATCTCCATCTCCATCCCCTTTCTCCCTCTCTGAGTCAAAATTTGAAAATTGATTTTCCCACCCATTACCATCAACCATCCCCTACCCTAAAATGCAACCACTCCCTTCTATCATCTCCTTCACTGATGCCTTTGTCATTACTTTTTATTATTACAACATGAATGTTACTATCACCCATGGTGGGTAACATTCACCATGATCGATCCAGGACCTATATGTGAGCATCCCATTGATGGGATAATTAGTTAGCATAAACATAACTCAAATTAAAAAAACAAAAACAAAAACAAAAACTTAAGATAGGAAAAAATAAAAAATCAATAACTATGCATGACATGCCTCGCTATATTACATACTCGATGTATGTTATTTATCATATATATATATATATATATATATATATATATATATGTATATAGATATGGTAGATTACAGATCCATTTTCTATGCACATGCTTTTCATGGTGTTCTTTAATCTATTTTGAATTGAATGAACTTAAATGAATAGATATAAACTATTGAATTTAAAATATAAGATTATGTTTTTGCTTGCACAACATGCCCCAATTTCTCTCAAAATTATGGTACCTATTTTTTATTTGGTATTTTAGAGTTTAACCTTGCTTTTTTAATTCCAATTTAATCCTAATTTGATTTTTCACACTTAATTTCTCACTCACTGGTGCTTGTATTATTTTGAGTATATTTCATATTTATGTAGTTTTAGACCCTAGGACCTACTTCACTGTCAAGACCAGATCCATTTGAGAAACTTTCATATTTGGCACTTGGATTGAATATGCACTTTTGACCTCCATTTCTATATTACAAGAAGACCTCCCCAAGGGAGAAATGGTCTTGGACTCAATCATTTATGCCTATTTTGTTTTGGTCATATCTTAGTCTATGTGCATAATTAGACATTCAAATCTCCTCCATTGTGTAGAGTGATTCAAGGAAACAAACTTTCATGTTTTACCCTTAGTCTAAAAATTAATTCTTGACCTCTAATTTTATAGTACATGGTAGCCTATACAAGGGCAAATTAGTCTGGATAGGTTGTGTGACTTAGGCCTACAAAGGGTGAAATTATAAATATGCATTAACATTTATGCTAGAGGACTTATATAACCACATAATACTCTTATCTTATATTTGAAAGGATTCAAATGGAATAATTAACCCTATCCCATGTGTAGGTACTGAGTGCACATAAAAGTGATTAGTGGGGATGAAAAAATCTAGAGGCCAAGTGATCTGTGTTTTAATGAATCTATTTTTTTATTGAGGTAAAAGGGGGGGTTTTTTTTGGACTAGGGTCCCCAAATCCTAGGAAAAGAATAAGAACAAAAGAGACAAAAGGATACCCAAGGTAAACAGAAAAATAAGGTCCAACACAGTCCATAAACATCTACAAACAACCTTGAAATAGCCTAAAAATCATAAAAACTAGTCTAATTCTATGCTTCCAGACACATCTTCCTAATATGCCTTCATTTTCTTGAGATTAATATTTATCTACATCAATAAAACATCATGATCTATAGTGTGTTGGGTACTACTACTTTACCCCTTTTTGCCCTTACCTTTCCAACATAGCTGGGTTCAAATAATTCTCTAAGATGAACCCTAATATTTTCCATGTTTTAAATACCTTCCTTCATTTCAGCCTTACTACAATTGACCAAAAAACTTATCTTGTTTTGTAGCTTTTCATTATCATGTTCAAGTAAGTCCACTCTAAAATTTAGGTGCTGAATCTAGATGTCCTCCTCTCTCTATCTACCAAGGTTTTGGACATTTTAGCATTCTCCTATTGAATCTCATTCAAATTACTCTTTAGGGTCATAATTTCATGCATGAACCACCTCATTAGAGATTTTTGAGGTCAAGTTTTTATAATAATTTTTTAGTGTTCTCCTTGTCTTTGAGAGAACTGACCAGATGGTTGAAATCCATTTTTTTATCCTTTTGAATTTGTGATATCTCCCCTTTCATTGGAGTTTTAGTCCCCTTCTCTTTATTTTTCTTAGGCATCATCTGTACCTGATCCTACTCTCTATTCTTCTCTTCCTCGTTACTAATTTATTCCAATTCCACACTGACTCTATCCATGACAATGACTTTCTCAACACCTCTCTTATCTTGTGTCTCCTGCAAGCTCTTGTACCCCTAGTTTCATTGTTTATCTTTGATATGATAAGTGGTTTTATAAGTACTTCTAAGATGATTTTTAATGTTTTCCTATTCTTTAATGATAATTTTTTTTCTTACTTCCTAAAAACCTACTTAGGCTACCTGGATACTTAATCCATACTTTTTTGATCTTCTTTATATACACTATTCCCTCCTTCAACTTCTCTTGCTAGTTATAAGGTATTTTAGGCATGATTTCATTCATACCTTTGAAATATTTAGAAATAAGGTAAATAACCCCCTCATGTCTCGAAGAAAAATAATTCCCATTCTTGAATTTCATAATAAAGGTCTCCATGGATTTGAGAATAAATAAAGGAAGGCTAAAAGACAACCCATGCCTAAATTAATTGAGCATTCTAAACATAGACCATCTCACCACATTTTATCTACCCTCTAAATTAATATACTAAATAAGGTGAAAAGCTACCTTAGTGAAAATCTTGGGAAGAGATTCTTTATTGAAACCATTATGCAACTGCTCTAACTACTCACCATCTTCCATAAAAGCTTCTTTATCTAGTTTGAATTCTCTTGGAGTGTAGTAATTCTTGGTTTCCTCAATTTCAAGGACTTTCACATGAGATATAAGCTCCTCTATGATGTCAATCATGACACCATTGATGGTAATAGTCTTTTCCTCCCAAGCCTTAGTGAACAAGATAGAGAGATGTCTATCGAACCCTTCAATTATTTCCATGAAACCCATGAATCTCCCTACCTACAAGGCATTCCAAAATATTTCATTCTTTCTCACATCCAATTGAATTTTGGGTTCGATCTAAATTGGCAGGCCCATTGAATTCCTATTATCTTCACTCCAATCACTTCTATCATCTTTATGCTCATAGACCATTCAAAAAGGGATATATCCATGTATAATGTTTTGGTCTTCTTAAAGACTCTTTTACCCTTCTATATTCTTCTCCATAGAATGAATGAAGTTAGGATCATGAGACCGATGCCCCTGATTCACAAAATATGAATTCACATCCCCTCTAGACATTAGGGAAAGCATCCATATGCATAGTGTTATTAACATGGTTTTTACCTTCATTGGTGAATTTTAGAATCAACTCCCTAGGGAGGTATTCATGGAAAAACCAAGTTTTGAAACCAACATTACTAACTCCCCTGTTAGTAAACTAGTTAGCAATCCCATTGCCTTCTCTATAAGTATCTTGGAAACACACCTATTGGAAGGAATTAAAAATGTCTTTGGATTCATCAATGACATGTTTGATAGACCAACTTATGGGATTTTTACCATTAAAATAATTAATAATGTTTAGGGAGTCACCCTCCACCATGAGATTTTGAGCATTTAATAGCTTTGCCAATATGATCCCCCATAGTGAAGTTAGATCTTTAGCCTAGTGATTCATTTTTAGACCCATATCACCCGTATAAGTGGCAAGTAACTTATCTTCAAAATCTTTGATGATATACCCTCTCTCTACTACCCCCAAATTTCCCTTTGAAGCTCCATCAAAGTTGAGCTTCATCCATCCTTCAGGTGGAGGTTTTCACTTCATTGTTTTTCCTATTTAATCCTTAGGGTCTAGTTTCCCTATGTTTGAAGTGTCTATTTGCCAATTTTGAGCTGAAATATGTGTATGAGAGCGCATACTTTTAGATTTATTTATTTTAATTGACCTATAGTTTTCTTTTATATACATAAATATTCTTTTAGATATATCCTTATTGTTGCACTTTTTATTGCTAAAATTTTCATTATTTCTTGCTCCCCAAATCCCCCATATAATATGTGGTATGGTTAGATTCCATAACTATTTGAGATGAGAGTTTTTGAAAGGACAGCTCCAAAACATCCAAACTTCCAACAGAGAACAAGGTTGCACCCATGAAATCTTGAATTTTTCTATGAAGAAATTCCAAACTTTCTATGAAAAAGAGCAATTTACTAATACATGAAAAATGGTTTCATTTTCCTTTTCACACAAGACACATCTATTATTAATAATGCATCCTCTTTTCCTCAGATTATCTATAGTCAAGATTTTGTTTTGATGGCAACCCATATAAAGAAGCTAATTTTTAGAGTAAGAAATTTATCCCACACCCCTTTCTAGCTACCCTCAACTTTTTGTTCCTGAGAAATGAGATCATAGCCTAATTTAACTTTATATTGGCCATCAAAAGAATCCTTCCAGACCATCTTGTCTTCTCTATCAACCCATAGGATATGGGTAATGTATAAAACATTATTTAGTTCAGCTAATTTCATAATATCATTTTGATTTATACCATCTAGACTTAGATTTTTCCAATGTCTAGTTCCCTCCCTTATTTGCCAATAATTAATGACATTATCTCCATATTTTTGCCTCAAAATTTATTAAAGATGTGAACCAATGTCCTTGTGAATGGGATTCAGATCCGTGCTCTATTTAGCCTTCCAAAAATCTATTTTCCTACCATCACCTAATTGCCATTTAGAACCTTCAATAATTAACTATTTGTTGATCGTTAAAAAATTCCAAATATGTGAGCCTCTCACAAACTGATCCTTAGTCAGCATGATGATTAGGTTCCTTAATTCAAGGTATTTAAAGGAAAGAATATTACTCTAGACAAAATCTTTAGTTATAAATCTCCATTTTTTTTTGGAAATTAACACTTTGTTGATCAATTAAAGATTTCTAATGCCCAAACCACCATAAGCTTTTCTGTTATAAACTTTATTCCATGCTATCAAGTGAATTTTTTTTTCCTTAGTCCCAAACCCAAGAAAATTTATTTGGATCTTGATAAGTTTATCTTTCACTCCCTTGGGCAATTTAAACAAGGATAGAATATAAACCAAATGACTTTGTAATATGATCTTAATCAATACTACCTTTCCATCTTGAGATAAGAGTTTACCTTTCCATCATGCAATCCTCTTTTATAATATTTATATCAATGAATTCCATGATGTAACCTAGAGTTGATTACTGATGAACAACATACCTAGGTAAGTGGAAGGGAGTTATTTAATTTGGTAGCCCATCAAAACAATTATCCTAGCTTATCTAGTCATTAGAGTGTTGAAGAAATAGAGGGATATCTTATCAAAATTAATTTTCTAATTTGAAACCTTTTTATACATAACCAAAATATTATTTATTGCTTTGGCTTCCTTCATCAAAGCTTTAGCTAGTAAGATAACATCATCATGAAATTGCTGATGCATCACAGGCTCGACATATCTAGATGGTTTGAAGCCTTTTAATTGATCATCTATCAATGCCTTGGAAATGAATATTCTTAAATATTCTACCATGATAAAAAAATGGTGAAAAAGGATCTCCCTATTGAACTCCTTTAGCACTTATGGAAAATCCTTACACCACTCCATTAACTAGCACTGAAAACATGCAAGTAGAAATGCATGCTCTAATGATCTTTCTAAACTTATCATTGAAACCAAATTGATTAAGTACTCTATCTAGAAACCTCTAGTCCAGTCTATCATATGCCTTGGCCATATCTAATTTTAAAATCATATCTACCTTTTTAATTTTTTCCATAGAGTGTATGACTTCATGAACCAAAATAAATCCATCTTGAATTTGTTTTCTTGGAATAAAACCACCTTTCTAGGATTGAATACATTTTTCTATGATTATTTTCATCCTCGAGACAATAAGTTTGGTAATGATTTTATAGAAAGAGTTACAAAGGCTAATGGGTCAGAAGTAAGCAAAGTTCACTTCCCCTTTTTTCTTAGGAATGAGCACAAGAAATTATGATTAAATTCCTTGAGCAGTTGATTGGTATCAATACATTCATTTACTAATGTAACAACATCGTCTCTAATAATATCCTAAAATGTCTGGAAAAAGGCAATGCAAATCCCATCTGGGCTAGGGGCCTTGTCTAAGTTCATCCTATAAATGATAAATTTTAGATCCTCATTAGTGGTACTAGCATTCAACATTTCATTATCTTCCTAGATGATTAACTTCAGGATTACATGCCAAAATTCTTGCTCAAACCCAATGCTTTTCTTTAAATCATTTTTATACATGTTCTTGTAGAAAAGAACACTTGACTGTTTAATCTCCTCCTCATTCAAGGACAACTATCCTTCATCGTTAATGATCTCCCTCATAGAATTATGTTTTCTATGTTTTAGCGTAGACATATGAAAAACTGAGTGTTCATATCTCCCTCTTTCAACCATATATTCCTGGATATATGCCTCCATAGAGTTTCTTCTCTAGCCGCTTTGGTATGATACTCACACAATAGTTGTTTTTCTCTAATCTAAGTATCTAAATCATACCCCTTTTCCTTAATTTATTCCTCTATCTTGGTAAGATCTGCTTTGATGGCCTTTTTTGTAAAAGAACATTGCTGAAGACCTATTTATTTCACTATTTTTACTTAAGTTTGATCTTCTTAAAATTTTCTTCCAGATTAAACATGGCCAAACCTCTATCACTCTTTGTCCACCATTCCATAATTCTATCTTGGATTTTTGGGTGTGAGAACCACATGTACTCTTTGCAAAATGGGTATTTGGATTCCTTGGCATGTTGATTAGAGATACCTAATTCCAAAGGGGAATGGTTTGAACCAATTTTTGGAAATGATTTGAGGATAAGATATTTGTGTTGTAGCCAATCTAATGAAATTAAAACTCTATCAAGTCTACAATGTATACGATTTTCTCTAAGTCTCTGATTAGTCCAAGTAAACTTAGGCCCTCTAAGTTATAGGTCCAATAAACCATTGCCAGCTATTAAAGAGGAGAAATCATCCATATTGTCCATACAAACTTAGTTACCACCTTTTTTGTCTCTTAGATGTAGGGGCAAGTTGAAATCTCCCATTAGAATCCACAAAATATGATTTCAATTACTTCTGAAGGATCTAATATCATTTCAAAACTTTTTGTGTGCTATCCTTATTTTAGGAGCATACACATTTGAAAAAATACACTATTTATTCTCTATAATATTAGTAAATAGGACCACCACATGATGTTGTAATTTGAGAATGGGTTCTCCCATGAGATATTTAGGATCCCAAAAAGTAATTAGGCCTCCTGAGGCTCCTAAAGCACTTATGTAAACAATTTTTGCTTCATTCTAGTAAACCTTTTTATGTTGCAAAAATAAATTTCCTCTATGTTAGATTATTGAATGGACAACACAACTACCTTATTATATTTTCTAAAATCTTTAAATACCTTTTGCTTACCTACACTATGCATCCCTCTTATGTTCCAGGATAGGATCATCATTAAAACCATTATTGAGATGAAGTACCCCCCTTGAAAGGGAGAGTCATTTAATTTCCATTTACTATATCTACTTGAGTTAATTTATGGAAGAGATTTTTTTTGGGATGGTTTGCCTACTTTAGGTGGGGTTTTTATATCTGGGCCTTTTGCGCTTCTTCTAGTAACCATTAAAGATGCTGCTTTCATCTTTGTGTTTATTTTTGGGGTGCTAATTATAAGCTTGAAATCACTATTTTCTTCACTCTTTATTTACAAAGTAGAAACTTTACTTTGTGTGCTTTCCTTTAGATATGAATCTTGCTTGTTCCAATATTTCACATCTATGTTTTGATTTAATATTTGAAATTTATTTTGGGTCTATATACTAGCGGCCTTATTTTCCTACTTTTCCATAGGGATTATTTTATGAATGAATTCATCTTTTTTCATTTCACCCTCTTATTTTTTTGCTTGATTTTATGTTTGAATTGGGACTAGGTGTTCAGAGGGGACTTAATTTTCACCTTTACCTGGCTAAGCTATATTCAACTTATCTAAATCATAATTTATTTCTGGTTCATCATATTTTCCCCTTCTAAGCTCGCTTTTTCTCCTTTGATCTATCTAATACTAGAAATAGTTGCATTTGTATTTGGTATAGAGATCTCAGGCTCCATATTTTAAAATGAAACTCCACCCTTTTTCTACCATGCTACTGAATTTGGACTTGAGTGGTACGCTTTTGTTGAATTCCCCAATTTATGGAATTTTTCACGCATCAATATGGATTTTTCAAATTCAATCTTTTGAGTTTTGACTCCAAAAGGTGTATGTAATACATGGAGTTTGGTAACTCTTGGTTGACAAAGGTGTTCACACAAAATTTGGTATGAATAAGTCTAGTCCATGTATTGGTAGCTAAATCTAAGGATATAAGATATCCAAATGATTTGGATATGCTATAAAATAGATCCTCTTCCCAAAAATTGATTGGGAGACCCAAAAATATAACCTAGATGGGCATTTGGTTTATGTTTTCATTTTTAGGTTCAAACCTCGATTCCCATTTCTTGAGAAAAAGCCCCAATTTTTGAAAGAACCATGGTCCTCTAGCCATAATATTAGCACTGTCCTCTAGGTTATTGAATCTAATCATGAAGAAGCTATTAACCATTGTAAGTATTTCCATATGACCTTTAATGCTCCATTTATCCTTTACCCAAGTTTTGAATGTATCTATGTTAGGTCTAGCTCCCATAAAATTTCCCACTAGGGCCTGATTCATCATTGATGAGGCATGATTTATGAGTGATGGAGTGATTTTAACATGTATGCTTTTCCCATATTTGATTATTTTTAGGTATTCCAATGGTTTAATCTCCTTTTTATCCATTAAACCAATCAATCTATCACACCAAGATGAATTACCTAGTGATGCCTTGGAGATAACAAGGTTAGTTTTTTTTACCTTTATCCATCTATATTCCTTGTGTCAGAGTTTCCACTGATAATGCATTAAACCTACTAACCCACATGATCTCCCTTTATCCATATTCATCCCCTTTCTCCTTCTCTGAGTTAGGATTTTAAATCTTAGTTTCCCACCCATTGCCTTCAAATTTTCCTTGTCCTATAAAAGTTCCACTCTCTTCTACCATGTCCTTCATCAAGGCCTTTTCCATGTTCTTTACCCTTGTAGATCTCCTTTCTCTTGTTTATAGTATGTAATAATTGATCTCAGAGCTCAGAGCTCATTTCATTCCTTAATGAATTTAATTTGATTTTGAGTAAATTTTAAATTAATTAAATTCATTCAAATCTAAATTTATTAAAGTTTCATTAGTTTAATTTATAAATCTATTTAAAATTAAACTAATTATATATTTTTTGATAATTAAAAATTTATTCATGAAACTACATGAAATGACATTATAAAGTAACAAGAAAACATGATATAAGACCTTGAAAACATAAAAGGCCACATTATTGCCCATATTACAATAACCTATATCAATACGTAGATGGTTATACCCCCCCAACTAAATGAAAACTAGTTTCCCTCTTTATCTTCAACTTCCTTGACTAGATGGCTCACATGTGGGTTATTGTTTTGCACACAATGCCAATGATGTAGGTGGTCTTTCATGTTTTTAGTATCTTTTACTATGCTCATCAAAGTATTTTACATTCATTACATATCATTAGTGTTGATGTGAACCATAATAAGTATCTGAGTGTGGAGTCTGACTTCTTTCCCATTATTTTCCATGAAATTTTTGATATAAATTAGGTTTTCACTAATTGCTTCCATCAAGTTAAAGTCATCCATAAAAAACTCGAATTTCATGGTCAATGCCTCTAATACTTTTTTTTTTGTTCTCAATTTTCATTATTAATGCTATCCATGTCTTCTTTGATGGAGTGAATCCCAATGATTAATTCCTTGAGATTTTCTAACATCTTTCTTCCTTGATTGGGCCTACTACTGCTAGGATTTGAGTTTTCTCCATTTTTTAATCCATTGGCATTATGTGCTTACGTGATATTGATGGAGAATTATCTATTCCTCCTTGTGGCACCCCTACCTTTCACTTTCCCATGTTCTTGTCACTTTCATTCTTGTGCCCATCCATTTTCTACTTTCCTTTGCCCTGATCTTGTTTTGGAAGCTTGCTCCTCCTTATCCATCTTTTGAATTCTTCAGATGTAGAATAGAAATGTCTCCCTCTATAATTCTCCCCCCTTACCCCTCCTTACTATATTCTGGTATTGGGTATTATATTTTTTTCCCCTCCTTGGATTGAGTACTCTTGCTCCCCCATCACTCCTCTACAAGTTCCTTCTCCAAATCTTTTATTGTCTACTTATTCAACACAATGGAGGGAAAATACATCCTCTCCTCTACTCCATTTATTGATGAATTTGTTTATTTTAAATAGGCATCCATGTCTTATTTTTGGTCACATGGAGTCATGGATGCTAGTAAATCTATGGTTACTTTGATTATTCTGAGAACATTGATAGAGATATATAATAACAGTTCAATCACTTCTAGGAGTGCTATAGCTATCCCAATGAGGTGCTTAGAGATTTTTTCCAGACTATGCTCTTATTATATGATTTCTATCCTTATATCATTTAAAACTAGTAAAATAATAGACACTTGGGTTGTTTTTATAATTGAATGGGTGCATTTAGGCCAGTAGGAATCACACCCCATTTGGCAGGTTTCCAAACTTAATAGACATGAACTTTCCTTTATTTTTCCCTCTCTACCTACATCATTAGGAATGGTATTTTATATTATGGTATCATTAAAATTATTATGTAGGCTAAAATTATACATCTTCCTTCATTTTTCTCTCTTGGTTCTACCATAAAATTACTTATTTCCACCATTCATTAATTCAACTAGATTTATGGTTTTTTTAGGGATCTCTTTTGGCATTATTTCTCTTGGTGCTAAACCCTTTTTTAGCATGATTCATTTTTTTATCAAGCTATACATATTCTATTTGGGACATTATATAAGAATGATTTCCTTTAATTTCTCCATCTCCTTGTCTTCAGAGATACTTCTCATGTTTCTTATCTTGTCGGATGTGAGGGTTCTTAGGCCAAGATTTACGAGCCAGTGTGCTACTTTGTTTCCTTCACTCAACGTATGGTTCAACTTTACTTACTCAAAGTGGTTTTAGATGAGAGACACTTCTTCTATAATTATTTTCAATATTTAATTTAATTTTTTATTATTTTCCATTACTTTGATTATAAAAAGTGAGTTTCCTTCTATCTCTAATTTTTTGATATTTTCTTTCAAAGACAACTTCATTCCTAGTATGAGGCCTTTGGATTTTGTGATATTATTCATATTGAATCTAGTATAAGCTACCTTATAGGATATAAATTGTTCCATGTGGTTTCTAATAATATCTCCTATTCCAGACTATCTAAGGTTATGTTGTGATGCTCCATCTAAGTTTACTTTATGCCATCCCTGATTTGGGGAAAACTATTTCACCTTATTCATTATTAACTCTTTTCTCTATTTGTTATTTAGTTTCATGGAGTCATGATTTTTCTAACTCCCCCCAATTATGCAAAATTGTAGTTTCCTTAGGGTCTACTTATTTATTCTTAGGTTTCCTGATTGTTGTAATAATTTAGATAACACTGGCTTCTATCTCAAGCTAGACTTTCCTTTTGGACTTGTGTCTGGCCCCATCTATGAAAATGATCATGTTTCATTCAATCTATAATTTCCATGTTAGGAGACTTGGTCCCATATCCTAGATATCCTTTAAAATATTTAGTTTCTTATTACACTTCCATGCTTTCAGGTGATTTGGGAGGTTATCTCTTAGAGTCCAATTCAAATTATACTTATCTAAAACATTATTCCATAGTCTCGAGATGAATTTGTAATATAACATGAGGTGTTATATGTTCCCTTCACTATTGAAGCACATGACACATCATGTTGGTCCTTGAAACCATTTCATTTTTATATTTTATCCTATTAGGATCTTCTCATGCCTAGCCAACCACAAAAAGGCTTTCACTTTCAACTAGGCTTTCAAATTCTATATGCTGGTCTAAACTAATTTTTTTGAGTCCCCTTGATTGAATTCCATCTGAGTAACATATCCATCCTCGACTAAGTACACCCATATTCATTTTATATTCTAATTTAATGTGTCTCTATTTGGGATCTAGGGAATCCTAAAAACTTGAAGGATTTCATTTAGTGCCTTTTAAGATTTATTCTATGTTCCGTCTACATTCTGGAAGGTTTTCCAAGTAATAGTCTTATGACATGATTTTATGACTTTAATCTAGTAATATTTTACTTTTTGTCCCCACTATATGATTCTTTCTTCTCTGATACATACTAACCTTGGGTCCATCCTCAAGGTTTTTTAGGTTACCAAACTATCTTACCAGAAGTATGCATCCTCTCCATTTTTGACTTGTTAAAATATGCCTTTTAGAATGATCTCTCTGGCTTCCTTCACATTGTTTCAAATGGCAAATCTAGTTAGAATTTCCTAGGTTGTGGATATTATATCTAAGTTACTTTCATCAAAGTATTTTTATTTAATTAGTTCACTCCATCCTTACTTTGAGCTTGTCTTGACCCTCTAAACAAGCTTTTCAATGAGAACCAAAATTACCTTTTTGAGGTTCCTTATTTTGGCCCCTCCCTAGGATATTGGTTTGGATATCTTTTCCCAAGCCAAGAGGGGAAACTTAACTTTCTCTCCTATACCTTATCATATAAAGTTTATGAGTATTATATTCATCTCAGTCAAGGTTCCCATAGGTGGCTTTAGAAGAGAGAACCAATAGTTGGTTATTGATTGCAAAACTATCCTAATGAGGTTTATCCTCTTAATATAAGTCATATACTTCCCTTTCCAATTACTTAATTTTATCTTATTTTTTTTAGTGACTTTTTTCTAAAGATTCTTATCTCCCTTTCCTTTGAATAGAGGGAAGCCTAGGTAGTTATCTGGGAAAGTAGGTTTTTCAAAGCATAAGATTCTAGAGAGGAAAGATTAGAGATTATGGGAGATATTACTAAAAAATATCTATGACTTACTTTTGTTAATATAATTCCTTGAGGATTTCTCATAGCTTACCAATAGATACCTAATAGCTCTAATCTCATGAAGTCTCAGAAGGGCAAAGAACATTGCATCATCCATAAACTACAAGTGGGTGTGAGATGTTTCGCTTGTTGATGCTTGAATCCATTTTAATTTTTTTTTTCTTATTTTAGATATTTTATCTATCTACCCAATGATTCCAACATAAGGATGAAAATATAAGGAGATAATGAGTCCCCTTGATTAAGGCCCCTAGTAAAAGAGAAGAAACCTTCTGGGGATCCATTTGTCATTATCAATAACTTGGTAGAAGAATAATAACTCTATATCAATCTTATCAAATCCTATCTAAACTCAAACTTTTGGAGTATATTATATAAGAAGATCTAATTGAATTTGTCTTATGCCTTGGTGATGTCCAATTTTATCAACATTCCTTGTCACTTACATTTAAAGAATGTATAATTGTGTGTGATATGAAAATTTTGTTTAAGATTTTCCTAATTTTGAGTAAACCCCCTTATTCTTCTAAGATTAGTTTAGGAAGGATGTTTTAGATTCAATTTACAATGACCTTAGAAATAATATTGTATATGGTATTGCAAAGGGAGATCGGTTGCAAGTCCTCTGACATTTTACTCTCCATTTTTTTAGGTATGAGAATGAGAAAAATGTAGTTAAACATTTTTAGCATCCATTAAGATTCATTTGACTCCTAAACCACTTACCTAGTTTCTTATCTTAAGATATCCAAAAAGTGATGGAAGAATAAGGTTGGAAAATCCATTTGGGCCTAGAGCTCAATCTCCTACAATCTCAAAAATTGCCTTCTTGACTTCTAGGGATATATCCTCCATCAAGCTTCTGTTATTAGATTGGGAAACCTGATGTGGGATATTTTGCATGAAGTCTTATTGTTCCTCTTTATTTTCCCACCTTCTTGATTCAATAAACCTTCCTAGTGTCCAAGCAAGTACTCTTTAATTTACTCAAAATCTTCCAAGATGCTACCTTCTAAAGTTTCCAATTTACATATAAAATTCTCGTCTTTTAATTTTACATGAAAGGTGAAAAAGTTTCATGTTTCAGTCTCCCTTTCTTAAAACTCTGATCTTGGATTTCTATTTCCAATATATTTCCTCTTTATTATATTCTTCTTCAAGATTTATTGTCATATCCTCCTCCTCTTTTAGCAATTATGCGGAATTGTGTCCTTCCATTCTTAGCTCTTGGATCTCTCCAATTTTTTTAATAGATCTTTTTTGTCTTGAAAAATGTTTCTAAAAATGAGTTCATTCATTTCTTCAAGACCACCTTGAGGTTTCTTATCATTTACCAAACTACATACATTTTTGTTCCAAATCTATTGTTTGGGGAATTCCAGTGTTGGGTAATGAACCCGTCGAGGTTTGGGTGCTCCATCCACATTTTTCCAAACTTGAAAAGAAATATATCTAGTTATTCATCTAGTGATAGCTGGGTGGATACCAACTAGTTGTTTAAGCCTATAATTTTCAACACCTCAATTTTGAAGATATACTTGTGTTCGATTTGATTTCTTGATGCCAAGAATCTATTGAGCCTCTCTAGGATAAACTCCCTCCCTGCTCTTCTATTTCTCTAGATGAACCATCCTTTTTTTAAGATCTCAGAGTTATCTCCTCTTCAAGAAGTTTTGAAATCTATTGAAGTCTCTTTCTCTCATATTTCCTTTATAATTTTTCTAGATGAGTCCAATCTAGTGTCAAAATTCCCATATTAACCAAAAGGATTTGTTAGTGGTCTTGATTATGCCCTTAATTTTTTTCCATGCCTTCTCTTTCTCTTCTTTAATATGTGATCTATAAACATTTACCAAGAAAAATCTAAATCTTTTTTTGTACTACTCCACTTTACAAGCAAGGTATTGGCTTTGGGGATGGATGATCTCTAGAATGATCAAGTCAAGTTTCCATAAGATGGCCATTCCTCCCACATTTCTTGCAACATTTATCCCTAAAATTTCCCTTATGAACTTAATTAATAGGATACTAGTAACTCCCACTAGGTTTTCTATTTTAGCTTCTTGAAGCATCACTATTTCTAGGTTATGCAGACTAATTAGTTGCCTCAATATTCTCTTTTTAGAAAGGGTATTGAGACCCCTTATAGTCCAAGAGATGATTTGCATTATGGGAGGTCAATCGACTTGGTGCTCTCCAATAAAGTGTCCACTTGAATTTGAGTCCCTACCCTTATTACTTCCATGACCTCTTTGTGCATTTTTTCTTCTTACTGGGTCTCCTTCTCCTTCTCTTTTTAAATTTTCCTTTTGGATTTCCCTAATTCCTAGATTATCTTCCTTAGTTCCAATAAATTCTCTATCTTATCTCCATCATATATGTTTATCCAGTTTTCCTAAACCTATTGTCCTTCCCCTTAGCCTTTTCCTTTTGATTTCTTCCCTTGATTATCATTTGTCTTTTATTTTCCTTCATTTCCTATGCTTGAGTCTTTTAGGAGGTTTTCAAGATCTTATTTAAAACCATAATCTACCATATATCTTCCACCTCCCTTCTCATTTTATTTTATGGTCCTTATGTTTTTAGGATGGATTGTATTCCTTCCATCGAGGTCTACTTCCCCATTATGGTTATTTTATTATATTTCATAACATATTTCTTGATTGTTTTATTCTTACTCTTGATAGTTTGTTTTCTCTTTGGTTTGATGAAACCCTCTGAATCTTTCTTCATTGTTTTAGGTGCTTTTTATAGAACATTACTCTTTTGTAATGTTGGACATTCCATAATTAGGTGTCTATATTCATGGCATCCTCTACAACAAAAAGTGATACTCTCATAATCTAGATCCTAGATCTATTCCATATCTCTTGCTTTCAGAGTGACATCCTTGGAAAAGGGGCCTTGTGAGGTCTAATCCATACATATTCTAGCATAACTAGACAATTATTTTCCATAGTATGGTTTAGATATGTCTATAAGCCTACCTATCATATAAGTAATAGTTTTAAAAACATACTTAGACAAAAATTCTTGTGAGAGGGCATACAATCAGATCTAGACTGGCATTGTCATTAAGAGTTCCTTGTTATGAACACGTGATATCTCTTCTCTTTACTTTGTTAGTTTAGTGTTGCTATGGACACATATGATTTGTAAGTCATCCTGTGAGCATTTTTTTTAATCCCACATTCATGGGAAGTAGTAGTGCTTAGATTAGAATTCATATATAAGTAAGTGTTGAGGTCATTGAAGGCATCCACAAAATTATTGTATTGATCTTGCTCAAAGGAGGTTGCCCCCTCAAAGTGGTATGTGATCAAATAAATATTTTTAAGTTTTATTTCAAGTTTAATTTTAGCTATTAATTTCTATTATTTGTGTATTTTGAAATTTTTGTAAGAGGATCATCTCATCTAGTATCCGAGTGCTTTCTATGGCCACAATTTTTTTCTAGGAAGTTTAAACTCTATTCTACTGCATAATTTCTTTACAGTATTTTCTCAAAAAGTCCTAACTCTATTCTGTAACATAACTCTATTCTGCATCACAATAATTTTTTTTGGATCAAGGTAAAACCTGACTGTATAACTATGGGAAGTGCTTGGGTGAAAGCCCTAAAAATCATTGTGAGGAGTACCACAGGAACCCCAAAGTAGTTGGCCCATTGAGAAGACCTATCATAAAATAGACAATGACCCCTTCTCAATTGAGTAGTTCCCATTCATGAAGAAAACCAAGAGCTATCATTGAGAGATAAATCCATGGCCAATTTGTTTTTGGAGAGTGGTACTCACTTAGACGACATTGGTAGCCAGAGTGATATCTATAAACCCTTAAGCAACCATTAAAATTTGGGGTCTATTTCTACTAGTTTCATAATATTACCAATAAAGTATTAGAAATACTAATAGAGTATCATAAAATCACCATAGAGTATCCTTGAGGTCCCATATCCCAATTCCACTCCTAATTCCCAAAAATTGCAATTTTCTTTTTTTTTTTGGTTTTTTCATAACTTCTTCTATTTTTATCCATTGGCCTAAAAAAATTTCCACTATGTTCAGCATGTCTTTCTACTTATTTGTCTTTCTTTGACCAATTTTTTAGTTTTTTCATTTTCACTCCTAAAATTTCCCTCACCTTCATCAATCATACTCCCATTATGTAAATTTTTTATTAAAGGCCCCTTTACCCCTTCCATTTTTGCCCAAATTCAAAACCTTCCTTCCTAAATGTGTCTTAACTCTAGTTTTCCTATCCATTGCAAAAAAAAAAAAAAATCTATTATTCAGGTCATGGTAGTAAACAAAATAAGAAAAAAAAAACATGGAGGATGAAATTACTACCCTCAAGTCCCACATTAAAGATCTTAATGAAAAATTCTCAGCCTCAGTCTTCAACATACCACCATGAACAACATACGACATTCAATTCTTTTTTAGACACTTCATTCTTCCAATAATTATCATGGGATGAAGCATTAAATGGTATAGACCCAATTGGATGGATCTATCAGGTAGAAAAATATTTTAGTTTGCATAATACTTTTGATTCCAACAAGGTTCCACTTGTATCCTTTCACTTAGAACTTGAAGCCCTTCAATGGTATACCAAGGCTCATGATGAACCCATATGGACCAATTTTTGCACTCTTATTTTCAATGGTTTAGCCCTACTACTTTTGATGAATTCACTAGAGTACTCACCAAACTTTGCCAAATAAGAACAATGAGAGAATATCAAACCAAATTCAAAAAACAAGCTAATCACACATAGGGATTGTTTGATGAATTCTTCATGAGTTGCTTTGTCAGTGGACTGAAGGATGCAATTTGATCTGAGGTCAAAATGTTTTAACCTAACACGATGATGGAAGTCTTAGGGTTGGCTAAGTTGGTAGAGGAAAAGATCACAGATCAATAATGATTCAAATATAATTTTGTTTCATTTAAAAATATAGCTCTATAATGCTTTCAAACAATGCCATCCCCCAGAACCACTCCTATCAAGCATTTTACTAAAGTAGAGATGCAAGCCCATAGAGAAACATGACTATGTTATAACTGTGATGATAAATTCACTTGGGGAGATCGATTTGTCAAGCAAAATATCTACCTATTAGATGTGATTTCTCCACCTGAACCTAAAGATTGGGAAGATGTTCAAGATACAACAAATGATCTAAAAGAAGCTTGATCGATTGTGGAACCTACTTTTCAAGAAGACTAACCAGAGATGTCTCTATGCCTTAGCTAGAGTCACTACCCCAAAAACTATGTGGGTCAAGGGTTATATCAAGAAGCTCCCTCTCAAAATACTCATTGATTTAGGTAACACTCATAACTTCATTGACCCTCAGTCACCAAAGAGGCTAATTATTTTAACCATCCTTGCTCCAAATTTGAAGTCATGATTTCTAATGAGGGCACATTACCTTGCAAAGGGAAGTGTCATAATGTGCATTGTTAAGCATGAAACATACTACGAGCATGGGGTGAATCAGTATATTATATATCTTTTACCTAATTTGATTTCTTTTCTTTAACCACTTAATCACACATTAAAGATATGCAATAAAATTGAAACAATAATATGCACCACATGAGAGAGAGAGAGAGAGAGAGAGAGAGAGAGAGAGAGAGAGAGAGAGAGAGAGAGAGAGAGAGCAAATTTTTACATGGAAACCCAAAGTGGGAAAAACCACAGAGAATAATCTCAAATATATTTATGAGCACCAACCCCTTGCAAAGATTTGTGAGCACCAACCCACATAAGCACTAACCCCTCTTGTGTATAAAACACAACTATTTCTCAATGTTGCTTACTCAACAAATGATATAACTCTACAATATCTCCTACTTTTCTTTCTTCAAAAACAAATACAAATCATGCACACTCTTGCATATTACAAATGGCTTCTCAATGTCAGGGAAGTCCAAGAACAAACACACCTTTGTTCTAATTCCTCTTGTTGGATCTTGCTCCTCAGAAAGAGCACAGTATGATTACCAAATATAAGCAATTATAAATGCGGAAATAACCAGAAACACAAGTAGCTAGAATTCACCAATAGCACAGAATATGAGAGACAATACACTATCTAGTATTAACACTTTACAGAAAAGAATACAACAAAGAGCCGCCACACTCTTTCACCTTACAGAGGTTTGCCACACCTCAAGTGTACAATAATTCTTCTCACACAACACTCTCCTACACAAAAAATGGTCCCAACAACCAACTCACAAACAGAATTGGTGTTCACCTCTCCAACTAGTTAGTAATAACCCTGCCAGTTCACCAAGCACTCAAAAGTACTTCAAGTTGATCTCCCATGAACCTGCAACCTGCAATTCAATAGACCATACTCACATGTAGATCTCCTATGAGATTGCAACAACCTGCAACTCAATGATCTTACAATGGAAGCAACTTACTTGCCTTCCTTTCTATCTCATGCCTTAATTACAATACATGCCAATGGGTCTATAAATAGATCCTTAACTCAAAAACTAACTTAGACTCTTAATTTAGACAATTACCCTCGCAGTCAAAGACTCTAACTAGCCTTTACATGCAAACACTTCGTTCACTTAACTAACTGTCCATGTAACGAGTAGTTCTGGAACACACAGGAGACCGACGTCGGTCCCTGCTAGTCTGGTTCTGCCGACGTCGGCCAACTCCCTGCCATCGCCGGTGGCCTTCTGCACTAGTTACGACCGATGTCGGTCCTACTACCGATGCCAGTGCTCCTGGATCTCAGCAACCTTTCTGTTTCACCTGTTTGCAAAGAGTTGAAGCTTTTAGCTCCACAACTCAACAATCTCCCACTTGGAGATAAATAGCTGCAACCTGTACATGTACCTATACTTCATCTAGTTTGTTCCCTTGGCTTTGTATCCCTCCTCAAGATCACTCTTGAAGACCAACCACCATAAACCTGTAGTGCATAACCTGTCATCCAAATCCCCTGCCACATCCACATCTACAACCATGTAGAAAATAACCTGAACCTGCATAGCATGTGCACCTACTGCTAGTCCCTGTAAGAATCCACTGAACTGTCCTCCAATGGTTCTCTCTTGGATTGGCTCCAACTTGTGACAACTCCCACTGCTTGGGAAAATTTAGGTTTAGTACATACCATGCACTCAACCTCATTATGTGAATCAAGACACCTGTTCATAGAACTGTCCAACCATTGGCGTGCTAACCGGTTTCACACAATCATCCTGAAACAAAGTCAACATGTGACCTCCCATGTCTCTAGAACACACTCATGCCAAAGAATCTTGCTGCTCCTAGATTCTCCATGACAAACACCTGAACTAGCTTTACCTTTAGTTCAACAATACCTGTATATGTAACCCTGCAACAAGCACATCATACAGAAATAGGATAGTGTAGCTAATACTATCCAACCTGGTAAAGAGAAACACAATGATCAAACCTCCATTGCCCTGCAGCTAACACAAGACCATATACCCTGATCTTCCATCTCACATATCCATTTCCGCTCTTCTTTATCCTAAACATCCATTCGTCTCTCAGTGCTTACTTCTAGTTGGCCACTCTACCCAAAACACCTATTTGGTTCTCCTCCAAGGAATCACATCCTCATCCATGCCTAGCTCCCACTGTTTCTTGGATCTACCTGTTCCGCTTCTTCAACAACTTCCTGGTCCTATGCCATAAGTGAGCAAAAAGTAGTGTAAAGAAGGGAAATGACGAATTTAAGAACTTACTCACACCTTCAGTCCTCCATATGGGTGCTTGAGACTCCATGATAGCTCGCTGTCCACCCAAAATTTGTCTCAGTAACCGATGCCGGTCACATCTTAGTCTACAGACGACTGAAGTCAGTTTCTTGCGACTGCCACCTTGCCGATGTCAGTTTCCCCTAGCCGACGCCGGTCAATATCTGCCCTGAGTCACCGACATCGGTCTGTACATAGCCAACATCGGTCTCTGTCTGGAGGCCGACGCCGATTTTCCTGTCGATGTCGGTCTCTGTGTTTTTCTTGTGAGACCTAAATTTTTCCCACAAGCTCTTTTTGGATCAAATCCTTGTCCAAATCACCCTTGCTCTACTCAGAATTCTTTTACATCTTGTGCTGAACTCTGTCCGTCACCTTCTCCTTGAAAACCAAAGCTTTTCTGTTCTTGTCACTAACATCGAATTCCTCAAGAAACGTTACCTTCTTCTTCTGCATACAAAAACCACGATCCATACCTTCCAAATCTGAAAGCATATCCTTTGACTCAAGAACAAGCATCTCCTTCTTATCTATGTGACCAAGCCTATCAAGCCACATCTCTAAATCTACAACTGAAGTAGAAAACCCAGAAAGAGAATCAGTAGTACAAGTAGATAGATAAAGCGTACCTACTTTCTTACCTCTAGCTACAACAAGTGTACCCTTGGTAACCTTCCAAGAGTCTGCTGTGAGAGTTACTGTGCAACCCTCATCACCCAAACTTCTAACAGAAATTAAATTCCGTTCCAGAACTGGGACATGCATGACTTCTTTTAACACCCATGTGTTACCTGTCTATAGTTTCAGCTTCACTTTCCCTTTGCCAACAATCTGAGAAGGCTTACCATCCCCTACATAAATTTCTCCAAGATCTCCCTGGACATACTCATGAAAAAATTCCCTATGTGGGGATGCATGACAAGAGGCACCAAAATCTAAAACCCAAGATTCTACTTTATCCAAAGAACATACCAGAGCATCCCGTGTAGCATAATCTGCAACATTTGCTTCTTCTTCATGTTCTTCATGCTGATTTGTACCTAATCTGCAATCTCTCTTTAAGTGCCCTTGCTTTCCACACTTCCAGCAGGTTATTCTGCCATGCCTGGACTTGGATCTTTTGCCTGTCTTGGACCTTGATCTCCCATGCTCTATCTTTTCTCTTTGCCTTCCTCTGCCTTCAACACTCAAAGCATTTCCTAATGATTCACCTGTGCTATTCCTACGTATCTCTTCATTCAAGATCACACTTACAACATCATCCACTTTTAAGACTTTTGAAGGAGACACAGTATTAGAAACTGCCATTACCAAACCTTCCCAACTTTCAGGTAATGAACACAAGATTAAGAGAGCTCTAATTTCATCATCAAATACAATATTGACTAAACTTAACTGGTTTACCAAACCATGGAAATCACTGAGATGGCTATGAACAGATCCACCTTCCAACATTTACAAATTAAATAAACACTTCATAAGAAATACCTTATTAGAAGCTGAGGGTTTTTCATATAAATTTGCCAAAGATTCCATCAACTCCACCGTTGTCTTATACTGTGATAAGCTGGAAATCACAGATGATGCAAGACTCAATCTAATAGATCCCAGAGCCTTCCGATCAAGAACCTCCCATTCTTCATCTTTCATATCTGAGGGTTTACAAGTAACCCCTCCCAACGGTAAGTACAAATCTTTTTGATACAGATAATTCTCGATCTGCATCCTCCATAATTGGTAGTTCTTGCCATTAAACTTTTCCATCTGTAGCTTACTGTCTTCTGTCATTGCTCAACTCCCACTCAAATAGAAACCTTGTGAGTACCTGTAATCAAAACACACAAACCAGATCTAATCTAATCTGTTAGTAGCCCAACCAAAAGCTCTGATACCACTTGTCAGAGAAGTCCAAGAACAAACACACCTTTGTTTTGATTCCTCTTGTTGGATCTTGCTCCTCAGAAAGAGCACAATATGATTACCAAATATAAGCAATTATAAATGCAGAAATAACCAGAAACATAAGTAGCTAGAATTCACCAATAGCATAGAATATGAGAGACAATACACTATCTAGTATTAACACTTTACAGAAAAGAATACAACAAAGAGCCGCCACACTCTTTCACCTTACAGAGGTTTGCCACACCTCAAGTGTACAGTAATTCTTCTCACACAACACTCTCCTACACAAAAAATGGTCCCAACAACCAACTCACAAACAGAATTGGTGTTCACCTCTCCAACTAGTCAGTAATAACCCTGCCAGTTCACCAAGTACTCAAAAGTACTTCAAGTTGATCTCCCATGAACTTGCAAATTGCAATTCAACAGATTATACTCACATGTAGATCTCCTATGAGATTGCAACAACCTGCAACTCAATGATCTTATAATGGAAGCAACTTACTTGCCTTCCTTTCTATCTCATGCCTTAATTACAATACATGCCAATGGGTCTATAAATAGATCCTTAACTCAAACACTAACTTAGACTCTTAATTTAGACAATTATCCTCGCAGCCAAAGACTCTAACTGGCCTTTACATGCAAACACTTCGTTCACTTAACTAACTGTCCGTGTAATGAGCAGTTTTGGAACACACAGGCGACCGACGTCGGTCCCTGCTAGTCTGGTTCTGCCGACGTCAGCTGACTCCCTGTCGTCACTGGTGGCCTTCTGCACTGGTCACGATCGACGTCAGTCCTATTGCCGACGTCGGTGCTCCTGGATCTCAGCAACCTTCCTGTTCCACCTGTTTGCAAAGAGTTGAAGCTTTTAGCTCCACAACTCAACACTTAAGCCTTTATTTATAGCTTTCCAAATGACCTTTGGCATTCACCCTTTGTGACCCTTCAATCTTCATGGAAAATAGTGCCAAACTTGCATGACCCTTTATATCCTTGCATTTGAAAAGTCATATGGTGACCCTTCATAAAAAAAAGCATCCTTTCCTCATTTGTCTTTATCTTGGTGACTTTTCGTATTCCTCAAAGTGTCCCTTCATGGAAAAATGGACCATACCCTCTTTTGTGTTCACATGGTGACTCTTAAAATTCTTCAAGCTGACTCTTCATGGGAAAATGCATCCCATTCCTCTTTTGTATTTACCTCGTGACTCTTTGATTTTTCCATGGGCCCTATTTTGACTTATATGCAACCAAAAATATAGTCATTAATATTAAATAAATATTAACACACATTAGCCAAGATATGAATATTAAAAACACCATTAAATTCAACGAGGCATTTATCACCAATAATGCTAGACCTTTGACATCAATGAAAATATTTCCAATAATCTCCCTTTTTTTCATTAATGGCAACCTCAAATTGAAACTACCACATCCTGAAATCTACACATACTACCATCTAAAAAACATATAGTAACTCCCCCTTATTGAAGTAACCTATACTATTTCCTATACTTATTTCTTCACCTATACCTATACCTGTACTTGTATCTATTTTTGTTCTTCTCCCCCTTTGACATCAATGGAAAAGGGCCTACTTAGAGCTAACACTTAACTCCCCCTCAATTGATACTGAACCTCAATGGTAGGAAGTAAAATAAATTACTCCCAACTTATCCCATAGATACTCAAATATGTCTTTTAGTAGTGCTTTAATAAAAATATCTGCAATCTACTCTATAATACTGATATATTCCATCTTAACCTATTGATCTACAATTTGCTCTCTAAAAAAGTGATATCTGATGAGAATATGTTTTGTTCTTGAATGCATCACTAGATTCTTCAAAATATTAATAACACTTGTGTTGTCATAAAAAATAGAAATAGGTTCATCATATTTTACCTTGATATCTTCCAAAGTTTGCTTCATCCAAAGCACTTGGGTACAACACAATATTGCTACAATATATTCTACTTCAGCTATAGAAATTGATACTAAATTTTGCTTAGTCATGATATTAAGCTATCACCGAGGAAGAAATCTCCTCCACTTGTACTCTTTCTATCATCCAAGCAACTTTCCCAATCTAAATTTGTATAAGAAATTAAAGTGAAATCTTTGCCTATGGGATACCGCAATACATAATCCAATGTCCCCTTGATATATTTGAATATTCTCTTCACCAAATGAACATGACTATATTTTAGAGCTGACTGATATCTTGAAACCATACCTACTACATGTATAATGTCTAGCCTCCATGTTGTCAAATATAAAATACTACCAATCATAGATTTATACAAAGATTGATCTGCAACAGGTGGATCTTTATCCTTGCTCACCTTATTTTCTATACACATTGGTGTGCCAACTAGTGCACAATCCTCAAAACCAAATTTCTTCAATATTTTATTGGCATATTTACTTTGAGATATGAAAATCCCTTTATTTGATTGAAATATTTATAATCCTAATAAAAATGACAATTCTCTAAGCATAGACATCTCAAATTATTTTTGCATATTACCAAAATATTTTTTTGTCATCTTTTCAATATTTCTTCTAAAAATGATGTCATCAACATATACCACAACAATCAATTGATGCTTACATTCTATTTTGATGTAGAGATTACTGTCAACAAATCCTCTCTTGAAACTTTAATCTTGTAGGTACTTATCAAGTCTTACATACCAAGCTCTGAGAGCTTGTTTCAATCCATACAGTGCTTTCTTCAATCTACATACATGGCTACTAATATTTGAGAGAATAAATCCCTCAGGCTACTCAATGTAGACCTCTTCTTCTAGATTCCCATTTAGGAAGATAAATTTGATATCCATCTAAAACACTTTGAAAATTTTAAATACTACATATGAAAGAAACATTATAATAACCTCTAGCCTTACTACTGGTGTAAAAATTTCTTCAAATCTATTACCTCAATCTGAACATATCTTTTACATACTAATCTTGCTTTATTCTTGATCACTTCTCTATTTTTATTCAACTTATTTCTATAAACCCATTTTGTTCCTATCACATTGTGATCTTTTAGTCTAGGCACTAATTCCCAAGTATCATTATTTTCTACATAATTTAATTCTTTATCTATTGCTTTAACCCAATGCTTATCATGTCTAGCTTCTAAAAAAGTTCTAGGCTAAATTTTGGATAACAAAGAGAAATTAACTTGCTCAAATTCACTTACCATCATGCTTCTAGTGTGAATTCCTTCATTTATATCCCTAATGATGTCACTTTCATTATGATTTCTCTGGACATATTTGGAATAAGTTTTGGTATCTTTTTTTCCTTCTTCTCATCTTCATCTAATTCTTCAAAATATTCCTCTTCAATGATTTCAGGAATGTCTACTGAATCACTGATTCTTTGTGTTTCATCTTCTTCTATCCTGACACTTGCACTTTGAACAATTTTCTTGGTTCTTTTGTTATAAAATTTATAAGCTTTACTTTTACAAGAATAACCAAGAAATACACCTTCATCTGCTCTAGATTAAAACTTACCAAGTTTTTTATCAGTTCTCTTTATGAAGCATCTACTACCAAAAACTCTAAAATAATCAATTATTACTGGTTTGTCTTTCCATATTTCATAAAGAGTCTTGTCACTATTGGATCTCTCCAATATTTATTTGGTATCTTGGATTCATTTAGCATTATCCTCACCATCTCTTGAACTATTTTTTTTCTCCACTCAACTACTCCATTTTTCTATAGAGTTCTGGCTACTAAATAATGTCTCTTTATTCCATGGTCTTCACAAAACTATATAAACTAATCTAACATGAATTCTCCTATTCGATCTAGTCTTAGACACTTAATCTTTAAACTAGTTTCATTCTCAACTAATGCTTTGAATGCTCTAAAATATCTAAAAGCTTCTAATTTTTTCTTAAAAAATTACCTAAGTCATACGTGAAAAATCATCAATAAGCAACATGAAATATTTATCACCTTGAGTACTTTGAGTTTTCTTAAGTCCACACAGATCAGTGTGAACAAGCTCTCGCATCTGAGTGGTTGAGTAA
Source organism: Torreya grandis (assembly GCA_037957365.1). Lineage (NCBI taxonomy): Eukaryota > Viridiplantae > Streptophyta > Pinopsida > Cupressales > Taxaceae > Torreya > Torreya grandis. Next base: position 672,963 of record JARHVA010005003.1, read on the forward strand.
TATTTTGTTTTGAACCACCTTCTAGCCTGCTTCCCATGCTGACAAGGTTCATAAAACATGTTGAATGGCTTTGTAATCTTTGAAATATTTTTGACTACTTGCTTCTTGCTAATGTTGAAAAGATTGTTAAAATTTATGTGTCCCATTTTCCTATGCCATATACATCTTTGACCTTTGATGTTTGATAGCATATACAAATTATTACCTATTCTCTGAGCATCTACAACCAACATATTGTAATATTTTCTCCTAATTTGATAAACTTTTGCATAAAACTTTAGTGTGTACCCCTGATCACACATTTGACTTACACTCAAAATATTATGCTTAAGACCTACATACAAAACATTTTCAGTTTTAGTTCTACTATTATCAAAACTTAATGCACCTTTTCCAACAATTTTGGTAGTAGTATTATCTTTGAATTTCACTGTACCACCATTGATTTTTTTAAGGTTATGGACTTGATTTTGTCTCCTGTCATGTGCCTCTAACATCCATTATCAATGAACCATGACTTTTCTTCATTTCTTGCATGTAAAGTTGTCTACACCAACATATATTTTTTAGGTTGTTTCTTCTACCATGAACCTATCTAAACTTTCTTCTTGATGAATGAAGCCTTGAAACTCTAGTCCTTTTTGATTGACTCAAAAATGCTTCTAAGGTATTAGGCTGTGTTTGAAGTTGTTTTAATTGTAACATATTATGGCCTCTTCATTAAATCTTGATAGAGGAGCAAAAGAGTTGTGCCTTCTGCTTGACTTTGCATGACTTTCCTTCTCCTTATTTCTAAAATTTTTAGCTCTTTTTCAACATTCTATTTTCTTATGACCATATCCATTACAATAAAAATAGTAACCATAAAAATAGGACATGTTTGTGTATATCTAACCTGATTTCCTTTTTAGCTTTATTATTTTCAACCTTCTTTGTTTGAGATGTCCTTTGTATTCTTAAATTCTTCCCTTTTGATTTCCTCATTTGTAATAGCTTCAACATAACTCTTTCCTTTTCCCTTATCTTTGAAAGTAGTGGCCTCCCCTTTCTCTTTTTTAAATCTGATACCTATCTTATCTGACATTGATCTTTAACTTTCTAATATCTTATTCAACATATTAGTGTTATTCTTAAATTTTGAATCATTGGATGCTCTATCATTGATTGCTTTATTTATTTTCTCAAGATCTACTTTTAAAGAAGCAATTTTAATAGTATACCTTTCACATTCTTTACTTTTTGCAACTATGCTACTAGATCTTCTTCATTCTTCTTGGCTTCTTCAAATTGCGCTTATAGATCTTTAATTATTTCCTTTGAATCCTTTTCATTTTTCTCGATCTGGAGCTTTAATATTTTGATTCTTCTTTTTAAGAGATTTTAACTCTTCTAAGGCACAAATGAGTTCTCCTTCCAGATTCACTTTAGATTCATCCTATTCTTCTTCTTGATCATTTGTACTTTTGCTTGCAGAGGCATCTTCATGTATGGCTATGAATAGAATGTCTTCTTCTGAATCATTGACTCCACTATCTTTGGCTGAGCTAGGATCTTTAGATTATAAAATTTTCTTCTTGAATCACTTATTGAATTTTCCTTTGAAATTATTTTTGTATATAGACTTTCCTTCTTCATTATCACCATTACCCTTATCTAGGCACTTAGCTACAAAATGTCTAATATTTATACAATTAAAACATTTTAAAAGGTAATTTTCCTTGATATTTACCTATGCCCTTTTTTGGCTTGTGAATGAATAGAGCTCTATTTTCATCTTCATCATTGCTAGAACTGTCACTTGATTCTTGAATCTTAGCCTTCTCTTTCTTTGATGTCTTGAAAGTAGCTTCTCTCTTTGAGGGTTTCTCTTGTTCAGTTTGCATCTCATATGCCATATGAATACCATGTAGTTCATCCATCTTTAGCTTTGCTAAATTCTTCATCTCTTCATTTTCCAAAACTTTTGCATCATATCTCAATGGTAGAGATCTCAAAACTTTTTGAACCACAATTGATTCTTCTAACTTTTCTCCAAGACCTTGAATCTAATTAACTATTTGATCAACCCACAAAAGATAACTTGCTATATTTTCTTCCTCTTTCATCTTCAAACTCTCAAACTATCTTCTAAAAGTCTGAAGCTTAGCTTGCTTAACCTTTCCATCACCTTTGTAAATATTCTCAAGTTTTACGAAAGTTTCATGAGCAGATTTACATTGCATAACTTTAATTTTTTTATTCACATAAACCACATAAAATAGTATTTAAAGCTTTAGTATTATTTTCACTTGCCTTCTTTTCTACCAGAGTAGTTACAAGTGTCTACAGCTCTTCATATTCCTCCACCACTGCTTGCTAAATGTTGAATCCAAGGGCCATCAAATAAGTCTTCATCCTTATGCTCCAAAAATCATAATTTGTCCCATTAAACAAAGGTGATTTATTTATAGAAAAACCTTCATGCGATATAACCATCATGCTTTCTTGATCTACCTTCAAGTTGTAAAACTTTTTATAAAGGAACCTACTCTGATACTAATTGTTAAGCATGAAATATATTGAGAAGGGGGGTGAATTAATATATTATATATCTTTACTTAATCTAATTTAATTTTTTTAACCACTTAATCACACATTCAAGATATGCAATAAAACTGAAACAATAATATGCACTACACAAGAGAGAGAGAGAGAGAGAGACACTAAATTTTTATGTGGAAACCCAAAGTAGGAAAAACCATGGAGAACAATCTCAAGTATATGAATGAGCACCAACTCAAATTAAAAAGTTCAAAAGCACCAAATTGCAAGAGCACCAACTCATTTTCCAACCACCAACATAACAACTATTTTTGAGCACCAACCCATAGGAGCACCAACCCCTCTTGTGTATAAAACACAACTATTTCTCAATGTTGCTTACTCAACAAATGATAGAACTCTACAATATATCCTACTTGTCTTTCTTTGAAAAAAAATAAAAACCATACACACTCTTGCATATTACAAATAGATTTTGAAGCCTTTATTTATAGCTTTACAAATGACCTTTGGCATTCACCCTTTGTGACCCATCAATCCTCATGAAAAATGGCACCAAACTTGCATGACCCTTTGTATCCTTGCATTTGAAAAATCATATGGTGACCCTTCATAATAAAAAGCATCATTTCCTCTTTTATCTTTATCTTGGTGACTTTTCATATTCTTCAAAGTGTCCCTTCATGGAAAAATGTGCCATACCCTCTTTTGTCTTCACATGGTGACTCTTGAAATTCCTCAAAATGACTCTTCTTGAGAAAATGCATCCCATTCCTCTTTTGTATTTACCCCGTGACTCTTTGACTTCTCCATGGGCCCTCTTTTGACTTATATGCAACCAAAAATATATTCATTAATATTAACAAAATATTAACACACATTGTCCAAGATATAAATATTAAAAACACCATTAAATGTAATGGGGCCTTTATCACCAATAATGCTAGACCTTTGACATCAATGAAAATATTTTCAATAGTGCGTATCTATATTGGATATTATAACTTGCACTCCAAAATATTTGCCTTGCCCTTAGATAGATGTGATGTTGTTTTAGGAACCCAGTGGTTACACACACTTGGACCCATCTTATGGGATTTTACTAAACTTTGGATGTAATTTTTAGATAATGAGCAAAAAATCACATTGAAAGGATTATAACCTAGATCTCTCAACATCATAATTTCACATCATATGGAAAATCCTCTTAAGAATAATTCACATGACATCATTACTCAACTCCATTCCATTAAAATGCAACCCTCAAAAGTCTCCACTACTCCTTCTGACCTATAAGCCATTCTTTAATGGTATGTATGTGTCTTTGCTAACCCAGTGGGATTACCACCTTCATAGCTAGAGGACCACCATATTTAGCTCTTTTTAGGAAGTTTTCCTCCCAACATCAGGCCTTATCACTACCCATTTTAGAAAAAGACCAAGATCAAGATGCTCATTCAAGACCTACTGTAGTAAGGCATTATTTACCCCAGTACCAACCCAGATTTTCCTTCTTCATGGAATTCCTTCATCCATTGTCTCAGATCATGATGCAACCTTCATCGACCACTTTTAGATAGAATTATTTTGATGGAACAACACTCAATTGAAGATGAGTTCTAGGTATCATCCAAAAATGACTGGCCAAACTAAAATTGTTAACAAATATTTGGAAACTTTCCTTTATTACTTCACCTTAGAACAAAAACATCAGTGGGTAAAGTGGATCCCTCTCACTAAATGGTGGTATAATACTTCCTACCACACTTAAAAAAAATGATTCCATATGAAACAGTCTATGGTCAAGCACTACTAGTGCTCCTTCCATAAACCCCAATAGTTCATCAATTCAAGCAACCAACACAATCCTCTGAACTCAAGATAGATCTTTAGTACCTTGTGAGAAAATATTCATATGAGATAAAATTATTTGAAACAATAGGTAGATCAACACTATTTTAAGTGTAATTTTCAAATAGGTGATATACTTTTTCTTCACCTGTAGCCCTATAGGCAATCCTCCCTAAAACTCAAAGGGCATCATAAGGTAGCACCCAAGTTCTATGGGTCCTATAAGTTTCTTTACAAGATTGGGTCAAATAATTATAAGTTGGAGATCCCACCTTCTTCCTAAATTCACCCTGTATTTCATGTCTTTTGTTTAAATAAAGTTCTTGACACAAAAATGAGAGTGTAGACTATTTTACCCAAACTTGATAATAAAAGATCCATTCTTCTTGAGCTGGAGGCAATCTTGGATAGGTGCACATGCCAAATTCATTCTCATTCCATCACTGAGGTTTTAATTCAATGGCATGAAATGTAGCTAGAGGATGTAACATGGGAACCACTATCTCAAATTCAACACCAATTCCCACATTTGAAGCTTTGAGGAAAAAGCTTTTTCTAAGAGGGAGGATATGTTATGAACCCATGATATCTCTTCTCTTTACTTTGTTAATTTAGTAGTTTTTATGGATGCATATGCTTTGTAAGTCATCCCATGAGCATTTTGATTTATCCCACATTCATGGGAAGTAGTAGTGCTTATATTATAATTCATATATAAGTAAGTGTTGAGGCCATTGAAGGCATCCACGAAATTATTATATTGAGCTTGCTCAAAGGAGGTTTCCCCCTCAAAGTGGTCTATGATCAATTCAATCATTTCAAGTGTTCATTCGAGTTTAATTCAAGTTGTTAATTTCTATTAATTATGCATTTTGAAATTATTGTAGGGGGATCATCTCATTCCTTTGATGGTTTGAAAGTAGTATGATAGTGTTTCAAAAAGAGGCCTGCATTTCTGAATAAGTATGACCCTCCTTCAAAACTGTCTCAGTATAATTTAGTTACAATTTTTTTGATGAAATAACCTTTGGTGTAGGTCTTTAGTTCATTATCTCCATTTGTCTTCCACTTCCTTTTGGTCCATGCATGCAACTCTTCCAATTTTAATTGAGCTCCTATGAATTTATAGATCAAGCACCTACCATGCAAACTTGTTATGTTCTTATTTATTTCTATTAGATCTAAGAAGGCAACTGGATTCTATTATGTAACTTGAATGTATGTTATTTTTGGTCTGTGTGTCTACCCTCCAATCTTCTTATTTCTAGTCACCTTCATTAGGGCATCAATCTTTGTCTTAGACACTGATGGTATTTCTCATGTCATCATCTATTTGAAAGATCTCCCCTAATTGACTCATCTTATGTGTTAACACTCAATCCAAATATTCACCTAACTCAATCTCTTAAAAAATATGTGTATTTTGAAAAAAATTCAAATTCTAGCTACTCTCATTCTCCAAAGCCTCTTATTGCTAGTTAAATTTAATTAGATCAATTTTAAATTAATTTAATTTTTTCCATTTCATTTTTTGATGAAATATATTTATATATTAACTAAATAGAAATATATAAATAATTCACAAAAAAATAAAGGTGGTATGAAAACACACCATGCAATCACACTAGGCAAAGCTTAGGAACCTAAAATAAAAGAACCATAAACAACTAGTTCCTACCTTAGAACAAGTAATAATGTCATAATAAAAAGGAAATTTAAGTAGAAAGAACAAAGATATAAGGCAAAGGATCCATATCATCAGGACCCCATCCTGATCTTGACAGGTCATTGCTATTTAGAATAGGCTCCTAGCCAATCACTTGAGTGGTGTCCTTGTCATCTTTATTTTCCTATGTCTGAGTGGGTGAAATGGCTAGGGAGAGCCTATAGAATTTATCTAGAATGTTTGGTCAACCTCTAAGTGGTTCCCCCAAAGAATCCAAACATAGAGGAGGAGGAGGATCATCTCAACCATCCTACCCAATAGGGGAAGGAGATAGAGGCTGCCACCCTCACGATTGCCTAGGAAGGGTAATGCATTGGTATGGGGTGCCATTATGAGAGTGACATAGAGAATAGATATGATGGTGCCCACCATAAGGAGATGGAAAAATTCTATCCTTTACTCTATAAATCCTAGGCAAAGATGGTGGAGCCTTGGCCATAGTACAAGGAGCATCTCCTTAGTGAAAGAGGAGATTCTAAAGGTGCCCAAACTCCATAGCAACTTTGTTATATTGAACTTGAATTTGTAAAAGAAAATTTGAGATAATAGAGGATTTTATCATATTAGAAACATTACAATCTGAAGAAACATTATTAAACACAACATTATTTCTTTCTTTCCAAAGCTAGCATATAATCTCCACTTTGAAAGTATGACAGACTTGGGCATATTTAAAGGGCAATGCAAGATTATATCTAAGGAGGATGTGCTACCATAGAAAAAAATTTAATTGGAAAGGCCTGAAGAGATCATGGATCCATGTCTAGACCCTTTGAGCTTGGAACAGTACCCAAAACGATGTGGAAGCATTTTGAGGTGGCCATAGAAGGGGAAAGTAGGAAGGGGAACCCCAAGCTAGATGAACCTTTTATTGATAGGTAAGCCTTGGTGTAATATACACCAATAAAAATGAGCAAGTTTAGGCTCCATATAAGCCTCCCAGACAATGCTAAAGTGGAAATACCATATACTAACATAAGAATGCAATTCCTAATGGGAATTGAGCTTGTCCACCATGGGCAAATTAGGGGGTGAGCCATCCATAACTAGGTTGAGGGGTGTAATTATGAAAGGGAGTTTCAACATACCACTTTCAGTCCTTTCATCATGGATGAGTATAAAGTATAGAAATTTTGTGGAGCATGGTAGGTGGCATGGCATTGAGAATCAATTAGAAGGACTCTTGATAAGAATTGGCTAACCAAAATTTGGATTTCACCTCTTCCTAGGATAGCCAAGAGTGAGATCACTTGTATAAAATATCCTAAATAGTACAAATACCCTTACATAAGAACTTAAAAAGATTAATTAACCATTCTTTTGACAAATAAGTCAAACATTGAGAAATATGCATGGAAAGGAGTGCATGAAAAGCATGGAAGTCATGAGATAGTCTAATTAATATATTTTTTTAATAAAAAAATTAATATTATTTCAAATTCAAGTTTGAAAAGTTTTGATTTGAGCTCTAAATGACTTAGTGATGGTATTTTGAACATACATTTTTAATTGTAGCTTCATTTTATGTGTAGTTTATGGTACTGAGAAGTTGGTTCTAGCTTGAATATTATGATATCATCAATTTTTTAAGCAAGCATGCCAATCAAAACCTATTCACTTTATCATATCATAGTTCCCTATTTTTAAGATAAAATGCATATTATTAACTTAAAATCTTTTATTATAAATGTGCACATAAGGTAATTAAGTTCTTCTAATTTACATGTGTGAATGAAAAGAAATGTGCAAAGGAGTTTGGATAAGTGGAAGGAAAAGTGAAAGTCAATTTTAGAGGGAAAATCATTTTCTCCCCTTGATTTATTTGTTAATAAGTACCTAGCTCAAGGCCATTCAAAGGGATGACTCTTTATTGATCCAAGGAATGATAAAAAACCAAACATATTTTCCTACATTTTCATTATTTTTAGTGTAATCTCTCCCTTTTTTATTTGACACTATTGTTATGCTACTGAATTTGTAATCAAATGACAATTTTGTGACCCCAACTTGTGTTATTCAAGTGAATATTTTATTTATACAAGTTGTGAATGTTATGTTTCATTGGTGGTGGTGTTATCCTTCTGTATGGTTTTTCATCCCCAAACTCTAACACTAATCTTTGTTCATGGTTGTGTGAACACTAGCCAGATGAGGGATTAGTTTATGGATAGATTTTATTAAATGTATTAATTTTCTTTTGTCACAACAAGATATTTCTCTTTTTCCCCCTTCTTTTGCATATTTTTATAAATTCGTTAGCTAGGGTTAGTATAAATTTGAATGCAATTGGTATCTACACATCTAATAAATGGTAGTGAAAATCAGTTGCATTGCTATTATTTAAATCTAAAATTTTAATTTTAATTTTGGAAAAATCTGTATACATGTTCTATTATTTTTAAAATAAGAAAAAAATGTGCATCAATGACAAACAAACAAACTTGCCTTTACCTCTAACTCATTTAAAACTAAAATAATGTTTAAATTTCCAAACCAATAGGCCTCTTGTATCAAAATAATTACACATTCACCAACTAGGTCACCTAGTATGTTATGACCCAATAGACATAGACCTTGGGGAGATATCTGGACCTCCTTTTAGGAGAGGCTAGACATGAAATTATCCAACATAAGTTGGTGTGTCAAATGACTCATCAATAGACTAGCGTTATAAGGAGGGACAATTGACATTTTAAAAGGAAAAATTCAACCTTAAAATTATAGAGGCATTGTCCATGCTAAGGTGATGTAAACATTAAGCTATAAAATTGATGAATAACTACTAGATACAAGTCTATTAGGGCTGACTTTAAACTCTTACAACTCAATGAACATAGAAGACTTGAAATAGACAAAGGAAAATCTAAAATTAAATAGATCCACTTAGCTAGTAGCTCACCTATGAATGTAGCTCCTTTTTTAAATCCATTTATTGCCCTTGAAAACCCTCTAATGGATAATCCTACTCAGCTTGGTGGAGGTAACTTCTCAATAAACATTGTGAGAGTTACCCATAATTTACCTAAAAATCCCATTTTTTTACCTTAAATATGTGCATAGTGGAATCTAAACCATCGAGGAGCATATTCAATTATTCAAAGATACTGTAATTAGAATTCAAACTAACCATGAAAATGTGGTCTACAGGTTGTTTCCTAACACCTTTTATGAAGTGGCCTACAACTAGTACCTTGATTTGTCAGATGGGTCCTTAACCTCTTGGAATGACTTGGAAATCATTTCCATTAGTCATTTTTGAGTGCCTATTAACCTTATTATCCTATATCACCAATTTTTTATAGCCCATAGTGAGCCAAATGAACCAATGAACATGTTTATCACCCATTTCCATAAGCTTTACATGTGATTTAAAAATTCATATATGCAAACAAAATTAACTACCATACAAATGTACTTGAAGGCTTTGGACCCAATGACCATGTTTTCTCAGAGGAATCCCATGTCCCTTGCATCCTTGTCTTTGGTGTATCATGAATCTATTATGATTGAATAATAAATGATGTCACAAGGCTATGGGGCTAGTCCACTACCTTATTTGGACAATCAAGTGCATATAACCAAATTCTAATGATAAACCAAACACTCATGCACATTATATTGCTAATGAACCAAACCATAGGTGCTATGTATTCAATCCAAAATCAGGTTTATAACCCAATACCCTTGAATGACATGCCCAAAAATTATTAAATCATTCCTCCAAATCACATGTTACCTCAGGAAAATAATCACCAAAATGTCCCTATGACCTAGAACAACATTATTGTTATACCTAACACAAGTGGTTACACTATTCTTAACAAAAATTAGTAGGTTGGTCTGTCATTTATAAATAATCAAACATCTATCAATGTTACCCATAACTAGATGTATTTTTATATCCCCACATTTATAAATGTTGTGACACCTTTGGCTAACCCACTATCACAAATGGGAAACAAATACAATGCTAATATGAACCCATAAGTAGATAATTTGTAGCAAATGGTTTAATGATTGACAAATGATATCATTAACTTGCTAAGATAAGTGCCTCAAAATAACAATCAAGCCACAAACAACCCTCCTCAAAATATAAATTTTAATTTCTAGATAACCAATCACCAATGGAACACTAGGCTTAATAATAGAACTATGCCTAGTATTAATGACAACACCAATAAGAATAACAACAATACTTCAAACCCCATTAACTTGGCTAATTTGGCATTACCCACCTAGTGTAGGTTGCATAATGTAATAGACCATGTTGAAATTGATTCTTCTAATTTTATATTGGCCTCGAACATCTTCCAGAAGGAGATGGATAACCTTGAAATAGTGTACGCTCCTGATAATATCTCAAATCAAAGAAGAAGGAATATAGGTAACACTTTGGTCTTGGAAATGTATGAATTCCCATATCAGAGTGATAATGAGCATGAGGACAACTTGGATGAAATCCATGCATTTAAATAATTTCAAATTGGAAACAACTACATGTTGAGTAAATTATAAAACCCATTAAAAACATTCACTCCTCCCAACAAAACTTAGGTTATGCCTAATGATAAATAAAAAAACAACCCATTTCCACCTAAAGGGCCTAACTCATCTTATCAGCTAAATAACAATGTTACACCCCCATAAGTTGAAAAATTATTGAAACAAAATAAATTTGGATACAACATTGTTAAAGACTTGAAGAAAACTAAGGCCAATATACCAATGTTTTATTTACTCTAAATTTATAATTATAAAGTTTTATTGTTAAATGCTTTATCTGCTCTTAAAGAGAAAGAATTTAATGGAAAAACTAACACTCATTTTTTAATTTATAAGGAAAGGATTGAAACTCCTCCTTTCCTCCTAATAATCTAAAATTTTGAGAAAAAATTACATACCCATTTGGTGGATTCAAGTGCTTTAACAAACATGATACCTTATTTGATTTTATAAAAATAGGGCTTGATTCATACTAAATCAAACAAGAAGGTAGTTTAGTTAGACAAGTTAAAGTTCAAGGTGGTTGGTGAACTGAACCACACTCATATGCAATTGGCTTCCAATCCAAGAGTGCAATAGTTTATTGACATTCATATGGTTGATATATTGGATGCGTCTGGTATGATTCTCAATAATAATTGGTTAAGGACATTAAATGGATACATGGTGAGAAATTTTACTCACATGTAGATCTCATGGCATGGTATACTTAGCCAAATTAGAATTGAGCGAGTGTTGAAAATGATCCATATGATCACAAAGTATAACACAAAAAATGAGTTATGTAGGAAGAATCTAAGCTTAGGGTCTACATGCTTGAAATTAAAGTGAAAGCTTGTGAGAACCTGATTATCACTATGATGTTCATGAAAGAAAAAATAGAAATTGTGATAAGATATGGAAGATCTTATCATATCTTTACTTCATGTAATTACACTAAGATATTATTTTATTGCACTCATTACAATAATAATATGAATCTTACATATTTATAAGAATGTATTTCCTATAAAGATGAAGATTTACTTAACCATTTAATTTCCCCAAATAATTCAATATTAATAAACAACCTATGGAGGTAATATTGCTGCTACTAACAAGAATATAACTCTCAAATAGTATATTACAACTACTAACCCAATATATCTATTAGTGAATTATTACTCATAATTATTCACATTACAAATCAATGTGAGCACTAACATTTCCTACCATTCCTCCGTTAGGATTTACATGATAATTTGTATTTTCATAGGACTTAATGAAAGTAGAGAAGGAACACATAAACCTCTCATCAACAATTCACTATTGAGAACACATCAATCAAATCAGTGTGGGAACTCCAAACATGAACCATATACCATCAACCATTCACTAAGGGAACCTCATCAACCTATATATGTGGGAACTACAAGTAGGAACCATCTATTTAATTTTCACTCATGCATTTCCTTATACACCTTTTTTAATGTAGTACACTATGTGATAAAATAGTAGATACACATCTTATTTGGCACACATAAAAACAAGCACTAAAAATAAAATAAATGCACCACTATAACAAAAGCACCCCTTCATTAGTGGCTAATGAGAGGCATAAAAATCCTCCATCCTCCAGTGCCTCTGAACTCCTTCATTTCTACTATTTACTCAATGAATTTAAATTTGAGGCTCAAAAAAATTTCCATTACATGTCATATTTTGAAGAAAACTCTCACACATACATAACTGACACATACAACTCAGGATGTTGGGTTCACCCGATAATGCATTTATACAAGAGAGATTTTTGACTTTGACAATGTTGACACACTTTGTTGACATAAAAGTGACTCTTAACTTTTTATTTTGAATTTTAAAAGAAAATTTAAAACTATAAGAAATTAAATTTATAATATCACTAAAATCTATAATTACAAATTTAACTAAAGACATAACTATTAACTCAAAAAGACTTGGACAATTTTTGGATTTTTGAACAAATAATAATAATTTTAAATGCAAAATATCTTATCATCAACTTATACAACATAAATAGTAGTTTTACTCAACTAAAGATAATAAACTAAACCTAAAGAAAAATAAACTTAATAATATAAGCCTAAGATAAAACAAATATTATTAAAATATTTACACCCTATTTTGACACCTAAGACCAAAACAAAATATGTAAATCATGGTAGTCTTGACATGGATAGCTTGGTCTATTTTACGATGATCGATCCTTGTAGATTTTTACAAATGCATAGAAAGAAAATCATTGGCTAGTTATTTTGACCACTCTTATTTTTTAACCTTTGAGAGTACATGGCATGAGAGGAGCACTAAAAAAACTTTCAAAATTGATTGAGCATACCAAATGATGACTTGGAAATACTTTTTCACCAACAGAATGAATGGAGAGTAGGATGTTTCACTTTTGCGGGTGCTTTGAAATGATAGATCTAAAATGGTTATGTATGGATGGAAAATAACTATATGTAATATGGGTCTGCAGATGCACTAGGGATATACAAATGAATAAGGATTAACTCACTCCAAATGCTTTTGGAAGACCACCAAAAAATCCATAGCACTTATGAATGTTGAGGGGGGATCACCGTATCAAGAATGATAAAGAAAATTAGACAGAGATCTTGCATAATCTCTCAAGCTATGAAAAGACCTTCATATGAATAGATATACATTTGAATGGAGGATATGTTACTGGTATAGTCATCTGATAGACCATATGAAATGATTTTGAACCAAGTGTATGATACATATGAAGCATTTACATGCTCAAATAAATGTCTAAATCACAATGTATTAGAAAAATAACTAGGGTAGCATTGAAAATTATACTATCTATTCTCTCATCCACTCACTATAGTGAAAAACATAAATTCACATGTAACAAGTGTAAAAATATAACCTATAGAAAATATATTCTTATAAACTCTTCAAAAAATAGTTTATATTCTCATGATAAGAGGTGATGCACAAGATAACTACCCCTATAAATTATTTTATTCTTCATCACAAGCACAAGTCTAACTACTCTGATACCAACAATAGATTATGAAAGAGCTTATTAGAGCTCTAATTCATGTAATTATCCTAATATATTATTCTATTTCACTTGTTAAAATAACAATACAATGCTTACATATTTATAGGAATGTCTTTCCTATAAATATGAGGATTTCTTTTTTCAACAAATCTCCCCAAATAAATTAATATTAACAAATAACCTATGGACATAATATTTTTGTTACTCACAATAATATAACTCTCAAATAGTATATTATAACTACTAACCCAATATACCTATTAATGAATTACTATTCTCATAATTATTCACATTTTAAATTAATGTGAGGACTAACATTTTATAATAAATTGAAAAATTTATTTCTAGGTGAAACTATGTGCATAGTTTTTGGTCAGACATGTTTCAAATCACCATTCAAATCACTAAAATTTCCTGATGATGAATCATGAATGGTGATTTGAAATGTGTTGGATAAAAAACAATGCACATAGTTTCACCCATACATCAACTACTCACTATTATAGATTATGAAAACATCAAATCTCTTAAAAATTTAAGAGCTTGAATAAATAGATGAGGAAGATTCACTCTATCCACCTGAAATGCCTTCTTAGCATATTACTTCCCTTGCATACAAGAGTTACAAATAGGTTAATCCAACTCTAGAACATGGTAGCTCAGTGATTCTTTCGACATTAGGGATAACATAAACATAAATCAATAAGTTAAATCATGGTGGTCCAAGTGAAAACAAGGAGTTTAAAAGTTTTTGGGTTGAAAATAATTCCATTTGAAGCATCCCAATGCCTACTTATACCACCAAATACCAAACTAGAAGATCATTATCAAGTGACAAACAAAGGGTATGCACACTTAATGTCAAGAAAAAGAAAAAAAAAGGTCAACATTTTAGCAACACCTACCTCTCAAAGTTCATTACAAACAATTGGAGATCATTTATGGACCTTGAAATTTAATGGATTTGAGTCTAAGAGTAGGTGTGGTGCCAAGGTTGAGGTCATTAGCCCAAGAGGAAAGTCTTACTTGGCTACATTTAGATTAAACTTTTCTTTCACAAACAACACATTTGAATATGAGGTGTTAGTTCAAGACCTTGAGTATTATATTAAGAGGAAATTTAGGAACCTGAAGGTGTCAAGTGACTCAAAACTAATGGTGAAGCAAGTTATAAGGTAGCAAATTGTAATTTCAAGCACTTGTCAAAATATAATAGTCGAGTGTGGAACCTAATAAAATATTTTAATGCATTCAATATTCAAATGGTGCCTTGTAATAAAAATCACATGATGGATGCATTGGAAATAAATAAAAGAACCTTGGAGTTGATTACTGACTCCACTTTGAAGAGATTCTCAGTACAGTTAGTATTTACTCCTTTCATTCTTGATAATGTTAGGAAATTCTAGATGTTCAATGATGATGATCATATTATTATATTCATCATGAATACATATGTATTTGAATCCCAAATCATAGATGAAGATGATAGAGATGAGTTTAAATTGGATGGAGTGATAAATTTGAAAATGAAAAAATATACCAAAAGGTATGGTCTCATTGAAGCAACTGCTTGACATGTATTATCAAGATGATAAAGAAAAAAAACCACTTCTAAAGGTATGCTATGCAAGCATTGTAATTTGGGTAATACTAATGATTTAAAGAATGTGATTTTAGGTAAAAATTGAACTAAAGGTAAAAGATATGGAATTACATAATCACTAAAGCACTTTAAAGATGTTATAGCCTAGATATATGAAGTTTTGAAGGTGTTCAATACTTCAATACTTACCCACACCATTCCTCTCAATCCTAGAGTAAAATCATTTTCATCATAGGTAAAGGCTCATGAATATATTACTAGAGCCTTTGATTTTCAAATAGGTACAAAAGTTTTTGTCAGCTAAGATCATATTTATTGTTAGTAACTCCACATGGGTGGAAAATATTGTGCATGTTCAAAAGAGGAATGAAGAAATACAATTGTGCATGGACTTTAAGAACCTGAAATAGAAGGATAATTACCCACTGTCTACATTGGATGAAGTACTAAAAATAGTGAATAGGTTTTAAATTATGTCATTTTTAGATGGGTATTGTATTTATAATTAGGTAATGCTCAACTAGAAAGATTAAATTAATACAATGTTCACAACAAAATGAAGAACATTCACATACAAAAGGATGTCATTCAACCTAATCAATATGGGTGCTAATTTTCAACATGCCATGGCTATTGTGTTCAAATATATAAACATAAAATACATTATTTCCTACATGGAAGATTTAACCATATTTTTGAAGAACTGATAAGACCACATGAGAGATTTAAGAATGGTGTTGTAATGATTTAGAGAGCATGGCATCTCCTTGAACCCAAAAAAGTGCATATTCAAGGTTACAAAAGGAAAAATATTAGTCACATCATTTTTGAATGAGGTATATGTATAGACCCACAAAGAGAGGAGGAAATTCTGAAAATTCTGTTACCTAGTGGTAGAAAAGAGCTGAAATCATCTTTGGCAAGATTAATTTTGTGCATAAATTCATCTCTAGTTTCATTGAAATAGTTAGACCAATAAAAAAATGATATATAAGGATGCTAAGATTGAGTATACTTCTGAAGCACAATAAATATTTAATAAAATTAATAAATCCATTATGCATACTTTGGTTTTAATAAGTCTTGACTATATGTAACCCTTTTACATTTACTCTTTCACCTTTGAAAACTTCAGTGCTATCATTCTAACCTAGAGAAAGGAGGTTGGAGAAGAGAAACTATTGTATTTCATGAAATGTCTAATAAAAAAATATAAACTTAGGTATTCAATAATTAATACAAAAATATTTTATGCTGATTAAATCAATTAAGAAGTGCAATCATTACATTCTATGAAATAAAGTATTTTTCATTGTCCCTGATACTATCATAAAAACAATGCTAATGCAAAATGAGTTGGGAAAATGAAGAGGTAAGTGGATGACCATTATAAAAGAATTTGAATTTAAGCTCCAATCAATGAAAATTATGAGAGGACAAGTTTTAAGTAAATAAATGGCTGAAGTTGATCATCAAATTATTTGCTAATAATATACTGTGCAAGCCATCATATAGATGGAAGTGGCATAAAAAATATGGAATAGACCATGGTTTAGGGAGTGTTACAACCCACCCAATACTCTAATCAAGTTACTATTGGATCCATGTTTTAAAGGATGATCATTCACATGTAATAATTTTCCATACTTTTTAGGTTAATGTACACAAAAAATGCAACCCTTATATGACATTTTAGCTAGTTGTTGAAGTTTGTCCATTTGAAAAAGGGGGGTTGGAATTTGTGGGAGCTATGAATGCCAATTCATCCATAGGACATAGGTTTATTCTAATAACAATTGACTATTACATCCACTAGTCTGAGGCTCATACATTCAATAATTGAATGACCAATGTTGTGATTAGCTTCCTTGAGGAGCACATCATCACCAATTTTAGGATGTTGTTTACCTTGGTATGTGATAATGACCCTAACATCTCTTATCTAAAATTTATTTAGAGCATACAATAATAAGGTAATCCTAAAATTATCATCTAATTATTATCCATAACGAAATAGGATAGTGATGTAGGCGCATCTACATACATCTTGACAAGACATGGTTATGATTGAATTCAAATTCAATTTATTGTATTTTCCCTCCAATATGCTACTAATGAGGAGTAATTGTAAAAAAAAGTAAAGGTAAAAAGTAATTGTTGGGGCTGTTGATAAAATAAAGGAGGAGTGGTTGAAAATATTTCAACCTTGGTATATTGTTGCAAATTTAAAACTGTTTTTGTTTTATCTTGTGCCCAAGTTGGGCATAGAGGTTAGAGAGGAGGCTCAAAGGGGGTGATCCGAATGGCCTATGGCCTTTGAAGAACAAAATAGAAGGTTGTTTGGAAAGGCTGAGCCTGAGCCAGGTGTATGATTGCATGGTCGAGTTTACAAGACCACGGTTATGTGTAAGCCTATCAGGCTTTGAAGAATGGATGAGCTTAAAATAAAGGAAGGAGAGCTCATCATAGAAGGCAGAGCGGGTCTATTTTGATCATTCATTGTAAAGACCAAAATCCTTGGCCGAAACTGATGATGTTAGTATATACTTAGTAAAGGACATGAGTTTCAAAAAAAAATAATGGCGGCATTGTTGGGTCTCACGAATGAATCCACTGTTGAACATAGATCATTGTATTCCCCATTCACTTATAAGCCTCTTTAAAATAAAAAAGAGTAAGATATGCATGGATCGGATAAGAGGAACATGATGAGCCTGATGAGGAGGGAGCAGAGCATCACGAAGTTGTCAAAGAAAGGCAGAAGAGGAAAGAGTTTGAAATATTTGTTGGTGGCCTTGACAAAGATGCTGCTGAAGAAGATCTTAGGAAAGATTTCAGTGCAGTTGGTGAAATTGTAGAAGTTTGACTTATGATAAATCCCCAAATGCACAAAAATAAGGGATTTGCATTTATTAGATATGTATCAGTTGATCAAGCCAAACGAGCTTGTTCAAAATTGAAGAATCCACAGGTAAAGGGAAAAGTTTGTGGGGTCTCGCCGAGTCAAGACAATGACACTCTTTTCTTAGAGAATGTTTGCAAAACATGGAAAAAGGATGCTTTGAAAGAAAGGCTGAAGCACTTTGGTATTGAGAATATTGAGGATTTAACTCTAGTTGAAGATTCCCAAAATGAAGGAATGAACTGAGGGTTTGCCTTTTTGGAGTTCTCAACACATTTCGATGCCATGAATGCTTACCAATGGCTACAGAAATGGTATGTATTTGTGTAGGCATATATCCAATCTAGTGAGGGTGTTTATTACACTTATTGGAGTAGACTATATAATGTGGTTGTTTCATTAGGGATGAAACATCTATTCTATACATTCGTTGGTCGAATGAGATAACTGTGCATTTGTAGAGCCACTGAGACCCAAGCCAGGATGACATGTAATTCCAGAGGTGTATTTAACATTCAATTTTTAGAGGGGTCAATATCATTGTTTGCTGTGAAATGTTGCATATACATTTGTGTGTCTGACTGAGCCAGAAGTGAGTGTGAAAGCTAGGCAGAGAGTGCTGAGATGCTAGGATGAACCAGATAGATAGAACATGGAATGAAAATCATTGTAGAGCATTTTAAAGTTGATTTTTGATGAAGACTAATATGAAATGTGTGTTGCATACTCGTGAGTGTTAGTTGTGTGTGAGTGAGTGTTGATATGCTAAGATGAAGAGGGTATAGACTACAGGTTGGGGCATTCATTCAGCTGGGACCCCTAGCCCAGTGCATTAGATAGCTAAATCAATGAATAATTTTTTATATATATGATCAAGAAGATCCTGGAGAAAAAGCACATGGATTAGCATAATATGTTAAAATTTTCATTATTTTCTGATAGGACTAGAAGTAAATCCTCCTTGGGCACATCCATATATAATCTAGTATATGGCCAATATCCTATATTTCCTATGAATCTAAGAATCCCCACCTTAAAGTTTATAATAAATTACCTAGAAACTAATGATAAGATTAAAGTTTGGCTTATGAATTTAAAATAACTTGAGGGAAAATGTGATGCATCCCTATTACACTTTAGTAAACATCAAAGAGTCATCAATTGTTAGTTTGATAAGTGAGCCAAAATTAAAGCCTTTATAATTTATGATATAGTTATTCTCTGGGATAAGGCTCATGAGAAAAGGGTAAAAATGACAAGTTTGATGGCTTTGTAGCTAGGTCCCTACCAAATTTCTAAAAACTGGGTGAGAATGCATTCTATCTCAGGTGTCTACCTTGTGAGGATGTCACATTGCCTATTAATGGGTAATCCTCAGGCACTAATTTTAGGCCTTAATTTACATGGTAAGATCCTGTACATAGTTTATTTTGCCTTTCTAATTTTGTTTCCTACTTTTGTTGTTGCTTCTCATTTTTGACATTAGTCTAACCTCATCATTTTTACCTTTTTGATCTAAGCCTATTAATTTTTACATTGTAGGTACCCTATTGGTCATTATAAGAAGGAAGAAATGTGTGTAGGTAAGTATCAATATTGATGTTTTGTTACTTAAGTAATCTGATCAGTTCTAAAGCACACTTCTACAAGCTAAAAAAATTACTAATAGACATTGTATACTTAGAATCCTTTGTATTAGACTCAAACTTATCTTCTACCTCTTCTATATCCATTTAAATAACCATAACCACTAGGGATTTCTTGACTGGAGTAACTTTAGAAGTCCTCAAACTAAGAGTTTTGATAGAAATAGTTTTAGAATTTTTCCCTTTCCCTTCCCCCTTCAAAACCAATCTATCTCTCTTTCTAGGTTCCACAATTTTAATACTAGGAGAAGGACCCACCTCCAAGGCTTTGTCATGGTTGTATAAAATAAAAATTAAAGCTTGGTGTAAAGACAAATGAAATTTACCAAGATGCACCTCAAAGATATAATTTTCCAAACATAAAAACAAATAAAATGAGATACTAAATGTAATTTTATGGTAGAAATGATTCAAAAGAGAAAAATGGTAATAAAAAACAACTTGATGCTACCCCTCCATGGTTATATTCTTCATTACCTAGTGTACCACTTCATGGTAGGGAGAAGGAAGGATTCTCTTAAATAACACCCTAGTAGTTGATCATATGCTCCTCCTCCTTGAGGAATTGTTCAACTTCATCCTTTTTATCCCTTTTGGATTTAAAGTGTTTCTTCCCCTATATGTTCATTTCATTAACCTACAAAATTATTTATTGACTGACAACAATTATCACTCCCTTCATAGTCATGATGTGTCATTTATAACTTATATCAAACTCTATTGAAATGTGAACATTATGGCCTTGGATATTCTCAATATAGTTTGAGAGACCACCATCTTAAAACATAGTCTAGACTTTCATTTTATTTTTGATAAGACCAACATTGGTGGGATCAACTATGCAATGATCACCACCCATCACTCCAAATTCACCAAAGAAATTAAGATAATCCACTAACTAACTATATTAAGCCCAACATTGATTCTGATATGCAAGAAAAAACCTCCCCAACTTCTTATGAAAATGATGGAGCATTCAATGTCATTACAATCTGTTTCCTCCTTGGGATTGGATCAAGATTTTGCATGAGTAACTTGATGAGCACACAGAATTTGAGAACCATTTACAAAATATGGGAAATGATTAAAATTCCTAACATGCTTGGAACTAATTATAATCATTAACATGTTTAACCAAATGGTAAAATTTATGAAAAAATAAGAAGGGCTCAATTTGAAAATGAACTAAGCAAGAAACCTGAAAAGGATAGACCCACTAAAGTACAAAGAAGCAATATTTCAGGATGGCGCTTAAAACTAGTTAACAAAAAAATAGAAGTAATTTTAATTTTGAAATTTATTTGAATAAACCATGGTTATTTTAGGACCTGACTAACTCTCTAGAGAATTCTTAGCTTGGTGGGAGAACCTAAAATAAAAAAGAAAACTATCTCTATAAAACACCACCTAGGAAAAATTTGTGTCTTAATTCACAAAGAGGTGGTTACCATAACTGTACTTTGATATAAAAATGATGGACTTCCAGAATCTCAGATAAGGGGAAATGTTCTTTAATTATTATAGGGAGAAGTTCACTTGAATTTTAACATATGTGCCATAGTACCAATGGGATGAGAGGTTTAGGACGTGAAATTTGATTTTGGGTTTGAACCCTCAAATTAGGACTAATGTAGACCTACATGGACCTAAAACCATGGATCATGTTTTTAAGAAAGTGATGAAACATGAAAAAAATTAAATACCCTTAAAAATACTAGAAGGTAGTTCAATAAAAAAAGGAAGGGACCTCAATAGTAAAACTCAACTCCCTTTTAAAAAAAAGTTTTGGAAAGGAAACATGAATGGTGGTAATAAGAACACAAGTTCAAGGAACAATTATAAGACTAAAAACTCAAGCTAACCCAAAAATGGACCTCAAGTTTAAAATGGAAATAAAAATGACATAAATTAAAACTTTAGAAGTGGGGGAAGCCCTAAGAAAATAAAAGTCCAATAAGAGGATGATTTACATGTGGGGGTGATTACTATGTTAATCACTTCCCTCATAAAGTAAATGATGTGTAGTCTAAAGCATCTCTACTGAGTCAGTAACATGTTTTCTAGTAGAGAATTCATGTAATGGTGGATAAACACTAGACATAATATCAAGACCACTAGTGAAGGGGGTAGGTAAACTCATTGGTTGCCTAGTTTCTATACTTATTGATACAAGACCATTTGAATGTTTTATATCTCTTGAGATTCTTAAGAAAATAAATAAGAAGGCTAGTTTTATGTCAGGTTATTGGTCAATATAGTATGGAAATTGAGAATTGAAGAAGGTAGAGTAATGTTTATTCAAAGCTGAGTAATAACTTTTAAGTGTCATTACTACAACAGATCTATATGTGGAAACAACCCTTGAATCTTATGATGTGATAATTGGCCTAAATTGGATATGGAAGCATTAAGCTAAATTTGATTTCTTTGTCAAAACTATTTTATGTTTTGATGACAAGGGCTACTCCATATTAGTGTAAGGAGTTGAGTGAGACATTGGTCTGAGGTAGATTTATGCAATGCAATTGAAAAATGTCAAAATAAATGGGTGTATCATGTTTTTAGTGAAAATTGATGAAGTAGTATAAGAAAAATAACCCAAAATAGAGGATTACCCCTTCCTACATGATTTTTGTAATGTTTTTCTTGATGAATAACCATGACTACCACCTGGAAGAGAATTTGATTTCTCTATTGATATCATACCTAGTTTTGGGTGTAAGTCAAAATCCCCTTATTGAATGACAAAAAGTGAGTTGTTCAAATTGAAGACAAAATTGTAGGAACTATTTAATAAGGGCCTTATCCATCTTAGTGTGTGTTTTTGGGGTACATAAGTAGTATTTTAAAAAAATAAGGATGACACCCTTAGGTTATGCATTAATTATATGATGCTTAATAAAGCAATAGTAAAAAATTTATACCCATTACCATGCATCGATGATATCTTTGATCAAATGCAAGGGGAAACAATATTTTTTAAAATTGACATAAGATCAAGTTATCACAAATTTTGAGGATCTAGGGGGGATACATTCCAAAAAACTACATTTATAACTCAATATGGGAATTGAAAGTTTATAAATCTTCCCTTTGGGCTTTGTAATGCTCCAATGACATTCATGAATTGATGAATGGTGTGTTTAAGGACACGATGGATAATTTTTTTTAGTATTCTTAGATGACATTTTGATATTCAAAAAATGAAGAAGAACATGTTTGATATTTGAGGTTAGTAATGAAACAATTGAGATGACATATGTAATCTGGAAAATTGTTTGAATGTGATTTCTTCCAAAAAAGAGTGTATTATTTAGGACATGCCATTTTAGTTGATGGAATTTTAGCTGATTCTGTAAAGGTACAAGTTATCATAGATTGGTCATCACCTATAAATGACTACAAATTCCATAGCTTCATTGGATTAGTTAGATATCACAAATTTTTTGTTGAGGGGTTGTCTAAACTAGGGAACCCAATCAATTATTTGTAAAAGACAAATAAAAAAATCATTTGGATAGAGAAGTGTGAATAAGATTTTCAACTCTTGAAAGAGAAGTTGACATCTGCACCTGTGTTGAAGTCTATAAATCCAAATGGTATTTTAAGAGTTATTTTAGATGAATTTGAGGAATGGTTTAGAGGTATGTTGATGTAGGGCCATGTAGTGGCATATAAATATATAAAACCCAAACTGTAAGAATTTAACTATAAGGCACATGGCCTTGAACTTGTAACAATTGTTCACATGTCACTTATGTGGAAAATTTTCCTGTTAAGAAAGCCTTTTGATCTTAGGAATGATAATTTGGGGTTTAAATACATCTTTACTCAACCTAACCTTAATGCATTCCAAAGGAGTTGGTCAAAATTATTGAGTGAGTTTGACTTCAATATCGAATATACTAAAGGCAAAGAAAACATAGTTTTAGATGCCCTTGGTCAAATAAAGTATGTAACTACCATATCAACAATGAGAAACACTATACACCAATATATTTTGAGTCAACTACTGTTATATGAGTTTAGTATTTAGGTAAAGACTTCCTTAGAGACTAATAGTTAGGATCACATATATGAGGGTTATCAAATTGAAGGAGGGGGATTCAAATTAAAAGGCAAAATTTATGTACTAGAACTTGGTGGTTTATGAACCATGGTATTTGAGGAGGCACACAATGTTCCTTCTTGGGTAATCTAAGGGTGACTAAGATGATCACAAATCTCAAATAAATATACTTATAGCTAGGACTCAAAAGGGATGCTATTAGTTTTGTGAAGAGATGTTTGGATTGCTAATAGGTCAAGGCTGAACACATACATCCAATAGGTTTTCTATATCCCCACGAGACTTTGAAATGAAAGTAGTAAGTAATAAGTATGGAATTTTTTTAGGGACTTACATTGTATAAGAACAAGCATGATGTAAGTTTGGATGTAGTAGACAAACTCACCGAGGTTGTTGTTGGTGTGTATGATTTTCCTACACTTCTATTTAGCTTGAATAATTGTGTGTTCTTTATGTACATTGGGGAAGTTCATCCCACATGTATGAGGATGATGGTTTGATGTATTTATTCCACTTATTTTGGAGAAGTTAGTCCCACATGCATGGGACGGTTGGGATTCATCTATCTTCCACCTATATATTTTCCTATTCACTAAGCCATTTTTAAGGTAATGCAATGCAAGTATATTTATGAATACATAATGCTAAGTTTCTAATCTCATCTTGATTTTACTCTTCAACAATATTTGTATGTTTGATCAACTATTCTTTATTCTTGGATGCCATCATCATTGGATGAATCTTACATGGTATCAGAGCTTTGAATATTGGTAACGAACATCAATTTTTATTGTTGTTATTAATACTTGAAATATTGAGTTGATTACTATTTTGTATTCTTGAAAATTTTGAGAAATTTTTTCAGATTTGTGTGTTCATTTGTAGTATTTTATCCGATAACTTATATTTAACATTGCCATTTGCATGTGTTGATATTGGGGCAATAAAATTTAGTATTTTCAAGTTTGAATTTTGGTTTTTTAACCTTTGTCTTGGGCCAAGCAAATTTATTGATAGCTGCTCCATCCACCACTCTATTGGTTTTCTCTCCCCAAGTCTTTAATCAAGGTTTCTTGTCACTTTTTTTTAAAATAAATATGTGTTTTAAAAAATGCTTATTCTTTTTCAAACTAATCTCAAACTGTAAATAATCACTCAAAACCATTTCTGGGTTTTGTGCACTTTGTTTTCAGCTTTCCATTCATTTTTAAATTTTAATTTTTTTTAGAATTAAAAAAATTATCATATTTTACTAACAAGTACTATTCACAAAAAATGGGTTTAGAAAACCACCTTTGATAAATCATGGTTTTCTCATATAGTTCTTGGTTTTTAGATAATACATGTGGTTTTATCAAATTAGTGGATTTGAATTTATTAAATGGGATACATAATCAAAGTGGGAATAATAGTTTTTACTTGTTTTTTTATTAAAAACAATATCATTACAATGGTGGATGAATATGTTTTGATTATTTTTTTATAAAAATAATATTTTGTTGAGAGATATTATTGTGGGCAAACATGTTAATGTGAAGGGTATTTTTATTGTTTTGGCATACCTCATATTTTATCCTAATGAGGATGGAGGGTGAGGCCCAATTTGGTAGGAGGCTAAACCCCCTCATAAGTAAAACTAATTTTCTTCTTCTCCTTCTTGGTCTATTTTATGCACTTATTCTCCCCTTTTGGATGCATTATTGATAGAGCCCGATGTCCCTCTTGGCTTGTTTCACTTGTATCACATGTGTTTCTCAGTTTTAGCATAACAAACATTGATTTCTCATGGATGCATTCTCAATTGAGTCTGATGTCTAATATTGAGCATGATATGTACTTATAAACTTTAGGGGGGGTTATTATTGATTATCTCAGGGGGGTTGCTATGAGCCCTATATTCTATCTTATATACACATAGTTTCTTAAACTTACGTGTGCCACTTTGGTGACCATTACATTGATTTATATTGTATTATTGGATGTATTATTAGCTGAGCCTGATGTCCATTCACTAAGTGTGCATTATCACTTGTCTATTTTTTTTATTACACTTATTTGGTTTCTTCTCTCAATCATGTCAACTCCACTTGAAATATACTAGTAGATGAGGAGAGTTAATTATACACCAATGGTTCTTCTTGAAAATAAAAAAATATGCTTCATGGTAGATGTACATGGAATGCTTACTCATAGAACATGACCTTATTCTATTTTATATGGATAGATTCTTATTCACACTGACCCTCATTAATACAATGACTGATCCAACTCTTGTGACTATGTTTATGGTCACTTATTGATGAACATTTCATGTGATCTACACCACCATGTGGAGAACTTAGAGTGTGTCACCATAGTTTGGAACACTCTTTAGTCTCTTTTTGGAGATCTTGCTGAGATTTATATCAATCCTCATCTTCCTATAGTATCTTTAGAGATTGTTGTATTCTCTCCTCCTACTTCTATTTTTTATGTTGACACATTATTTATGGATAGTGTTCTTCATTTTGTTGATCCACCATTACAAGATGAGATTTTTCCAAACTTTGGTTATCCTATTATATATTATACATCCATTCCTATTCATGATGTTTCTCTTGTAGAACCAACACATATTTGAACTTTGAAGGACTCTACTATTTTCAATGATAGCACACTTATTGTGAATATTGATGACTCATCTCTTCATGTCAATATTCATTGTACAAATTTATGTACTTTATATATAGTATCTTCTTTAGTTTCAAGATAATTTGAGCCATGATACACACTTCACATGGGCATTATTTTAGATAATATTCCATATCCTTCTTCTAATAGGTCTAATTCAGTGGTATTACATTCAATTCTTGTGAATGATGTGAACAAACCTATGCCACACATCAGATTTAGACCATATTCAAAGTTCTTCATATGGTTGCCTTCATTTTGCATTATAAAATGGGCATATTTTCACTATTCACATCATGTTATTCCTTTGAAAAAGGGAAGAAACATTATTCAATGTGGATGGAGCTTCTACAGTCTTGTGAGCTATACTTAGAGCATGGATTACTTTAACATCATATTTGGGGGGCCTGTTATCCAAATTTTGGATACCATAGGATAGTTTTATAAAATTATTCCTTTTAAAATGCAGGTTAGCATATTTTAAAGTAATTTTGATAAGTTTAAGGTAATGTTCATTTTGATCTTATGCTTGTCTACGTCACTTCATGTCATGCTTCAAGATGGTTCAAGTGATGTTAAGGGTTTAGGGTGTCTTGTTATGTCATATGTCATGTGTCAAGGTCATGTTATACTCCCTTTATTCCACACAAGTGTACATATAGGTTTCATGTTATATTCAAGGTCAATAAGTCATTTTTTAAACTTTTCTATATGTCACTAACATGTGTAAAATTGTCAAAATCACTTTAAGACACAAAAAGGTGAAAAACATGTAGAGAGGTATTTTAAAATGACTTATGAATGATTTGATAATGTGAGTTTGGTAGACATTTTATGATAAGTTAGTTTAAAATGATGATAAGTAGTTACAAGTGATTTTTAACACTTAGAAGAATCTTGCCATCCACTTGTATGGATCAAGAAGGATGATTTTTAGGTATATATGCATGTAAGGGTGCCTCTTCATATTTCCTAGGTCAAATATAGGTTTAAAATGTAGGTTTAGATCCAAAAAAGGCATAAAATACTCTATTTCTTCCATCGGCTCCTTGACAAGCTTGTGAAGTCCAAATTTAGATGCTCATTCCATACAATAAAAATAGAGTGGTGACATAAGATATTTAATATATGAGAGGGTAATAATGGAATTGAAATCCATGGCCATAGTTGTTATAATGGTGGCCTCTCCTTTATGAATAATTGCTAAGACCCCATGGTGATCTAAAACTGACTTTAAACCCTACAAGCTCAATTTACAATAGTCTCAGAGTAAGGGAAAGGGAGTGAACTAAATAAATGATAAAATTAGGTCATATAAATATTATATATCCATCTAAAAATGTTTTAAAATACTCATTAAGCATGTGTGACACCTTGAGGAAGCAAAATCTCCATTTATGTTGAGTTGCAGACAAGAACATAATCTATTATAGGTTAATATGAGGAAAGATAGGTGTTCAAGGAGATTATGAGATTAAAATAACATCCTCTCCATGATACTAATTATATTTATATCTCCTCTTAACTTGATATCTCCTCCCAAATATCCCTCTTGGCTAGTTCAATGAGCAAGCTTTCAAATAAAAAGTGATCACAAGTCTCAATGAGGTACAAGTAGCTTTATTGAAGTACTTAAGAGGTTTTATATGTGGATGGATTTAATTTATTAATATATATTGTCTTAAAGTCTTAACAAGTATCTATTCACCCTAAATAACCCTAGACCTTGAGTCCTAGCATCTAAGAGAGTCCAAAGTGATCATAGGTCTATTATAGTCCTAAGATGAAAGATACTAATTTATAGTGATAGAATGACAAAGTCAGAGGTTATAAAAATTAGTGAAGAGATATATTGTAGATTCATCTAAATCAAGGACTAAAATATCCTTAAAGTGTCTCATTTAGTGGAACCTAATAATATAAGGGTCCAAATGTGGACCTAAAATTTGAGGGCAGTCATCAAATACAAGTTTAGTGTCTAACGAGAATGTGAATGGATGGGAATAGGTTATGTGATGGTTAATAAGGATAAATTAATTATTAAAACCATCAAAAATTTCAAATCCAACCAAATAAATGTAAAATCTCAATGTCTAACAGTTAAGGAGCCAACAATACCACCTACATGCCTATTTGGATGAATGCAACATCATAGTTAGTGATATCTGAATTCATGAAGTATAAAGAGTGTAAATATTGAATATATATCATTTAAAGATGTATAATGACCTTCATATGATGTTCACGGTAAATAGAAGTAAATTTCAATAATTGAGAAGTCAGTTTAGGCCTAGTAGGCATAAAGCTGCACACATAACCTTGTGTGTAAATTTGTGATGAAGGTTTGTTTGTTGAGGGTGAGATGGTAACATAAATTATATAAAAAGGTTATTATTACTTAAATGAAAATTTTATGAGGTTTTTGAATCCTCTAATAGTGATATAAATGGCAAATACAAACCTCTAGGGCCTAGTAGCTCAAGCTGCCAACAAACAATCATGAGGGAACATACCATGTTCTAGGCTATTTGAAGGACCAATATGCTTGAGTGAGAGATGGATAATATTATGTGATTTATATTATATATTTAAAAATAATTTAAAATCATTATAATGTAATTTAAATACTTTTTGGGCTAAAAATCATTTTTTTGGTCTCTCACATCGTATACTAGCCTGAGAGGTCATATTTGGATACTCATAACTCTTTAGAGGAGTTTCATGATGAAATATGACCACTGTATATGGTTAAAGGGGTATAATAATTCAAACCCATAAAATATGTTCATTCTTCCAACCTCATGCCTTTATAAACAATCAATAAGAGCTAAAACCACTCCAATCTTAGCCTTGTGAAGAGCTTGAGAGAGAGCATAGTTTTGATTATAGCATAGAGGAGATTTTGCATGGGACAAAATAGTGTTTTTATATTTTGGAGGGGTATCCATAAATCCATCTTGTGGAGTCAAGAGAGATAAAGAGGCCTTGGTCTTTATAAACCATTGTTAAGACTCTAAAGTACTCACAAGCTACGAAGAGACTCAAAATAACCTGATGATTGGGTTTTCTCCTCAAAGGATTTAAATGGATTGGTTTAACTATGAAATTACTAGGATGACCTTCATGGACCTCATGTACACATTATTTAGAAATTTTTTAGCATGTGGGAAGGCAAAACTATATGAAATTAGCCTCAAAGCATGGTTGTAGTCCTATTTATGAGTATGCAAGGTAAAGAATGGTATTCAAAATCAGGTGTAAAGGCTATATAAGTATAATAAAAGGTTAAATATTATTTTACATACTTTTTAGGTCCCCTAATAAGGTATATTAAACATTCAAGCTATCGATTTGGGCCAAGAGGGAGAAAAACACTATTTTATTATCCAAAAAGTCCATATGTAGGCCTAAGAAGTAATCTTGGAGAGCTTCTATTCAGTATATTGAGTTGTCCTATGATGGTACAAGCCTCGATAAACCATAATCAAGAATTTTAACCTAAAAAATTCTTATGAAATCACTTCAATTACCTTTGAACCTTAAACAAGCACCTAAGCTAAGGTTTGGGCCATTCCTTGGTTGACTCATCCATTTAAGGTTTAAGAACCCAAAATTTGGCATGGAACATGGTCAGGGGCTATGGAAAGTGAACCAAACATTTAATGGTGGTTCCACACATGTGATAGGTTAGTTTTCTAAGCCTAGATACTTAATTAAGGATTGATTAGAGAGAGAAATAAGTGGAGTAAGTGCACTTGCACTTAATGCCTAGTCATGAAAATTTACATAGAGTTGTAAGAGAATAATAGCTAATCAAAACTATGATTAGTTTTCACAAATTATCTATATGTTTTTTATACACAAAGAGCTTTATCTATTATGAGGACTGCTAGGAATTAAACAAAAGTATGGGTTTAGGTGCAAAATGAAGTCTTTGTGAGAGTTTGATGAATTAAAAGGGGTTGATATAAGTTTGTTAACCTTGAGAGAGGACTTTAATGGAGATAATTTGCATTCATAAAGATACGATCAAAATTTTAGGCTTTTGAGCAAAGAGTGGTGTAGAGAGGCTAATGGGGTTCAAGACACCTAAGAAGACATGATCACTATTACAATGTTAATATAAGAGAGATCTCAAAAATATACAAGGTATATAATAGGAAGGCAAAGGCAAGTTCAAGGTGAGTTAATGACCAATAATTCTATTTTTCATTCCTCACAATCCAAGATGGATAATTTTTAAATGTATGATGAATCATTGAATAAATGAAGTCTCCTATGCCAACTCTCTTGAAAATCATGATTATGAAAATATGACACATGTTGAAGGACATCATAACTATTCACTTGTAGACTTACTTGATTATAAATTACTCTTTCATGAGGAGACACTTGTTAATGAATCTTTCCTACACCCTTTCTATCTCTCCTTCTCTCATTCTCTATAAATACAACATTGTTTGGCTTTGTAAGGATCCTCCACCTTAGTATGATGAATCCCTACTCATTTATATGCCTTTGATCAATGAAATACTAATATTTTTACCTCCTTATATGACTTTAATTAGTGTGTGTACATGGATGGTTGATCTTGTCAAATGATGTGCTTAGTATTCCTTGGTATGTTGTCATATTATAACAACTATATGCAGTTTGAAAGATTATTTGTAGGTCATGTGAAGTGTGTAAGTGTAGTGTAAGGGTTGAGTGAGTATGTATCTTCATTAGTGTCATCCTTGACCTCTTTATTCCTAGCCCAAACATCTATCACAACCTCCACATTAAAATGTTGATGTGAGATATTTAAATTAGGAGTAGTGTATGTTAAGGTTAGTCTCATGGTCTACATGTGCACATGTAGCTAGTTGGTAGTGATCAAATTATTTAGTGTATCACCCCCTTAGTTAGTTTAATCTCATGTTATTCCTCTTATTTTTCCTTTGTAAAGTTATTAGATCAAGGGGAGCTATCCCTATAATATAGAGGTTTGGTCTATCTAAAGGTCACCCACAACCTAGGACCAATCCCATTGCATAGCTCAAGTTTAGAGGGCTTAAATCACCCTATCAAGGTTGAAAATTTGAGCTATAATAGTTTTTTCATGCCTAGTGGGATAATATTGACTATCAATTAAAGGAATTTTGGTGTTGTCCTTCAATACATCAATGTTTGGAGGTAACAATTCAAGCACCAATAATGACTCCAAGTAAATCTCAACTAGTAAAGGTAGTCCAAGTGCCTCAAAAATAGAAAATTGGTATGTGTCATCACTCATATGATCAAAATGATTCTTGTGTACCTTAATATTAGTCTTGTAAAGTGAATGGTATTCATGGTTTATTCATAAGTAGACCTCAAATAACTACTTGTCAAGTTTACCAACAACCTACCTATCTCTCTAATCAACCTTCTCAAAGCTATCCTACCCCTTATTCACTTTTAATCACCTTTAAAAAATATGTACTAGACATTTTAAAGTGGATGATTAGGATTGATAGAGAAGTATAACATGGTGTAGCTTCTCCTAGCTATCCCATTCTATAGGTTAAAGAGCTCTTGCAAGGCTTTTGGATAGTATGGGTAAGTGTTGAGAAACTAGAGGTTAAAAATATGATGTATTTAGTGGAATATATGATATTAAGATGGGATCATGTGAAAGCCCAATTTAATTATCCCTATATACCTCCTCCCCTAAGTCAAACTCCTTTGCTCCAAATCTCCTCTAAGCTGTAATATAACATCAAAATAAGATCAATAAATATCCTAATGAGTCCACTTGACCCAATATTCTATGTTGGAATACTTGTATTCCAAAAGAGAAACCTATGTATATTCTAAATCCATTCACCCTTACTTAATATCCCAATACCATTCTATTTTATAAGCCTTCTTGGACCATGACTCTTGATTATGTCATGCCTATCCTATAAAATGAATATTCTCCTATGCCCATCTAAAGTCAAAAGAGAGAAGAGGATGTAAGAGTCACACCAAAATGTTGTCTATGTTGGTAGGAGGTTATTCATATGCAAGATCAAGAGCAAGAGGGAGGAGGAATGTTGGAGGTCAAGTCAAGAAAGACTATAGTCTCCTCAAGTAATTCATCTACTATTCCAATTATAACTATTTAATGCACATCCAATCAACCTAGTTATCATAAAATACCAAGATGGAAAGACAATATAGTAGGTTTCAATCAAGCTAATAAAGTTTCTTTCCCTTCCACCCTCTCTTTTTGTAAAGATGAATCATGTGCATTGAGTGAAGAAGATGGAGAGCCAATTAAGAAGGAGAACTTGCCAAGAAAGAATGAAGACGTTGTAGCTATAAGGGAATCTCAAGAAGGTTTTATAGAGAGTGGTTCTAGTGATAATTAAGAAGAATTCATCATTGACACTCCCCTTGGTGGAGAAGAAAACACATCAGCTTTCAAAGATGAGCAAATTTTTCTACCTTTTAACCAACAATTGGACAACTCTCTAGATGTCAAAAACAATCAAGTGGATCAAATTGATTGGTATGGTTTTTAGGTTGATGAAGAATAAATCAAGTAAGGTTTGATATAATAAGAAAAACATGAGGTGATATATCTTAAATGGATAAAATAACTTCCATTATTTATGGAGGAAGATGATTAGTCTAGTCTTGATGAAGAGAAAGATGATTATGTAGCTGAACATGAGGTAAATCTTCTTGAGATACATTGGATTTTGATCTTGTTGAACCTCATGGGTGGAAGATAAAACCTAAATAATACAACTTGTAGCCTTATCATGAATCTATTCAAGCATGTGAAATATCTTATAAACATGTTGTCCCTCAATAAAATGGTAAGGTTATTATTAAACTTGATATGCTTTCAAGTATTGAAGAAGAAGTTGCCTTTTGGGAAGAGTTAGATTTTTTTTGTTCTAGTATAGATGATAAACCTATAGACCATAATTAGAATGATAATGATGTGGCTTTGAATAATGAGCATGATCAGCAAATTCATGAGAAAGTTCTTGAAGAGAATATCATGATTGATGACCATGTTGAAGTTCATGGACAAGTTAAAGGATGCCTTGAAAACATGTGGAAGTCCTATTTGGATATGTTCAATGAGTTTTAAGAGCTTGGTAATCTAGCACCACAAGAGGAGGTTGTTGATGAAGAGTTCAAGGCTCTTACTAAGCCAACAATTTTGATCAACCATCATAAAGAAATCCAAATCCATGATGTAGTAACTTATGATGAGTATGTCACTTCCCAAGATGAGAAAGAGATAGAATTTGAGAATCTAGTTGAATATGAAGTTACTGCTATCTTCACAAGTCATAATGTGATCAAATAAGAGCCCTCTTATATTGATAAAGGTGGAAAAAAATATGAGGTAAGGTGTGAATCACAAGATGAGTATGATTACATTGGATAATTTTTTTTTGATGATCTACTTGAGAACATTCCAATTAAGTTGTCAAGCAAGAAGCATGATATATCAAATGCTATAGTCAAAGGAAAACTTGTTCCACAATATGTCTCATCTCATGAGGTAATTTATGTAATAAAATTTCCATTTGATCCTGGAGGATGAAGATATATAGGTTATTTGTACATAGTAGGTTTCTTATGCTTTGATTTTCCTAAGTGATTTGTATCACAAGTGTGTGTGTGTGTGTGTGTGTGTGTGTGTGTGTGTGTGTGTGTGTGTGTGTGTGTGTGTGTGTGTGTGTGTGTGTGTGTGTGCGTGCGTGCACACGTGCATGCATTACGTGTGCATGCACACGTGTGTGTGTGTATTTTCATTTGATTTATGTGTTTTTCTTGTTTTGTGTGTGTTTGGAGGTCAATTCATCTATCTTGTCTTAGTCAAGGTCCTAATTAGGTCTAAATTTGAGTGAAAGTGACTCCATTGCCCAAGAGAAGGATAAAGCTAATGGTATAATGAGCATAGCAAGCATGTATCCCTAAGAGGTTACCAAATTTTTAGTCAAACTTTGGCTACCATAAGACAGGGTCATACAATTCTTCCTTTTTCAATGCATGTTAGCATAGTTTAAGGTAATGTTCATTTTGATCTTATGCTTGTCTACGTCACTTCATGTCATGCTTCAAGATGGTTCAAGTGATGTTAAGGGTTTAGGGTGTCTTATTATGTCATATGTCATGTTATACTCCCTCTATTCCACACGAGTGTCCATATATGTTTCATGTTATATTCAAGATCAAAAAGTCATTTTTTAAACTTTTCTATATGTCACTAGCATGTGTAAAATTGTCAAAATCACTTTAAGACACAAAAAGGTGAAAAACATGTAGAGAGGTATTTTAAAATGAATTATGAAGAATGTGATAAGGTGAGGTTGGTAGACATTTCATGATAAGTTAGTTTCAAATTATGATAAGTAGTTACAAGTGATTTTCAACACTTAGAAGAAGCTTGCCATCCACTTATACAGATCAAGAAGGCTGATTTTCTGGTGTATATGTGTGGAAGGGTGCCTCTTCATCTTCCATAGGTCAAATATAGGTTTATAATGCAGGTTTAAATCCAAATATGGTATAGAATACTCTCTTCTTCCATCAGCTCCTTGGCAAGCTTGTGAAGGCAAACTTTAGATGCTCATTTTGTATAGTCAAAAGAGAGTGGTGACCTAAGATATTTATCAGAGGAGGGGCTAATAATGGAATTCAAATACATGGACATAGTTGTTATATTGGTGTCCTTTCCTTTATGAATAATTTCTAAGACCTTAGGTGCTCTAAAACTACCTTTAAACCCTACAAGCTTAGTTTCTAGTAGTTTTAGATTAAGAGCAAAGGAGTGAACAAAATGGATGATTCAATGTGGTCCTATAGATATTTAAGATCCCTCTCACAACATTTAATAGTAATAATTTGGCCCGTGTGACCCCTTAAGGAAGTAAAATCTCCATTTATGTTGAGTTGTAGGCAGGAGCATAATCTATTGTAGGTCACTATGAGGAAGGATAGGTGGTTCAAGGAGATAATTATCTTAAAATAGCATACTCTCCATGATCCTAGTTATCTTTATATCTCATATTAACTTGATATCACCTCCCAAATAACCCTCTTGGTTGGTTCAATGAGTAATATTTCAAACAAGAAGTGATCATAAGTCTCAATGAGGTGCAAGTTGTATACACATAATATTTTCAACCCTTTATCAAATAATGACACTTTACATCTTGCAAGAACTCATCGAGACTCAATCTCTTTGAGTGCATGCCTTAAGGGGTGCAACAAGAAAGGGGTGGGCAAACCTTTGGTGATTTACAAGATTGTTATCCCTTATTGGCATATTATTACCAATCCAACCAGCTCTAAAATTCATTCTCTAAGCTATTACTCCTCCCTTGTACACTCCAATATTTTTCCTCTTTCCATACCTCTTTTCTTCAAATTTACCCACTTTCACCAATTGACTATACTAGGTTGACTAGGTCGACCTTGTACAATTTTTAGCCTTTGAATATTGTATCGGGTCAATAGTGTTGACCTTGTACTATTTTTGGGTATTTTTCACTTGGAGTTTCATTAGTCCTTCGACTGACCTAGGTCAAGACCTAGTGATTTATCTCCTAAAAACATATAGGGTTGACTAGGTCAACCCCATATAACTGACATATTCAAAAGGATTTAGGGTGAGATATGCCTATAAATACCAGATCATTTCATCATTATTTTAATATGTAACAAAGAGTTATTATTTGCTCATGATTATTTACAATCTACTCTTCCACCATTCTACTTGAGGAGTCTTAGCTTAGGGTTTTTGCTTGGAAAATATAGTCTATGGACAAGTCTTAGATGATTTGGCCTTTCTTAGTTATCCTTAAAAATGACAACCACCTCTTGGGAAGCCCCTTTGGCCACAGGAGAGATTGAGTATTGATGAGTTCACATTCAAGTAAGTATATTCTAACTTGGTTCTCCTCTCTTTAGTAGATAAAAGTAGCATAACTATTGGATTGAATAATATTACTCTTCATATTTCATGCATTAGGGTCTTACTCATACTTAGCTTAATTTATAATCTCTTATACATGTCTTGATTACTTTACTAACCCTTTTATTATGCCACAAGCTTTCATGTGTACTAGATTAGATTTACTTTCTTGTTATTATAATATAGTGAACATTAAAGCTAAGAATTTTTTAGGGTTGTTGCATGATCATGTTAGACTATAGGCTATGGAACCCTTCCTATCATGGTGTATTATGACAAGTGATACTATAATCAGGTCTAGTTGATCCCCATATTGGTCATGTCCCACTTAAAAAATGTATTCCCAATCGAAAGTGTAGGTATGCTCTATCTTCTTCAATCTAGGATTGATTTAAAGACATGATGCATTTCTGATTGCATACATTCTGGTGAACCCAATGTGAACCAACCCTTGTAGGATTTGTTTACCTTATTTCATTATTTTTCATCATTATTTTTATCATATATTTTCTATACTTTTCTTACTTTTCAAATTACTTTTAAAACTAATTACAAAAATTATCTTGTGTCAATTCAAAATCTATTAGAAGTTTCTTAATTTTCCCTGTCTACTATACTGGGTCAACCTAGTTGACCCTGTACATTTTTCTACTTTCTATTTACTATGTTGGATTGACTTAGTTGATCTTGTACTATTTGCAGACCCTATTTTCTATACTAGGTTAACCCAGTCGACCTTGTATAGTTTTTTACTTTCCTTGTATGTTTGACTTAGTTCTCTATCTACCTAACTTCATTCTTTATCTCTGTCTATTATTTTTGTTACCAAACATATTTTTTCTTCCTCAAGCATCATATCCCCTATCAGAATCTTCTTGGACAACTTGAATCCATTTAGACACTATATGGGGTTCTCTTTAGTTCTTATCTTTTCCTATCTTTTCTTTTTCTTTTTAGCTATTGGGGCATCTTGTGATGCCCATCCACACATTTCTATAGCCTTTGGGGCATCTTGAGATGCCTACCCATATGTCATTTCAGACTTTGGGGTATCATGTGATGCCAATTCCTACATCCACTTACCCTTTGGGGTATCTTACAATGCCCACTCTTATTCTCCATTAAATGCTATTAAACTAATTCAACTTCAGGAAACATTTTTAGACACATAGGCTTGTATCTCACATGCTCATCACTTTTTACAAGTTACTTACATGGGTCTCTCCCTCTATAGTAAGTTCCTTCCTTTCACAAACCTTTAGTCCTCCCTTTTGGTCTTTTGGCTTATTAATGTACCATAGTCTTCTTTATCTTCTTGTATTTTCTCTTGTTTTGGCACCCCTTGGGTTTTTATTTTGTGAGTTGCTTCATAAGACTATAGATAGGACCTAAAATTCCTCATAAAACTACCATATTTTTACTTACCTCACTTTATCTTTTACTTAGCTATTGGCACCCCTTGGGTTTATCTTTTATGAAGTTGTAGTGTAAGACCATGGATAGGACCTGACCCTCCTCATAAAATCACCATCTTTTCATCTTTTTACATCCTTGTTTTCAAACTTTAGCTTTTGCATTTTTTGTTAGATGGAATTTGCACAACAATCTATGTTAGCATGTTTTCCTTCATTTCCCTCATTATTATGATATGGAATCA
Source organism: Torreya grandis (assembly GCA_037957365.1). Taxonomy (NCBI): domain Eukaryota; kingdom Viridiplantae; phylum Streptophyta; class Pinopsida; order Cupressales; family Taxaceae; genus Torreya; species Torreya grandis. The sequence continues at coordinate 711,138 of JARHVA010005003.1, forward strand.
CACTTTACTATTATTGTATCCCTTTTTTCCCTTTGTCACATTTTTTACAATTTGAAGTAATTGAAATTATTCCATGTGTCATTCCTCTTGATTTCCTCTTTTCTTTCACTCATTAGATCAAACAAGGTTGAAGTCAAGATAACATTTTTATTTTACCTAGATTTATGAGACTCTTAGACCCCATCCTCTTTGAAGTTCTCTCTCTTAGAAACCTAGTCCCAAGTATTCAAATGAAAGTCATCTTTAACACCCATGTTTGGTTTTCCAAATCTATATGGAGGAGGAATAGGAAAAGCCATCAAGAAATTTAAAATACAAATCATTTGAAACAAAAGGAAATGATATCTAAAAGGCAACATACAAAATATCAAAATTCAAATTCACACCAATAGACATGATTACAAGCACATATACTATCTCCAATTGAAGCTCGAACTCCACAATTGGCCTCACATAGAGCCAAGGTCCTTTGAGGTGTGGTTAGCTAGTATAATGGAATAGGTGAATTAAAAAAATTCTATGGTGAGTAACCAATCTTTATAGTAGACCGATGGCTCTATAAGGGGTCCTAAGTTATGGGGAACATGTTGTGAGAAGGTAGGTCCATTTTAATTTTCATCCATATAACCTTCATGGGATGATCTATATACTTCATTTGTTAACCTAAGACTTGTGTAGCTAAGAGAATTTATTCAGAGTCTTTAAGATCGATAGTCCTCTTATTTTGACAAACCTAATTTGAGTGTCTTAACTTCGATAAAGAGTTCCTCTACCTTAGTTTTTAGTTAATTCTCTTCTCCATCCATTTCATTTCCCCCCTTGATAGACAAATTGTGATTCTAAATATATTTTACCTTTTTATTTAATTCCTTTTTATTCACCTCTTAAAAACATGCTAGCACTACTTTGTTTCAATTTTATCTATCCTTAGAGTGAGACAACATTTTTGAGCCACTATGGATTACTTCTTTCTTTTTCACCATGATTTTACATTTATAGACTTGTCTTAATTTCATTTTATCATTTATCATTTGTTGTACTATCCCACTATTACAAACACTTGAGTTGGCACCCTTTTTGCATTTTTGAGTGAGGTTGGCTTGTTACTTGTCACTCATCAATGTTGTTTTCCCTTTTATGTACCTTTTTCCATTGTTCAGTGAGATATGGATTGTTACTGCTCACTAATCAATGTTTTTTTACCATTTTTATTTCTTATTTTACCATTCATATGTTTTATTACCATCCTATTTGACATGTATCCTTGGTTTGACTTGGTGATTTTTCCTTTCTTACTTAAGGATAACTTGTTTGAGTTTTTCGATCTTTAGTAGCCTTGGCTTTTTAGTTACCCAATTTACTCTTGTTGTTATACTTGGTCATTTGGTCTAACATAGTACCTGTCACCCAAAATTGACAAATTTCCAAAGTACATCCCATCCTCATAGCACCAACTATCTTGGATTTTATTTTGTTTGTTTGTTTTTGCTCTTTAATTTTATATTCTTGGGTTTGTCAAAAGCAGTCTCTACACCCTACACAATCAAAACTAACAATAAAGTAGACAACCATTAAGTGATAAAGGTAAGTGAAGGTACACATTACATTTACTTTTTAGTTATTTACTTTTAGTCATTTACTTTCAATTATTTTTATTTTAAAATACTATGATTTTTTGTAGCATCAACATTGTGTGTTACTATGTTCTTTCTCGAAGCACCATCCCCTATTATACCTTAGTGACACATGATAAGATTTAAGTGGGTCATATGTATACACATAATATTTTCAATCTTTTATCAAATACTTAAACTTTACATCTTGTAGGAACCCATCAAGACTCAATCTCTCTGAGTGCATGCCTTAAGGGGTGCACTGTGAAAGGGGTGGGTAGACTTTTAGTGCTTCATAGGATTATTGTCCCTTATTGACACATTATTACCAATAAAAATAGATATTAAAACCATTACATAAGCTATTAATCTTCCATTTCACACTATTCCAATCTTTTTCCTCTTTTCATCCCTCTTTTCCTCACCTTGACCCCCTTTTATCAATTGACTATACTAGGTCAACTTAGTTGAACCTATACAATTTTCATCCTTTGATTACTATAAATGGTTAAGAAGGTTGACCTTGTAATATTTTTGGGTATTTTTCACTTGGCATTTTGTTATCCCTTAAGTTGACCTATCTCGAGACCTAGTGATTTATCTCTTGAAAACATACAAGGTTGACTGGGTTGAACCCATACATCTGACATATTAAGAAGGATTTAGGAGGAGATCTACCCAAAAATACAAGAATATTTTATAATTATTTTAATATGAAATATATAGATATTATTTTCTTGTGCTTCTTTACAATTTGCTCTTCTACCATTCTACTTGAGAAGTCTTAGCTTAGGGTTTTTACTTGGAGAATCTAGTCTTGTGGATAAGTCTTGGATGTTTTGGCCTTTCTTAGTTATCCTTATAAACCAAAAAAAACTCTTGTGAAGCCCCTTTGTCCAAGGGAGAGATTGAGTCTCTATGGGTTCACATTTAGGTAAGTATATTATAACTTTGTTCTCCTCTCTTTAGTAGATAGAGGTAGCATAAGTATTAGCTCAAATAATATTAATCTTCATATTCCATGTATTAGGGTATTACTAATAATTAGCTTAATTGTTATTATATTACACATGTTTTTATTACTTTACTAACCCTTTTACTGTGCCACAAGCTTTGGTGTGCACTAGATTAGATTTACTTTTTGTTATTAGAATAGAGTGAACATTAAACTTAGGACTCTTTTAAGGTTGTTGCATGATTATGTTAGACTGTAGGATTTGGAACCCTTCCTAGCATGGTGCATTGTGATAAGTGATACCATAATTAGGTCTAGTATATCCACATATTGGTCATGCCCCCACTTAACAAATGTATTCCCAATCAAAAGTGTAGGTATGCTCTATCTTCTCCAAGCCAGGATTTATTTATAGACATGATGTATTTTTGATTGCATACATAGGTAGTTTTCTTGAAGTCCTTACATGGTCTCATATGTGTATGGATTGAATTTATGAATATGTATTGTCTTCAAGTGTTTCCAAACCTCTATTCACCTTTAAGAACCCTAGACCTTGAGTTCTAGCACCTAAGAGAGCCCAAAGTGATCACAGGTCTATTATAATCCTAAGAAGAAAGAGATGAATTTATAGTGATGAAATGCCAAAGTGAGAGGATATAAAGAAAAATGAATAGATATATTGTAGATTCACCATAATGGTATCTAAATCAAGGACTAAAATAGCCTTCACATGGCTCACTCAGTGAAACTTAACAATAAAAGTGTTTAAATGTGGAACTACAGTCCGAAGGTAGTCATAAAATGAAAATTTAGTGTCTAGTGAGAATGTGAATGGATGGGAAGAGGTTAGGTAATGGTTAATAATATTATATCATTATTAATACCATGAAAAAATTTCAAGGGCAACCAAGAAAATCTCAAATCTTAATGTCTAACAATTAAAGAGCCAACACTACCACCTATAGGCCTATTTAGATGAATGTAATATAAGAGTGAGCGATATGTGAAGTAATGAAGTATAAATAACAGAAATAATTCTTATATATCATGACCTTCATAATATGTTCAGGGTAAATGGAGGCAAATTTCAAGATTTGAGAAGTTTGTTCAGGCCTAGTAGGCCTAAACCTACACACATAGGTCTGTGTGTAAATTTGTGATGAAGGTTTGTTTGTTTAGGGTGGGATGTGAACATAAATGATATATCAAGGTTGTGAGGAATAAAATTAACATTTTATGAGGTTTTTAACTCCTCCAATAGTGATAAAAAGGGCAAATATAGACCTCATGGGTCTAGTAGCTCAAGCTACCAACAAACCCTTATGAGGGAACATACTATGTTATAGGCTATCTAAAGGATAAATATGCATGAATGAGAGATATATAATATTATATGAGGTGTATTAAACCTATCTAAATCATTTACAACCATTATAATGCAATTTTAAGACTTTTTGGGCTAAAAATTAATTTCTTGATCTCTCACATAGTATACTAGCTTGAGAGGTCATCTTTGGACACTCACAACTACTTGGAGGATTTTCATGGTGAAAAATTACCATTGGATATGGTGAATGGGGTATCCTAATTCAATCCCCTGACATTGGTTTGATCTTCTAATCTCACATATTTATGAACAATCAGTAAAAGCTAAAACCACTCTAAACCCTATCTTAGCCTTGTTAAGAGATTGAGAGAGAATATAGTTTTTCTTGGAACATAGAGGATATTTTTCATGGGATAAATTTTTTTTGGATATTTTATATTAGTATCCATAATTACATATTGTGGCATCATGAGATAAAAAGAGGCTATGGTATTTATGAACCATTGCTCAGATTGCAATGTACTCATAGGCTGCCAAGAGACTCAATATAACCTGATGACTGGATTTTATTCTCAAATGGATTTATAAGTATTGGTTTAGATATGAAATGACTATTGATACCTTTATGTAATTCATGTACACCTGACTGAGCCATTGGTTGGCATGTGGGAAGGAAAAACTATACAGAATTAACATAAAAGCATCATTATAGGCCTACTTGTGAGTATGTAGGGTAAAGAATGGTCTTAAAATTAGGTTTAAAGGATTTATAAGCATGATAATAGGTTAAAAAATCTTATAAATATTTTCTCAAGTCCCATAAGAAGGTATATGAGACATTTAAGCTACCAATTTGGGCCAAGAAGCCCATTTTGTTATCCTAAAAGCCCATATGCAGGCCTAAGAAGTACTCTTGGAGAGATAATATTTAATATATTAAGTTTTATTATGACGTTATAGGCCTTAAAAAACCATAATCAAGCATTGTAACTTGAAAAATTCTTGTGAAATGACTTCAATTACCTCTCGACCTTGAACAAGCACCTAAGGTAGGGTTTTGACCATTCCTTAGTTCACCCATCCATACAAGGTTTAATAACCCCAAATTTGGAATGGAGCATGGTTAGTGGGTATGGAATGTGAACCAAACATTTAATATAGGTTTCACACCTGTGATAGGTCAATGGATCAAAATCTCAAAATTTCAAGCCTAAAGACCTAATTGAGGGCTAATTAGAGAGATAAATAAGTAGAGTAAGTGTACTTGAACTTAATTCTTGCTCATGAATTTTTTCAAAAATATGTATGAGAATAATAGGTACTCAAAAATATTCTTATTTTTTTATAGATTATCTATATATTATTCTACACAAGGATCTTTGTCTATTTTGAGGGATACAAGGAATTGAAGGCAAGCACATGCTTAGGTGCAAAATGAAGTCTTTGTGAGTGTTTGATGAATTCAAATGGGTTGATACAATTTTATTAACCCTGAGAGAGGCCTTTCATGGAGATAAGTTTCATTCATAAAAATAATATCAATATTTGAGGTTTTTGATCAAAGGGAGGTGTAGTAAGGCTAATGGGTTTCAAGACACCTAAGAAGACATGATCACTACAATAATGTTAGTATACGAGAGATATCAAAAATATGAAAAGTGTCAAAGAGGAATTTCGAGGGTAGTTTGGGGTGAGTTGATGACCAAGAATTCCATCTGTTATTCCTCACAAGCAAAGATGGGCAATTTTTGAATGGATGATGAATCATTGAAGAAATGAAGTATCCTATGCCAACTCTCTTGAAAACCATGATTAAGAAAAAATGACACATGTTGAAGGACCTCATAACTATTCAATTTCATACTTCCTTGCTTTTAACTTACTCTTTCACTATGATACACTTGATAATGATTCTCTCCTACACCCTTTCTATCTCTCCTCTCATTCTTTATAAATGTATCCTTGTTTGGCTTTGTAATGATCGTCCACTTGAGTATGGCGAAGCCTTGATCATTTTTATGCATATGATAAATGAATTACTACTATTTTTACCTCATTATATGGCTTTTATTAGTGTGTGTGCATGGATGGTTGATCTTGTCAAGTCATTTCCTAGTCTTCCTTGGTATGTTGTCTTATTCTAACACCTATATGTAGTTTGAAAGATTATTTTGTAGGTCATGTGAAGTGTGAAAGTGTAAAATAATGGTTGAGTGAGTATGTATCTTCATTAGTGTCATTCTTGACCTCTTGATTAGTCCTCCTAGCATAGATATCTATCACAACCTCCACATTAAAATGCTGATGTGAGAGATTTAGATTAGGAGTAGTATATGTTAAGGTTAGTCTCATGGTCTACATGTGTACATGAAACTAGTTGGTAGTGATCAAATGATTTGGTGTATCATGCCCCTAATTTTCTCTCATGTTATTCCTCTCCCTTTATTTTTCAAAGTTATTAGTGTAGTAGACCTAATTGATACACCAAGGAGAGCTAGCCCTATAATCTAGACATTTGGTCCACCTAAAGGTCACCCACAGCCAAGGACCAATCCAATTACATAGATAAAGTTGAGAGGATTTTAATCACCCTCTCAAGGGTGAAAATTTGAGATATAATAGGGCCTTCTAGCCTTCTTTTATTTTCTCTTTTTTGGAGGGAGTTTTTCCTATGAGTTTTGTCTTTTTTTTCCACTTTATGAGAGTTACTTTGTACTTAGGTATCTCATCAAGCCTTATTATTGGGACCCATTTCTTATATATACCTAAGTTACACTTAAGGGGGGTGTTGGTGTGTAGGGTTTTCTTACACTTTTATTTATCTTGCATAGTTGTGTACATTGGGGAAATTTATCCTACATGTATGAGGATTTTGGTTTGATGCATTTATTCCACCTATTTTGTAGAAGTTAGTCCCACATACATGGGATGGTTGGGATTAATATATCTTCCACCTATATATGTACCTCTTTACCAAGCCATTTCCAAGATAATGTAATGTAAGGATATTTATGAATACATAAATCCTACACTAAAAATTATATACTTCATTCTAGGGAATTTTATATATGGTTCACTTGTTTTACTAAGAAGGTTTATGCAAGAGATTTTTAGTTTACATAGAGCACCTCAGAAGATCATTTAAAATCAATATACTCACATGAATTCAAATTTTTGACAAACCTTATATGCAACTTTGGGAACACAATTGAATTTTAGTTCAACACATCACCTTGAGACTGATGGTAAAACTGAAAGGTTAAATCAAGTCTTGGAAGACATGTTTCGTATGTACTATATGAATCAACAATATAAATGAGCGGTGTACTTGTCACTAGTAGGGATCATGTATAATAAGTCACATCATTTTACTCTTGGCATGGCTCCATTTGAGGTACTTTATGATATAAAATGTCTTACCCCTCTCAATTGGGATAATATAGGTGGAAAATTTGTAATTAATCTTAAAATGCTTCAAGATATAGAAGAATAGGTAAAGCTCATTCAAAAGAGATAGTTCAATGCTACAGATAGGCATAAGAGCTATGTAGATAGAAAAAAAACCCTTAGACTCTTTGAAGTTAGAGATAAATTATTTATGAGGGTAAAACATTAGAATAGTTCTATCAAGTTTTGGAAGTCATTAAAAATAGAATTAAGATATGTCTTACCCTTTAACATCCTTAAATTTATAAAACTATTTACCTATAGACTTACACTACTATCGACACTTGATCAACTACATAATGTATTTCAAGTTTCTTTGTTGAAACATTATCATGTAGATGTTACTCATGTTATTGATTTGAAAATTTTGTAGGTCTAATATTCAAGATTGGTTATAGTTCAACCCTTTTAGGTTATTTAGACTTGCAAACCAATGTTGAAAAAAAGGGAAGTCTCCCAGTGTAAGGTCAAATGGGACCAATATTATAAGGAAAACAAGACATGGGGAGACTACAATGAAGTATTCAATGTTTTTTCACATTTGTTTACTTAGATTTTGTTTAATTAGTCATTGTGCTGATGTCTCTCCCAAGGGGGAGGATGTCATATCCTATTTTTACGAATGTAATAATTTTTTTTTGGTGTTCATATGGCATGCCACACAAAATTATTTGGTTAGATTCTCAAGATATTTTGATAACTTCTTATTTGACTATTTTCCTATGCTAAACATAATGAATACTTAGTGTGACAGCTATAAATTTAGAATCTAATAAATCTAGGAAAATAAATGAATGCAAACTGCCTATTATAAATCTAAACTAAAGCCTCAAATTGAGCAATAACAACAAAAGAAACCTAAACAAAAAGATACTTAAAAAAACAAGTAAAATACACTCATCACCCTATCCATTGTGAATATATGATTTGTTCTTGCTTCATTGGATGTGGATGCTCAATTTCTCCAAACAAAGGTGAATTGGGAAACACAAGGGTGTAAATAGCTTGGGTTCTCAATGGAGGATGAATTAAAGAGCTTGAAGGTGGATGATGAAAATAGATAATGAAACTTCCATTTATAGGATTCTGGGTGAGAAGATGGATGGTTGGGATAAATATGAATTTATTTTATAATGATAAATATCAATGGTTGGATTTGACTCCTCATCTAAATAGATGATTAATTCTTGTGTGTGAGAGAGAGAAGGGGAAAGTTAGTTGGTAGTTAAGATTATCTTAGGAATGAGTCAAGGTAGTTAGATGAATCACCAAGCTAGTTGAAATGTTCAATAATGAATCAATAATTGGTTAAATAAATTAAGGAGTTGGTTGGATGAATCAACATTTGGTTGAGAGAAGTGTGGAAGATGTTTGGATGAGGTGAAAATTTTAGATTTAAATTAGTTTTAAATAATGTGTGCATGATTAAATAATTAATATAGATTAATCAATTATTCAAAAAAGAAATGGAAATAATATAGTGGGAAATTTGAATTTTGGGATGGTGATTGAGTTAGTGTGTTGATTTCAAACAAAGTTAATTATTAAAGTAAATGTGATGGATTTTAGGTGTCTACATTTTCCCCTCTTTGAAAGGGTGTTGAAATTAAGAGAAACAATGCCTTTTTAAATAATAAATAAAAATTCAAGTGAAAATGGATGCATAAAGATGATGTCCCAGGTGGATTTGAATGACTAAATTGTTGGGAAATAATGGAAGCACACAATTGATTACCAAGCAATTTAATATGAGGAAATTAACCAGAATACACAAGTAACTAGAATTCAGAAATAACATAGAATATGAGAGACAATACACAACTTATATTAAAACTCTTCCAGAAGGAAATACGACAAAGAAGGCTGCCACAGTTCTTCTTCCTTACACACCTCTAGGGCTCCCACACCTCTAGGGCATAAACAGTAAATCTTCCCTCAAAGCTCTCTCTCTTAGGTCCCAACACACAACTCAAACACAGAGTTGGTGTTCACCTCCAACCAGCCAGTATCCACTACTGCCAATACTCCAGTGCTCCACACACACCACAAGTGCTCCACGCACTCCACAAGTACACAAATGTACTTCAAGTATATCTCCTCTGAACTACAACAACCTGCAACCCAAATGATCTCACTTATGGAAGGATCTTCCATGCCTTCCTCTTTGCTCTCTTTCTGAGTACACGCTGTACTCCAAGTAGATCTTATTTGATCCTGCTCCCTGTTGTGTTGCTATCCTCTCTAATCTTGCACACCTGTAAATCAATCTGGTTTTACACACCTGTGAACCTTAGACCTTACACACACATACACCTACAGATAAATGATCTTACTTACCATGTAGATCTCCTAAAGTAGCCATGCTCACCTGATGACCAAGATCATACATACATGAAGAACCCTACTAATTCTCCAATCTAGCACCCACACTTGGTACTGTGGCACTAGGAGGAACACACCATGCTCTCTTCTCTCTGAAGGAGCTTATATTTTGCTCTCTTACTCTTTAGCACACTTTATAATACAATCCATGAGTCTATTATATAGATCTCATCCAAACAATAATTAGACATCTAATTACAATAATTAGATCCACAGCTTCCAGTCTAAATTTGGCTCTTGACATGCAAACACTTGGTTCATTAACAAACTATCTGTAACACTCACAATTCAAACCACACAAGCGATCGACGTCGGTCCCTGTCTGCCTGGAGGTGACTGGCGTTGACCGATCCCTGACCGACGTCAGTTGCTATCCCTATCTAATCCTGCCAATGTCGGTTGGCCTGACCAAAGCCGACGTCTGTGACACTCAACAAACTCCTAGCAACATCCATCCCTATTTGCATCAGTGAAGGTTTTAGCTCCATAACCTAACAATCTCCCACTTAGAGATAAATAACTGCACTATACCTGTACCTATACTATGTCTAATCTATTTCCTGGCTTGTATCCCTCTTCAAGATCAATCCTGAAGACCACCCACCACACAACTTGTGGTGCACCTCTTGTCATCCAAGTAACCTACCACATCCGAACCTACAAACCCATGTAGTGAAGTCATGACCCTGCATGTATACCTACTGCTGGTCCCTCTCAAGTCCCTAAGAACCCACTTCCCCGAATTGGCTCCTAACTCTCTGACAGCTCCCACTGCTTGGGAAAACTCAAGTCTATACTAGACCTCATGTGATTTTAGACACTGACCTATCCAGCCCTTAGTGTGCTTCGACTCTGCATCCTAAACCTCACCAACACCTAATTCACATCAGCTCCCACTGGAGACAAAATCAACCTGTGATCTCCATGTCTCCCATGCCAAAAAATTTTGCTGCTCCAAATTCCTCATGACATGCCACTGAACTAATCTTACCCTTAGCTCAATAAAACCCTATATGTCTAAACCTGCACCAAGCTCATCCTCCACATACAATAACAAGATAATGTTGTGACCATCATCCACCTGGTAAGACAAACACAATGGTTATACTGACATTGACTAAAGCCCTGCTTTGTCATCCACCTGGTACCATCTGTCAGTCCTGTCCCACTGTCTTGCAGCTACCTCAAGACCATATGCCTGGTCTTCCATCTCACGTGTCCATTCACTCTATTCTTCAACTAAGGTATCCATTTGTCTCTGTGCTTTCATACCTGTTGGCAACCCTACCAAGTCTCCGATTAGTTCTGCATCATATTCCTGCCACGCTCCTACTATTTCCTGGAACCTTCTTGCTCTGTAGTCAACAACTAGTATAAAGAAGAGGAAAAATAAATTTGAGGCTTACTTACCACCTTCAGTCCTCCATATGGGCATTTGAGACTCCTTGACAGCTTACTGTCTACCTAAAATCTGTTACAGTGATCGACCTCGATCACCACACAGTCTGCATCCAACCGACGTCAGTTCCATGTGCCTGTCCTGACTACCAACCCTACTGACGTCAGTGTCTCCTGTTGCCGATGTCGATCCTCTTGCTGACATCAGTCTTACATATTGCTAATGTCGGTCCTCATGACTGACGTCGGTCTTACCTATTACCGACGTCGGTCCTCCTAACCGATGTCGGTCTTACCCTGCTCGACATCACCGGCTTCGGTCTGCACATGACCGACATCGGCACCTATCTGTTCGATGTCGGTTCCCCCTGACTGACGCCGGTACCTGTGTTTTCCTATGAGTGATGACTTTTTACCCGTGAGCTCCTTTGAATCAAAACCCATGTCCAAACTGCCCTGCTCAAAAGTATCTAGCCCCATCCACTAGTCTCTATCTGTCATCTCCTTCAAGAACACCAAGGCTTTCCAATTCTTAAGCCTGTCAAATATATCTATCTTCTGCTTAAGAACATGCATCTCCTTCTTGCTCATGTGACCAAGCCTACAAATCCACGTCTCTGCAATAGAAGAAGAATCAGTAATATAAGCAAGTAGATAAAGGGTACTTGCTTTCTTACCACCAGCTAATTAAAGTGCATCCGCTATGAGAGTTCTTGTCCATCTCTCATCACCCAACTTTACTGAAGAAATTAGCCACATCTCCAAGCCTGGGACCTGCATGACCTCCTTCAACACCCATGTGTTGGCCACCTACAATTTCAGCTTCACTTCTCCTTTGCCAATTCTTTGGCAAGGCTCACCAGCTCCTCTACCTGGGGCTGCATGGAAAGAGGCAACATAATCTATTATCCAAGATTCAACTTTATCCAAGAAACCTCCTAGAGCATCCTGTGCAACAACACCTGCAACACCTGCATCTTCAGTTCCTTCATGCTGATCTGCTACCAACCAACAATATTCTTTTCCCTGCTCTTTCTTTCCATAGGACCGTAAGTGACCATTCGTGCTTTTCAATTCCTCCATTCTTAGCTTACTTTCATCTGCCATTGCTCTACTCCCACTCAATCAGAAACCCCTGAGAGTGACCTGTAACCAAACACAAAACCTGCTCCCTGCAACCTTAGCTCTGATACCACTTGTTGGGAAATAATAGCACACAATTGATTACCAAGCAACTTAATATGTAGAAATTAACTAGAATATACAAGTAACTAGAATTTGGAAATAACACAGAATATGAGAGACAATACACAACTTGTATTAAAACTCTTCCAAAAGGAAATACAATAAAGAAGGCTACCACAGTTCTTCTTCCTTACACACCTCTAGGGCTCCCACACCTCTAGGGCATAAACAATAAATCTTCCCTCAAATTTCTCTCTCTTAGGTCCCAACACACAACTCAAACATAGAGTTGGTGTTCACCTCCAACCAGCCAATATCCACTGCTGCCAGTACTCCAGTGCTCCACGCACACTACAAGTGCTCCATGCACTCCAAAAGTACACAAACATACTTCAAGTAGATCTCCCCTAAACTGCAACAACCTATAACCCAAATGATCTTACTTATGGAAGGATCTTCCTTGCCTTCCTCTTTGCTCTCTTTCTGAGTACACACTATACTCCAAGTAGATCCTGCCTGATCCTGCTCCCTATTGTGTTGATGTCCTCTCTGATCTTGCACACCTACAAATCAATCTAGTTCTGCACACCTGTGAACCTTAGACCTTGCACACACATACACCTGTAGATCAATGATCTTACTTACCATGTAGATATCCTAAAGTAGCCATGCTCACCTGATGACCAAGATCATACATACATGAAGAACCCTGTTGATTCTCTAATATAGCACCCACACTTGGTACTGTGGCACTAAGAGGAACACACCATGCTCTCTTCTCTCTGAAGGAGCTTATATTTTTCTCTCTTACTCTCTAGCACACTTTACAATACAATCCATGAGTCTATTATATAGATCTCATCCAAACAATAATTAGACATCTAATTACAATAATTAGATCCACAGCTTCCAGTCTAAATTTGGCTCTTGCAATGAAAACACTTGGTTCATTAACAAACTATCTGTAACACTCACAGTTCAAACCACACAGGTGACCGACGTCGGTCCTTGTCTGCCTGGAGGTGATTGATGTCGACCGATCCCTGACCGATGTCGGTTGCTATTCTTGTCTAATCTTACCGATGTTGGTTGGCCTGATTGACGCCAGTGTCTGTGACACTCAGCAAACTCCTAGCAACCTCCATCCCTATTTGCATCAGTGAAGGTTTTAGCTCCACAACCTAACAATCTCCCACTTAGAGATAAATAACTGCACTATACCTGTTCCTGTACTCTGTCTAATCTATTTCTTGGCTTGTATCCCTCTTCAAGATCAATCTTGAAGACCACCCACCACACAACCTGTGGTGCACCTCCTATCATCCAAGTAACCTACCACATCTAAACCTACAAAACCATGTAGTGAAGTCCTGACCCTACATGTATACCTGCTACTGGTTCCTCTCAAGTCCCTGAGAACCCACTTCCCTGAATTGGCTCCTAACTCTTTGATAGCTCCCACTGCTTGGAAAAACTCAGGTCTATACCAGACCTCATGTGATTTCAAACACTGAACTATCTAGCCTTTAGTGTGCTCTGGCTTTGCATCCTGAACCTTTCCAACACCTAATTCACATAAGCTCTTACTGGAGACAAAATCAACCTGTGATCTCCATGTCTCTCATGCCAAAAAATTTTGCTGCTCCAAATTCCTCATGACATGCCACTGAACTAATCTTACCCTTAGCTCAGCAAAACCCTATATGTCTGAACTTGCACCAAGCTCATCCTCCACATATAGTAATAGGATAATGTTGCGACCATCATCCACCTGGTAAGACAAACACAATGGTTATACTGACATTGACTAAAGCCCTGCTTTGTCATCCACTTAGTACCACCTGTTAGTCCTATCCCACTGTCCTGCAGCTACCTCAAGACCATATGCTTGGTCTTCCATCTCACGTGTATGTTCACTCTATTCTTCAACTAAGGTATCCATTTATCTCTATGCTTTCATACCCACTGGCAACCCTACCAAGTCTCTGCTTAGTTCTGCATCATATTCCTACCACGCTTGTCATGTCCCCTTTTTCATGGACATTGACAGATTTGATGGAGCACCTTTATTGTGGTATGGTTATGTGCGGAATCACTCCCCGATTCACTAGCTTCGATCGGTTCGTGGATCTGACATGTATTGAGGGAGATATTAATATTTGATTGATTTAATCAAATATTAATTATTTAGCCTATTTTTAATTAGAAACCCTAATTCTAATTTAAGAAACCCTAATTAGGGCAAGCATATCTTTTTGAGGGTATAAGGGTTTCTCATGGAGGCCATTGTTCATTATGCATAGATTATTGATTATTGATTTGAAGAAATTCTTCTGTGAAGACTGAGCCAAGGGTTCCAGGATTCTATTGCAGTGGAGAACGTTTGTGTGTGATTTAGAGGCTGTGAGATATCAGCTGATTTATTGCCAAATTGAGAGATAGCTTCATCCAGAAGTTATCACAGAGATACAGATCTGAGAGATAGCTTCATCCAGAAGTTATCACAAAATTCCAGGGTTGAGAGATAACTTCACACAGAAGTTTATCACAGAGCTTTCCAGGAATTTTCTTTATTTAGTTTTGATCCAATAAGTTATACAGCTAGAGATCTTCTGTGCTAGAAAAGTATATTTCCAGATCAGGGGTGAAATAGGGAAGTTGTACTTAATTGGCGGCCGTACAGAGTCCGTACTGGTCCGTACAGATCAACTCAGGAACCGACCTCGGCAGACAGAGGGTTTCCAGTGACTGACATCAGTCGACTGAAGACCGATGTCGGCAGAAAGTCGACCTGAAGTGACCGACGTCGACAGTTTATCGACCGACGCTGGCGACTGTGTGTTTGACACAACAGGCCGAGACCGTCCAGAATCTGATTTTCACTCCCAGTTTTGCTAAGACAGGGTTTTTAAGTCTGTATTTCACATTTATATGCATAAGAAAGGACTAC
The DNA here is from genome assembly GCA_037957365.1 of Torreya grandis. Lineage (NCBI taxonomy): Eukaryota > Viridiplantae > Streptophyta > Pinopsida > Cupressales > Taxaceae > Torreya > Torreya grandis. The sequence continues at coordinate 726,398 of JARHVA010005003.1, forward strand.
AATTGTAATGGTTTATAAGAACAAGTGATGAGATCTTTGATTTGCTATTGAGATATTATATTGTGATTTGTTTATGCATATGTGAATCTATTCTGCAAGTTTGTATCTTGTTCAGAGCTTTATGTGTTTATATATTCCCTGTTTGAAAGGGGATATCACAGTTGTTCAGAGCTTTTGTAGGAGAAAAAGAGCCCCTAAGTAAGGGACATTACAGTGGTATCAGAGCTAAATTCCTGCCATCCTGTTGGGCACATCAGAGCTAATGTCTTGCCATCCTATTGGGTAGTTTGGGTAGATTGAATCCGCAAAGTATCATGATGCCTTCATATACTCTGAGACAGTGGGACAATGATATGAAGAAGCTGGAACATAGTTTGAAGCAGTTGGAAGCAACTCAGAGGAGGATGAATGAAATTCTTTCATATCCTACATCCAAAAACAAACCCGCACGGTATATGACAACGAATGATGAGTGGGACTTATTACCTCCTCATGTTCAAGAGAGGACGACCTTTGATCATTTTTTCAAGCTGAGGAGAGAGCACTACAGATCACTTAGACGAGAGAGCAACATGTCCCATAATTATTATGATTATGAGATAGGATATAGTGAAGATGATGATGAGTTAGATGCTTGCACTCAGAGTGTACAGGTGGGCTCAGATGTTAGTGCACTGAGGGTTGATGATCTCTCAGTTATGACAGAGATTGTAGCAGAGTCCCAGGATCTTATTATTGCAGATGATACTTAGGAGAATGTAGTGGACAGTTTTGAGGACTTAGTTTCACCGGTTGTTTCTTTCTGTATGGAAGAGTTAGACAGTGATGCTATAGTTGTTGATACTCTGTCTGTTGATATGAGCTTTGACATTGATCGTTTGTATATTGAGGTGGTGGGTGATGAGTACATTCTTGCAGTTGTTGCTGAGGAGCATATTACTGAGGCTGACACACATATTCAGGATTTGGATGTTGCTGATTCTGATGAGTTTGAGATACCAGTGGAGTCGTGTCTCCAGATTGATTATTCTCACACGGATGATAGTGTGGTACATTTGGTTGTGCCACCTTTACAGAGAGATCAGTTGGGGTGTGTGGGGGAGTATGTTGATGCTTCCACATATAATTTCTAATGCACTAAACCATTCATGGAGTATTTGTTGGATAGTGCAGGTGTTTGTCTGGACTCACATAAGATGACAGAAGGTGTTCTTGTTTGAGGTTCTAGTGCTATTAGCAGATTGGGTGAGGAGATTTTACGAACCCTTTCTACTATGTTACCTTACAGGGATGTTGAGGTGATGTTTGTTGAGCCGAGATTGGAGCCATCCATTGAGTCCTAGTTTGGCAATAGTGTGCCAGTAGCAGAGTTTGGGGGTTCTTACCAGCATCATACGGTGAGGTATGCTCCTTATTTTTCTTCGCATCTAGAGATTAGTTTTGGTGTCAGTGATTCAGATACCAATAATTGTCATATCCATGGTCCAGTTGGATGTGAGTATCAGTTAGATAGGGACTTGAATTTTGACAGAGTTGATATTTTAGTTGGCTTGAGTCCCTCAAAGTGGTTTCTTCTACCGGCATCTACAGTTGGTCTTCAGATAGTTGTTTGGGTGTCGAGTGCAGTTTTTCAGTTGTTGATTTTGATACTGTTGATGCTATTGATGTTGATGATTTATTCACATGGGTTGATTGGTGACATGATGGATGTTACACAATTTTTTCCTTGGGATCCAGGTGGATCGAGTAGTTCATTGTTCCGAGATTGCTTGGGGACAAGCAATTTTCGGAGGGGTGGATTGTCATGTCCCTTTTTTCATGGACATTGACAGATTTGATGATTGGCCTATTATACGACCTTCGTAGGCTAATAGGATGGATAGAGGGTCATAATGGAGCTTGGATTGACTTTGATTCACAGGATTTCTGCATTTGATTTTCATTCAGGGTATTTCGGATACATTTGGCCTGAGCTCCTACTTTTTAGGGATATTTGATATGCAGCAGAGCACCTTTATTGTGGTATGGTTATGTGCGGAATCACTCCCTAATTCACCTGCATCGATCGGTTCGAGGATCCGACATGTATTGAGGGAGATATTAATATTTGATTGATTTAATCAAATATTAATTATTTAGCCTAATTTTAATTAGAAACCCTAATTCTAATTTAATAAACCCTAATTAGGGCAAGCATATCTTTTGAGGGTATAAGGGTTTCACATGGAGGCCATTGTTCATTATGCATATATTATTGATATTGATTTTGAAGAAATTCTTCTGTGAAGACTGAGCCAAGGGTTCCAGGATTCTATTGCAGTGGAGAACGTTCCCTCTTCATTGTGTGTGATTTAGAGGCTGTGAGATATCAGCTGATTTATTGCCAAATTGAGAGATAGCTTCATCCAGAAGTTATCACAGAGATACAGATCTGAGAGATAGCTTCATCTAGAAGTTATCACAGAATTCCAGGGTTGAGAGATAACTTCACACAGAAGTTTATCACAGAGCTTTCCAGGTATTTTCTTTATTTAGTTTTGATCCAATAAGTTATACAGCTAGAGATCTTCTGTGCTAGAAAAGTATATTTCCAGATCAGGGGTGAAACAGGGAAGTTGTACTTAATTGGTGGCTATACAGAGTCCGTACTGGTCCGTACAGATCAACTCAGGAACCGACCTCGGCAGACAGAGGGTTTCCAGTGACCGACATCGATCGACTGAAGACTGACGTCGGTAGAAAGTCAACCTGAAGTGATCGACGTCGACAGTTTATCGACCGACGCCGATGACTGTGTGTTTGACACAGCAGGCCGAGACCGTCCAGAATTCGATTTTCACTCCTAGTTTTGCTAAGATAGGGTTTTTAAGTCTGTATTTCACATTTATATGCATAAGAAAGGACTACAATTGTAATGGTTTATAAGAACAAGTGATTAGATCTTTGATTTTCTATTGAGATATTATATTGTGATTTGTTTATGCATATGTGAATCTATTCTGCAAGTTTGTATCTTGTTCAGAGCTTTATGTGTTTATATATTCCCTGTTTGAAAGGGGATATCACAGTTGTTCAGAGCTTTTGTAGGAGAAAAAGAGCCCCTAAGTAAGGGACATTACAACGCTCCTACTGTTTCTTGGATCCTTCTTGCTCTGCAGTCAACAACTAGTATAAAGAAGAGGAACAACAAATTTGAGGCTTACTTACGACCTTCAATCCTCCATATGGGCATTTGAGACTCCTTGAAAGCTTGCTGTCTACCTAAAATTTGTTACAGTGACCGACCTCAGTCACCACACAGTTTGCATCCAACCGACGTCAGTTCCATGTGCCTGTCCTGACTACCAACCCTACCGACATCAGTGTCTCCTGTTGTCAACGTCGATCCTCCTGCTGACATCGGTCTTACATATTGTTGACGTTAGTCCTCATGACTGATGTTGGTCTTACCTATTGTCGACATCGGTCCTCCTGACCGACGTCAGTCTTACCTTGCCCAACATCACCGACTTTGGTCTGCACATGACTGACATCAGCACCTGTATGTTCAATGCCAATTCCCCCTGACCGATGCTAGTACCTGTGTTTTCCTATGAGTGATGAATTTTTACCTGTGAGCTCCTTTGAATCAAAACCCATGTCCAAACTGCCCTGCTCAAAAGTATCCAACCCCATCCAAGGGTCTCTGTCTGTCATCTCCTCTGAGAACACCAAGGCTTTCCAATTCTTAAGCCTGTCAAATATATCTGTCTTCCACTTAAGAACATGCATCTCCTTTTTGCTCATGTGACCAAGCCTACAAAGCCATGTTTCTGCAACAGAAGAAGAATCAGTAATATAAGCAAGTAGATAAAGGGTACCTAATTTCTTACCACCAGCTAATTCAAGTGCATCCACTGTGAGAGTTCTTGTGCATCTCTCATCACCCAACTTTCTTAAAGAAATTAGCCACATCTCCAAGCCTGAGACCTGCATGACCTCCTTCAACACCCATGTGTTGGCTGCCTGTAATTTTAGCTTCACTTCCCCTTTGCCAATTCTTTGGCAAGGCTCACCAACTCCTCTACTTGGGGCTGCATGGAAAGAGGCAACAAAATCTATTATCCAAGATTCAACTTTATCTAAGAAACCTCCCAGAGCATCCTATGTAACAACACCTGCAACATCTGCATCTTCAGTTTCTTCATGCTGATCTGCTACCAACCAACAATATTCTTTTCCCTGCTCTTTCTTTTCATAGGACCGTAAGTGACCATTCGTGCTTTTCAATTCCTCCATTCTTAGCTTACTTTCATCTACCATTGCTCTACTCCCACTCAATCAAAAACCCCTGAGAGTGACCTGTAACCAAACACAAAACCTACTCCCTGCAACCTTAGCTTTGATACCACTTGTTGGGAAATAATGGAAGCACACAATTGATTACCAAGTAACTTAATATGCGAAAATTAACCAGAATACACAAGTAACTAGAATTCAAAAATAACACAGATTATGAGAGACAATACACAACTTATATTAAAACTCTTCCAGAAGGAAATACAACAAAGAAGGCTACCACAGTTCTTCTTCTTTACACACCTCTAGGGCATAAACAGTAAATCTTCCCTCAAAGCTCTCTCTCTTAGGTCCCAACACACAACTCAAACACAGAGTTGGTGTTCACCTCCAACCAGCCAATATCCACTATTGCCAGTACTCCAGTGCTCCACGCACACCACAAGTGCTCCACGTACTCCACAAGTACACAAACGTACTTCAAGTAGATCTCCCCTAAACTGAAATAACCTACAACCCAAATGATCTCACTTATGGAAGAATCTTCCTTGCCTTCCTCTTTACTCTCTTTCTGAGTACACGCTGTACTCCAAGTAGATCCTGCCTGATCCTGCTCCTTTTGTGTTGTTGTCCTCTCTGATTTTGTACACCTGCAAATCAATCCAATTCTGCACACTTGTGAACCTTAGACCTTACAAAAGCATACACTTGCAGATCAATGATCTTACTTACCATGTAGATCTCCTAAAGTAGCCATGCTCACCTGATGACCAAGATCATACATACATGAAGAACCCTACTGATTCTCCAATCTAGCACCCACACTTGGTATTATGGCACTAGGAGGAACACACCATGCTCTCTTCTCTCTGAAGGAGCTTATATTTTTCTCTCTTACTCACTAGCACACTTTACAATACAATCCATGAGTTTATTATATAGATCTCATCCAAACAATAATTAGACATCTACTTACAATAATTAGATCCGCAGCTTTCAGTCTAAATTTGGCTCTTGACATGTAAACACTTCGTTCGTTAACAAACTATCCATAACATTCATAATTTGAACCACACAGGCAACCGTCATTAGTCTCTATCTGCCTGGAGGTGACCGATGTCGGTCGATCCTTGACTAACGTCGGTTGCTATCCCTATCTAATCCTGCCGACATCGGTTGGCCTGACCAACGCTGGCGTCTGTGACACTTAGGAAACTCCTAGCAACCTCCATCCCTGTTTACATTAGTGAAGGTTTTAGCTCCACAACCTAACATAAATGATTCCCCTTCGAGTGTTCATATAGGAGAATAGAGGATAATGAACACTTAAAATGAAGGATATATGGATAAATGATATAAGTAATATCATAATTTAATATAAGTATGAGTCTCAATAAAATGCTTGCATGATGATAGGCATATGTAAAAATATTTCATCCCATATGGATAGGTGCTAGGAAGTTGATTATATAAATAAGATTTTGATGCAGGAGCATCTAGCAAGGACTAGTTGAATAAGCTTTCAATAGGCATTAACCTAAGCAAGTTTCCCTCCAAGTTATATTTTTAAATATTCATACTTGTCATGTGGAGGAGAAATAAGGCCTAAATATGTTTTGTATGGATTTATTAGTTGTCAAAGGATTTCAATAATCCTATTATTATTTTAATCATCCACGGATGGCATGGAGTCAAGCAGAGTTGAAGAATTCCCTTATTAGATGAGTAGTTGAGCCTTTATAGGATAATGCACGATTCAAGGAGATTGAAAAGGATTTGATTTCCTTTTTGATGAGATCTATTGGACCAGTCATAAAACAAATTAACTGCAAGTTAGCTGGCGTAAGAGGAGGAGAGATAGAAAGGGAGGATCTCCTTTAGGGAGAGGAGGAGTCAAGAAGGCCATTCGGCCTGTATTATGTAAATAAAAATATTATGGTTCACTAATGAAGGAAGCCAATTGAGACTATTGGCAATTTGTATGTGAGATTTTGTTATTTAAAGTAGAATTTTGAGTTCCACATCTAGGCAGAGAAACCTATGGTTTGAATACACTTTGTGTTGTAATTCTATGATTTGAATCAAGACTACAGATCCAGTGCATGCAAAGATTGTGTAACAGTGTGAAGGTGAAGATGTGATTATGAAGGCCTCAGTGAGCAGACATTAGAGAACCATTTTGTTTGAAATCTGTAGTAGAGATGCTGGAATAGAAATCTATTAATTGGAAACTGGCGTCAAGAATTTGTATAAGACATTGAAGTCATTAGTGAGGGGGACAACAAAATTGAACCTGAGGAGAAGGGCATCGATGTTGAAGGACCATTTCAACCATGGACACCAGGTAAAATGAATACATTAATCAATTTCAAAGGTGAAGATAGTCCTAACGGAAAAGATGGGATTCCCCAGTCCCAATTGGAGGAGGACATTGCATCTGGTTCATCAAAACATATGGCATGATCATTTCACATAGTACTGAATGTGGCAGAGAGAGGTGTCCATTTTGGTAAAGCCATGGGAGAAGGTAAATGAAGCTGCACCTACGTCCAATGAGTTGAGCTTGTTTTATGGGTTTTGCCATTGGATCAAAGCTGTTGGATCAGACGTGATGACATATGCCATAGGAGACCTTTCATTATACATGTTGATATATGATTTTGAATGTAAGGGACGTATGTGTCTATTATAAAGGTTTCAAAGTTGAGTCATTTTGATGAGCTGGTATCATTTTGGTAAGGCTTATGAGGACTGTGTATTAAAAGACATAGGTTCCAAATCAAGGAGGTCCATTTCACCTATTTTATGGGATTTGCAAGTCATGGCAGATGACGGAGATAAACGCATATTTTTGGTATGTTGAAAACGTAGAAAGAGGCTTTATGAGTCCGTTGAAATCTTGACTGAAATGGAATGGGTTGAAATAGCTGAGAAAAGAAGAATGGTGGTGGTGTAGCTCTTGGGATGGATATAAGAACATATTATGATAATTTTCAAGGTTTGCATTCTATGTTGTTGATAATACAATCTAGGGTGTGTGCATAATCTAGCCAAATAGGTCTGAAGATCGCATTTTATCTTTAAATCTATAATTTTGTTTTCTCCAAGATTTAATGGGTTTTAGCCTTATATCACGTGAGTAAAGTGTCCAAATTTTAGAAGGATCTAGATGATATTTTTTGAGAAAATATTTTGTCAATATTGCAGTTTAGTCCTGTTTATAGTTTGATGATAGCGCATCATTTTTGGTATCAGAGCCAAAGAGATCTTTGGGATGGTTGCATTTGTTAATGATGTTGCAGTTGTTATAGGATTTGGCAAAAAGATCAATAGGACAAAGCACTAGAAGACCCTATTGAGGAAAGGTATGAGTAACCTTTGATATTTTATTTGAATTTATTGTGTTTGAGAAGCAAACAGGTGAAAAGGAAGGCTTAAAATCCATTGAGGCTTGACAAAAGAGAAGAGAAGCTTGGAAAGCTCAAAAGTAAGGGAGTAAGTGAATGCTCAAGAGAAAGATCCAAAGCTAGGTAAGCTTGGATTTGTGAAATTATTGATATTTGGTTAAAGTAGTGTCATATTGCAGAGCATTTATTCAATGTGAAGCTCAATAAAGCCATTAAGGAGGATCAAAAGACTAGGATGCAAAAGGCCTAGGTGAGATCAAGGAGATTGTCAAAAGACTAGTCAAGGAGAAAGGCTTGGGTGAGACAAGTGGACCAAAAGACTAGGGTGCAGAAGACCTAGGTGAGGACCTACAGGGATTAAGAGACCAAGGTGGAAAAGAATTGGGTGAAGATCTTAGAAATGGAAATATTGCTGAGAAAAGAGTAGAGCAACAAGGTACATGAGAGTACCAAGAAGAAAGCAAGCATCCAAAAGAAGAAAGGTATGACTAGTATTGAAATTGATAAAGAGATTACTAGTTTAAAGAGAGATTTAGCTAAGTTTGTAAATAGATATGAGTCTTGGATGCAGATGAACAAGCAATCATGGGTATGGCCAATGAGGAAGAGGTTGAAGTGGCCAATAGATCTCCTAATGAAGAGGAGAAGAAGGCAAAATGAGATTGCCAAAAAGAGAGAAGCCCATAGAGGCAAGAAGATGAGTAGGTTGCCAAGTGAGAAACAAGAGAAAGAGGTGGAGAAGAAGGTTCTCATTGAGGAGAACAAGAGAAGATAAGAAAGAAAAGATGAAGTGCCAGGAAGAGCACTTGTAAAGATAAGAGTGTTGGTGAAGAGAACACTCATAGGGACCTTGTGGTCTCTTATTTTTATATCTAATGTTGTCTTTGCATGGGTAATTGAAGGTATGAGCAGCCTTGTGAAGGTCAAAAGAAAGGCCTTGAAGAATGAAGAGATTTGTGCAAGAAGAGACACCAAGTGCACAAGTGAATGTGAAAGAGAGAGAAGTGAGTTTGTTGTTGATGATAAAGAAAAAGAGATGCATTGATTAATGCATGAGGGAGGTGTTGAGGACCCCATACAAGCAAGAGAAGAGATAGAAGATGAGGATGACTTCCATGATGCCATTGAATGCCAAGAAGAAGAAAGTATAAACAATCAAGATGCTATGCAAGTCAAAGAACTAATGGAGCAGTCCATTAAGGAGGTAAAGGTGAATTCCAAAATTTATTTTTCTTATTCTTATAAGCATGAAACTATTGATATGCATGTTAAAGAAGCAAAGAGAAAGGTGAAGTTTCCAATTAACCATGGATATGTGATGCCTAAATGGTGGAAGAAGCAAACTCCCAAGCAACAAGAAGTGTTGGTACAAGAGCATGGATGTAGGATGCCTACATGGTTTGAGAAGACAAATATAAAGGACATAAAGCTCAATAAAAATGAAGACTCAAGCAAGAAGCAAATACAAAGCATGAAGGAAGAGGTAGAATGCAAAGTCAGCAAGGCCAGTTATCAAGCAAGACAACATGAAGATGTCAAAGAGAAGAAATTGGTTGGTGAATTGAACAAGTGTCATCCTAAAGCTATGAAAAAGGTATGGATGGCCAAAGGTGAGAAATAAAACTTCTCAAAGAATAATGAGATAGAGCATGAGGATACAAAGATGAAAGGTAAGTCAATTGCTTGCAATGAATGGAATAATGATGTTTTTGAATCATTTAATGATATTTTTATGGAAAATGAGGAATGTAAAATGTCTATGAAAACTAATGTGCAACAAGGAGAGAGTTCCAAGAAGATGGATGATGAAAGTGGAGATGTGAAATCAGTTCACATGATTGAAAAGAGTAAGGAGATACAAGGTAATATTTCTCCAATTGTTTTTGATGAGTATATTAATGAAGGATTTGATTTGTATGAAAACAAGCCAAGAAAGAATGAAATGAGGTACACGACAAGTAAAGGACAAACAATCCTTCAGGTTGATAAGCCCAAGTTTGATGAAGTGAATGGGAAGATAGATGAGAGCTCACTAAAGGAAGAAATGAGAATGTTGGAAGAGCTCTTTAGTTCTTCAAGAGAGCTACATATGGGCACAAACCATAATGAGAACACCATTGGTGAGAGTGAAGCAAGAAAAGAGAACACTAAAGAGGCAAAGGCAGTTTTGGCCAAAGAGCAGAAGAGTGGAGGCAGCCAAGAGACTTTATGGTCTCAAGTTTTTACTTCTAACATTGGCTTTGATGTTTTGAATGCAGGTGTTAAAGTTGTGGAGATGAATGAAGTCCATAGTTCAATGGACAAATTTTTGAACCAAGAAGATCAAGAAGACATGTGTGAGAATGAAGCATGGAGATGGGACATAACAGTTGAAAAGGAGATGAGGAGAAGAACATCCCAGAAAAGGAAGAAAAGAAAGAAGATGAAAGACAAAGACTATCAAAGACAAACACCAGCATTGGCATTCACAACAAGACCTTGGGATCCAGGCATATAGTGAAGACTAATGCATGGAGGAAGTACTTCATTTGAACTAAGGTTCAAATCCTTTCTAGAGGGAGAGTATGATGTAGGAGCATCTAGAAAGGACTAGTTGAATAAGCTTTCGATAGGCATTAACCTAAGCAAGTTTCCCTCCAAGTTATATTTTCAAATATTCATACTTGTCATGTGGAGGAGAAATAAGGCCTAAATATGTTTTGTATGGATTTATTAGTTGTCAAAGGATTTCAATAATCCTATTATTGTTGTAATCATCCACGGATGGCATGGAGTCAAGCATAGTTGAAGAATTCCCTTATTAGATGAGTAGTTGAGCCTTTATAGGATAATGCACGATTCAAGGAGATTGAAAAGGATTTGATTTCCTTTTTGATGAAATCCATTGGACCGGCCATAAAACAAATTAACTACAAGTTAGCTGGCATAAGAGGAGGAGAGATAGAAAGGGAGGATCTCCTTTAGGGAGAGGAGGAGTCAAGAAGGCCATTCAGCCTGTATTATGTAAATAAAAATATTATGGTTCACTAATGAAGGAAGCCAATTGAGACTATTGGTGATTTGTATGTGAGATTTTGTTGTTTAAAGTAGAATTTTGAGTTCCACATCTAGGTAGAGAAACCTGTTGTTTGAATACACTTTGTGTTGTAATTATGTGATTTGAATCAAGACTACAGATCCAGTGCATGCAAAGATTGTGTAACAATGTGAAGGTGAAGATGTGATTATGAAGGCCTCAGTGAGCGGACATTAGAGAACCATTTTGTTTGAAATCTATAGTAGAGATGCTGGAACAAAAATTTGTCGATTGGAAATTGGCATCAAGAATTTGTACAAGACGTTGAAGTCATTAGCGAGGGGGACAACAAAATTGAACTTGAGGAGAAGGGCATCGATGTTGAAGGACCATTTCGACCATGGACACCAGGTAAAATGAATACATTACTCAATTTCAAAGGTGAAGATAGTCCTAAAGGAAAAGATGGGATTGCCCAGTCCCAATTGGAGGAGGACATTGCATCTGGTTCATCAAAACATATGGCATGATCATTTCACACAGTACTGAATGTGGCGGAGAGAGGTGTCCATTTTGGTAAAGCCATGGGAGAAGGTAAATGAAGCTGCACCTACGTCCAACGAGTTGAGCTTGTTTTATGGGTTTTGCCATTGGATCAAAGTTGTTGGATTAGACATGACAACATATGCCACAAGAGACCTCGCATTATACATGTTGATATATGATTTTGAATGTAAGGGACATATGTGTCTATTATAAAGGTTTTAAAGTTGAGTCATTTTGATGAGTTGGTATCATTTTGGTAAGGCTTGTGAGGATTGTGTATTAAAAGACATAGGTTCTGAATCAAGGAGGTCCATTTCACCTATTTTATGGGATCTGCATGTCATGGTGGATGATGGAGATAAATGCATATTTTTAGTATGTTGAAAACGCAGAAAGAGGCTTTATGAGTCTGTTGAAATCTTGACTGAAATAGAATGGGTTGAAATAGCTGAGAAAATAGGAATGGTGGTGGTGTAGCTCTTGGGATGGATATAAGAACATATTATGATAATTTTCAAGGTTTGCATTCTATGTTGTTGATAATACAGTCCAGGGTGTGTGCAGAATCTAGCCAAATAGGTCTGAAGATTGCATTTTATCTTTAAATATTTAATTTTTTTTCTCCAAGATTTAATGGGTTTTTAGCCTTATATCACGTGAGTAAACTGTCCAAATTTTAGAAGAATCTAGATGATATTTTTTGAGAAAATATTTTTTCAATATTGCAGTTTAGCCCTATTTGCAGTTTGATGACAGTGCATCAGATTTCCTATTTTTTTAACTGTACCCTTGAATTTTTCCCCAAGTAATGATATATAAAAAATGGTAGATATGGGAATGATATATATCATAGGTAAGCTAAGGGTTGTAAAATAAGAAATAAATTTTCCAAGGATCATTGAGAAATTTTTACTAGATTGATTTGTAAGCTAAAATAAAGAGATTGAGTAATCCGATGAATTGGTTGTATGATGAGGGTTGTGATAATGAGGTGGGAGGTTTTTTTTAAATAGGTTAAAATTATTGAATAGATAAGGGATGATTATATATGAATGAGATAAACCCATGGGTGTAATTAACCTTATTAAGTTAATGCTTGAAAAATTTGATTGGTTTTGATGATAAATTTATTTGGATGGGAGATAATATAGATGTCATGATTGTTTGGTTCCCAATCGATAGGTGAGGAATATTGAATGGAAAGATTAGGGCAATGATTAAGTTGATGGGTTGATTTACTTGATTGATATGAAAGGATAACTCAAGAAATTAACTAAATACATGAATTAATGATTGATCACATGATTGGGTATCACAAATTTTATTTATTGCTGGTAGATAAAGATGATTATGGGATGTATGGTTTAAAATTCTTGATGGATTATTGATGAAGCACACTGACTTATTTAGAGAGTTAGTTATGTGTGATTTACACAAATGTGAAGTTCATATTTTAATGGGTTGATGTAGGTTAGGGATGCGATGTATGTTTTGAGATGGATTAATGATGTGGATTGGGTGAATAACTAATTTTCATAGTCTTTTTATAGAGTTCCAACAATATTTTCTAACATAAATTAATCAATCTTTATTTTTATGTTGTGAAAGACAATATTCACCAGTGGTATAGAAAAATCATGATGTCTATTATGTTTTATGTGTAAGGACTAATATATTCATAAGTGATATACTTAATTCATCATGATGTGGAAGATCATAACATTGTTTGTAATGCAATAGTGACCTAGAATCAAAATAAAAACAAGATAAAAAAGTATTTGCAATAATGAAACCAAGGAAAACAAACAATGAAGTAAACAAAAAACTGTACAAGCAAGTAAAACATAATTTTTAAAACAAGAAAAGAAGTAAATAGATAATACACACATGTAAACAGATGTGTTTTTTTATGTCCTTGGCTAGAGTAAAATCCTTTAAGAAATGAATCTTTGACAATGTTAACTGTCTGATGGGTAATCCATGTAAAGGATAACTAGGATACGTTAACTAAGGACACTTTTATTTTCGGATTGGTTTTATGATTTGGGGATGATGGTTTCATGAGGGTTGGAATAATGCATCTTTCTAACTCAATATATTGATTATGGAATAATCACTCTCAATTTTCCATTAGTGCGAATTATCTAAGTGCTTTAACAAGTAGGCATGGTTCTCCATCATCAGTTATAGGTTACAAGGAAATTTTTTTTCACTTATATAAATGTATACTCCTCCCTTTATCTCTTTTTAATTTTTAAAATTAAAAATTTAGTTTTTTTTAAAATTTTAAAATGAACAAATGACTACTTCATAAGTTGTTGTAGGGTTTGCTAATTTTAAATGCCCTGCACAATTGAATTATCTACTCAAAGAAAAAATGTTTTATAAATACGGTTTGATTATTTCTCATTTAATCTATAAATTTCATTACTATAATAAAATAGGGAAAAATGTAGACACATAAATTTGGTCACATGTGCTTGATAATGTTAATTATTGACATATCATAAACCACATGACTTGTTCACAAGTACATGATTATTATTCATCATTCCTCCAAGACATTTATCTATACGTGGGTTTGTCCCTTTATTTTCCATTAATATTACATAGAAATTCTAATGTCAATTTTTTGATCTATTATAAATCCCTTTCAAACTATCTCCAGTTCAAGACATGTGTCATTGATCCTTCTAGACAAGCTTGAACCAGGAAGACGGGAGAGGACTACGCTCCTATTCAATTAGGCATGATGCATCCTACACCAAATATTAGTAATATTTTTAAATTAAAAACATCATTTTGGGTCTTATTATACATTTCATAAGGTTGGTTAAAGGAAATCATCAAAATATTATCTTATAAATATATGTCAAAAGTCACTCATTATCCCCACTTTCTAATCACTCAGTTTAAGCTTTTACACTTTTACACATTGAGTAGATATTCCATATTATTTATAAATTTAAGATCACTCATAAGGATAAACCATAATCCAATCCATAAAATAAAGTCAATATATATCATTGTCAAGTATCAAAAGACATTTTCTAACTATATACACATAGTCACATGAACACAATTGCACAATCACTCTATGCATGAGAACTATGTGGACTAGATTTCATTGCTTTCATTATTAGATACATAGCCAATGGTCAATTATAAATGGGGTTATTGAGGTCATCTCAACCCATTACACTCCCCATTTTTTGCATGTTTTCAATCTATTAAAGTGCCCTTAGGGTTTTAAAGGAAAGAAAGGAAACACAAAAAATTATGCACGATAAAACTAAAGATGGGATATCTCAGATTGCTTAGCAAACATAGTCACAACAAGTGAAATGATCAATTTTTAAGTAGATTCAACCAGTATAAGTATACAATTAATATAATTAAATACACTACCCTATTATCCATTTAGAATGATTGTGTATAAAAATATATTTTGGTGATACCTCTGATCTATAATTTTATAAAATCTAATTTCTCTATCTTTTCATGATAGTCACCTACCATAGTCAACAGGGACAAGTCTGTAGTTAATGGACTTGAATGCACTACATTGACATCTACTTACTATAGACCTATCAAAATTATGCTTATGATTATTTACCTAATCTTGAGCATGCATAGTCATTTATTTCACTGATTTTCACCATCAAATAATCAGAGTAGTCAGTGTAAATATGTGTGAAAGATAAGTATATTTCTTCTTAGTGTTTTCTAAAATTATCAATTTTTTATATTTAGTAATTTTTAAAAATTAAAAATGTAATTTATTATACATCTTTAACATTATGATACTCTTTAGTTTTACACCTATATATTCAAGTACAATTTATTGTGTTTTAATCAAAAATAGGGTAAAAAATCATCCAAACCCACATTTTCTCCTATTTTTTAGGCCTAAAAATAGTGTCAATAGTGGACTTAGGGTTTTAAAATAAGGAGACATTTTTTGGGTATTATGTGTATAATCAAAGTTTGGCATTAGACACATAAATAGAATAGAATTAGGTGTAGTGGCCTAGACCAAAATAGAATAAAAATAATCACAGGGGTGGAAACATCAGACTTAGTCACTAGCATCAAAGGGTACCAACCATAGGTAGACATTATTTTCCATGTGCACCTAGAACTCAAGTTATTGATTTGAGAGACTCATAGTCCATTTTTTCTCCTTTCCTACCACCTACCTTTAGGTTTAGACCTACACAATACAATATAATGTTGAATATCTTATACCTATTAGTTATTTCCATATTTATTAAGTGCAAGTGTTTAATAATTTTCTTCATTTTACATTCAATTTTTGTGTTTAATTGTAGCGCATTATACAATTTGAATTAATACACATAGTTTTTATCTTATTAAGGTTCATTAAAAAAAAGGGGTACAACAATATCATATGTGAAAATCATCATGTGAACATATGTAAATAAGATAATGTAATGGCCTAATATTCAAATAATATAAGGTCAAAATCTTTACAAACTTAAAAGAAATTACGTGTGTTACTTGAGATAGTTTTTAAGTACTTGTCACGTCTAGCCTTGATAAATATTTCATCTATCATATCGCCACCAATTAAATTGGCCTTGTAGGAATATTAATTTGCATTAATTTTTTCCCTTGTAATTACACCATTTAGGTAGTCTTTTCCTTATTTAATGGGCTCTCCTCAGGAGCTTGAATCATTTGATGTACCTCAACTAGGAGGAATAATTTATGGCACCAACATGATCATGTAATTTTATTCCAAAGTGTATACCATTAGGTATTGTAACCCATAATTAGGATTCTCCCCATAAAATTTTATTGGATTTTATTACTTTTGATAGTGATTATTAGTGGATTGAGACTCATACCCTAATAGGATATTTTGTGGGTTGTATCCTAGTTGAATCCATGATTTGAAGCTAGGTGTAAATGATTTGGCAACCCTATGACATCAATTTTTGGGGGATTCAAAAATTTGACTAAGGGTTTCTTCCTTTTCCAATTTGAAAATCCTACTCACTCTACTACCATTCATAAGCATGGCCCAGTCTATGTGATAAACTCCCTACTTGTATTTTCCTTCTAGACCAAGGATTTTGTCATCTTGAACAAAAACAAAATAAAAGTTTTGGTTTGGATAAAATTTCCATGTTTACTTATGTATGTTTGGCCTTTTTCTATAATATATAGTAAAACCGTTAGGATGGCTTGTTTATTTTGAGTCTGACTGTTTATTTATTATTCATCTTTAATGGCAAGTTTGTGTCAAGATTGACCTCTCTTAATACCTCTATGTGACCATTGATAGGTGGTCAACATTTCACCTAGAGGGTTTTATACTTTAACCTTACAAGTACATCTTTTTGATGACATGATTCACACATGATTAAATACTACACTCTTATTGCTACCTCAAACTCTCTCACCCTATGTTAAGGGTGAATGATGGATAAAAAGAGGTGGTTATGTGAAACAATCAAAATAATAGGACCTATAAATCCCCTATTTGAAAAAACAAGTGTATTTTTTATACTAGTATAGTCATACTGCCACCTCTGAATCAAGCTGGACAAGCTCTGCTACCCAACCCTAGTATAGCTATGACAAGTGCTCTCCAGAATATTAATGTGATTTTAAAATCATATAAATCCATGAATCTTGGGTTTTATTTATTTTATACATAAGACATAAACACAAATGGATTATCCTATATATAAACCCATGAGAAAACCCTCTCTCTCCATGCCAAAAAGAGACTCACTATTAAAGGATTACATATCCTAAAAATAAAGAAAATGAATTTGCTCAGCCTAAGAGATGAACTATTATGCTTGTGGATTTTATCACAAAAAACCATCAACATACTTTATTAATTAACCATTTTATGACATTAGAAGGCCAAGAGGGTAAAATCATGAACCTTGATGGTTTCCAATGAATGTTTTATCATATATGTTCATGGTTTAATTGATCCAACACATAAGTACTTAGTGTGGGAAAACTATCATAAGTTTTTAGATATGTATATCTTGTGTATAACCTAAATAAATTCCAAATAATTAGTTTTTCCCTCCAAATGGAAGCTAAAGGTATCTATCCCAATGTTACTTATCATATGTTCCAACATGAGGTAGGATACAATGACTTAATAACTATGATTTTACCACTCTATGCATATTGTGTGATAAATTAGGGAGTGGACCTATCTAACCATGCACTTTGGATAACTTTTAATTTTGATGGGAGGATCCTTGGTCTTGTGAATATTTATGCTTCTAATTATGTGGTTGAAAGGACAAATCTTTGGAGGTGGCTGGCATATTCTCTTCCCATGGCCCACTAGATTTATTATGGTGAATTTAATATGATTGAATCACCAAAATAGAAGGAAGGAGTTATTCCAATGTGATGGTGCATTGGTGAAAGAGAAGCCTTGTTTTATCTATGCAAAAAAATTGGCTTGTTTGATCTGAATCACCATTACGGATTTATTTACTTGGTCAAACTTTTACCAAGGAAACGATCACATTCTTAATAATATAGATAGGGGCCTTCTCTTAAAATAAAATATCTTCTCTTTTTCTCAAAAGTTTGATTAGTTTTTTATTATTGTCTTAGATGCCCTTCTCTCAGATCATCAACCTATCAAATTTTCTATGTAATTGTCTATTTTTCCCATAAAACATTATAACAATCAATTTTATATTAATAATTACCATCTATAGAATCCTAAAATCCTTTCACACATCAAAAGAGTTTGGAATATTTATCCTCATCCTTCTAGGGATTCTGAGTGGATTGATTGGTGGGAAGCAACCATATTCCCACACCACCACCTTTGTTCACTTTTTTGGCAAGCAATTGTTCTTCATCAAAGAGTGGGTGAATTTAGATTCTATGAATGAATATAATTATCTTTATTAGGTGTTAGAACAAACTTGTTGGATGAGTCCCTACAAAACCAAGTGGTTGTGTTAAGGAATCATATTAATCTTTATAAACTTCATCAATCCCATGGAGCTCAATTTTAAGCTCACATTCACTAGCTCAAAATTGGTGATAGAGTAAGGAATTATTAAAAAAATTGAGGGATCATAATATTGATACATAGATAAAAACTATTAAGAATGTTGGTGAGTAATTAATTAATATTTAGATATCCTTCAATATTTTGTGGATAATTATAAACAATTTATCTAATCTCATCCATCCTTAGAAGTTCAAAGAGTGACCTTAAAAAATGCCTTGATATTATTCCTTGAAAGATATCCCCAAGTCAAATGGTGGCTTGTGATAAACCCTTATCCATAGGAAAACTTCATCAATTTGTGATGGATATAGATCAAGATAAAGCTTTAGGCATTGATGGTTTCCCTTGAGTTCTATCAGTCACTTTGGGATTGTGTAGATATAATTTTCATAAGTTTATTTAGAAGCCCTTTCCAAAGGTTATTTAGGTATCTTAATTAGAAGGGGAAATATTAAAATCATTCCCAAGACTAGGGATCCTAATATTATCTCCAACTTTAGGCCTATTAATTAATTGTTCTCCTATAAGATTATAACTAAGACTCTAGATCTCATGATTAGATATTTTTTCCCCTTAATTTTTCAATCTGAGCAAACTAGGTTCATTCAATGTCATTACATCATAGAAACCAACATTGTGATTTGGGAAGGTATGGAATGGGCTCACATTTCCAATCATAAATCTTTATTCATCAGAGTTGATTTTGAAAAAGCCTATGATAGGATAGAGTGGTCCTTCATATTAGCCATGATTCAATATTTAGGGTTTGGTCCCAAATTCATTCTCTCTATTAATTTTTTTTTCCAAGACACCTCTACTTGTCTTACTATCAGTGGCCATTAATCTAAGAGTTTTGGCTTGTTTTTCTCAATCAGACAAGGTTTCCCTCTTGACCCATCTCTTTATATTCTTGTTGTTGAGGTATTTGGCTACTTGTTAATAACTTCAATTCTATAGGTCTTATCAAATGCATATGTATCCATATTTCTTATCAAAACTAACTTGTGAATGGGCATTTCATTGAAAATTCATTTCTAATGCTTCGAGAAAGTGAATATGTTGTTTAGAATGACATGGAATGCATCCAAACATTTTGTTTAGCCACTAGATATAACATTTAGTGGGTCAAAAATTAGTGTTTTAGACAAAGATATGGTCGTTTACCCAATTTACTTAGAGCCTACCAATAGAAGTGGATTTATATTAGAGAAATGTTAAAATTCCTAGGAATTATTTTTTATTTTCAAGCTTTTCCTACGGACTTATGAAATTATCTATCCACAGATTATAGAAAATGTTATCCTATTGGATCACCAAACCTTACTATTTGGATATAAAATTTTAAATATGTTCTAAAATCCCAGCTTTCGCTCATGTGTATTATTATTCTTGTTGATCCCCATCAAAAGCAGCCTATAAAAAGCTTGAAAATTTTCTCAAGGATTTTTTGTGGGCTAAATCTGAAGGAAGCAAAGGCTTTAATAGATTTTCCTAGGATAGTTTTTGTTAGCTTAGATAAGTAGGAGGCCTTAGGTTGATTTTCATTGATCTAAGTTCTAAATGAATTATAAAATTTATCAAAAGATCGAAGGCCTAGAAATTATTCTTAGAAAATGTGTTTCTATAGGGTGTGCTTACAATAAAAAGGCTTGGAGAAAGTTGAGATTTCAAACCATGCTTATCACCCCATTTACTATTAAGATCACCAGAATATTTATTTTTAAAAGCATATAGAAATCATGGGAAGTTATCAAACTATGACTGATTTAGAAAGGATATGGCTTTAGGTCTGGCCTATATATTAATTCTCATTCTTTATGGTTGTCTCCTATTATCTCTATCAATGATAAAACCTTGGTAAAGGCTACCATTATTAAATATTTGAGGATATTTAATTGAGGCCATAAAATTTTATTGGATATTTTAATAAGCATACAAGATCTTGGCTCACCTAGGATAACCTCAAATCTAAATTTAGGCTTAGTGTTCAAGATTTTAAGTTGATTTATGAGATTTAGAAGGTTATGCCTGATTATACTTTGCATAAAATTAATATTATAGGTTCTCATCAATGGTAAAAGGTTTTGATTGTCCTACCTCCACTCCTATGCTCCAATATTAACCCTTGATTAGTTATCAATTTCTATTGCCAAATAGTACTCTTTGGGAAATGCTAAAAGAAATTATGGAATAGCAATATCTTCCCATTTATTTACAACATGAGATTTCATTTTTTTTGGTCTGCTATAGTTGAACCTAAGAAAGCCAATTTCAATGGTGTCTATTATACCAATTTCTCCCTATGGTAGAAATGTTACTTCACATGGGGATTTGTCCTCCTAGATGCCCTACTTGTGGACATATTGAGACCCTTAAACATAATTTTTTGTTTTGTTTTAGAGTTTAAGATGCTTGAAATTGGATTCATTTATTCTTCCAACACTTTAGGACTAAACCTTTCACTTAGATAATCATCCCTTTAGGGATTTTTTACCTCCTTCTTGAGAAGTACAAGAAAATATGTCATATCTTCCACATTGGAATATGTTTTATTTTATGGAAAGACATGAATGTTGCTACGTTTAATAAGTAAAGATTAGATAAATATTTTTATATTTCTAATATAATATTTGTCTTATCTAATGTCATGCTTCAAATATAATTTAAAGTTGATAAAGTGGATATGGAGCTTATAAATATTCACACTTCTTAATCACTGGGGTAGTTCCCCATGCATTTTTAGAAGAGTGCCACTTGAATATCCCCAACATTATTATCAACATATAGAATAAGATAGCCATGGTCATCATAAATCATAAATATATAGATGTCATAGATCATAGAGATGTTCATTACTTTCCACCCCTACCCCTAATCCCAGGGTGATATTATCTCAAGGATTTGGAGGGTGACCATCACCCAACACTAATCTTGGTCATGTAAGGTTTATCCCTATAGGTAAAGGACAATGGAATTTTATTTGGTTGTATCTTGCCATTTACTCATGCCATGTTCATAATGAAGAAGTGTAAGAAGAAAATATGCAAGATGATGGTTGGACCATACTTGATACTTTACACCCAGGGGAGGTTGGGGTGACAAACCCAATAGTTCTCCACTGCTTCTTCCTCCATTTGTGGGAATGATAGATATAGCTACTTAATGTGATGTTTTTTTTTTCTTTTATCTATTAAAATTAGTGATGTTAGCTATGATGTAATGGACTTGTAGTGGTTTTGGTTTCCTAGTTTCTTCCAGTGTGTTTTGGTTTCGGGGTGTGCTATCATACCACTTATCTTTTGGATTGTACATGTATTATGTTGTTTTATTTTAAAATATGATGCATGTTTCAATCCAAAAATTTAATGTAATATCACTAGAGACATGGGTGTAATAGGTTACATATATATAATATGTGTATCAATAAAGTTCATGAAGGATATATGGGTATGATACCCACAAACAAAATATATAAATAGATGAAATCAATGAAGCTCATAATATAAGGGATTGTGATACCCCTAAAGGCAACTTGTAGGATCCATAGTATGGAGAGTGAAGTAATGGTATAATTTCATTTTTATCATAAGATATAACACATGAATATCTCATGAGGAATGTGTGAGTATGATGCCCCCAAAGGTAATTAGAGGTTTATATATTGTAAAATCATTGAATGTCTGCTTTTGGTAGTATCTAGTGATGTTTAAAGGTTAGTTTGTTACCCTAAATGCAAATATATAGTGAATGTGCTCAATAATGAAAGGGACAAATAATATTCCTAATGAAATCTTTATATGCATTAGTTATAGATAATAAGGTCAAGGGGACATGCAAGGGTATACTGTCCTCAATGGAAAGACAAGCTAAGGACAAGTAATATGTTCCAATGGATTAATGTGCCCTTAGGAGGGATATATATAGAAATAAATCACACATGCATAATAGTGGTAGCATAGATGATATGACATTAATTAATAGTATATAGGAAAGTAAGCAATCTCTAGGTATGCAAGACAACATGTAATATATTCGTGTAATAGTCATATGTAAAATGCAATGCATATATCTATGTAATTCACAAGATTTATTGAAATAATAATATATATGTAATTAATGTGAGTGTGTATATATTATAAATAAATAAAAATAAGGATAATATCATAAACCTATTATAATAGATATTACCCCAGTGTAAGGCATACCACCAATGTGAAAATGCCCCCTAAGATGTTGGTAGGAAAGTAGACACATAACTTCAGACTTAAGTCCATGATCATACATAATATGTATATCCTACATGTTACCCACTCAAATAATACCATTAAAAACATGAATTTAAACATGTATATATAAAAATTATAGTATAAGTAGATATGCATGATATATATCAATTGCCAAAGCAATTTTTTTGATTTTAATGTTTTCTTATGTTTTTGCATTTTGTAATTTTATGGAAGAACTAGTTATATAATGAAAAGGGAAGGGAAAGGGATGCATTCAAGAAGAAACAAAATAATATCAATCAATCCAAAATAGATTCCAATGGGAATAATCAAGATAAGAGTGCAACAAGAAATCTTAGTTACAAAAATATAAAACAAAAAAGAAAAGGATGATTACAAACAACCTACAACCTCCCTCAAAACTCAGTTCATCTAGGATAGAAGGCATCCATATATTCTTTTATCATTTGAAAATTTTGTGAAAGTGTTGGGAATGGGATCAACAATAGAAGTGAAAGGGCCAATGCAACATATCAAGTAACATAAACCAAGGGACTAGAATAATGTAAATGTACGAGATGGAAAATTACAAAATTTCAAATCAAGAATAAAAATGAGGCATGAAACTAAATAAAGGGTGGAAGGCACATGAAAGGCATGAAACATATAAAGTTTTATGAATAAGGAAACTATGGTATAGTAAGTTAAGTTATATCAATGAAACAAAAAAGATAGGATAACATGACTAACTGATAATATTATATAAAATATGAGTTCTTGGATATGACTTATATGAGAACTTAAGTCATCATCATTAGATAGTCACCTTGATGATGAGCTATAGAATTTTCTTGCATTTCTTGAAAAGAAATGTGGTGGTCCAAATATGTCATGTATACTTGAACTCTTTGTAAGTAGTATATCAATATTATGACATGGATGATTAAGTGTATCAATTAATTGTAGTATAACTGAAGGAGTTTTAACTTAAAGAGTTCTCATGGGTTAAACTAAAACTCTATGAGTTATAACTCTAAGAACTGGGCCTATAAAAATAATTAAATGAAAATTTGACATAAAATATATGATTTTTGAGTATCAAAATATGTATATGTTGAAGAATTTATAATGAAGAAGTTGAAACACTAACAAAAAATGCTATCATTTCTTGAAGTGTAGTCATATATAAGATGTGAAAAACATATTTACTGACTTTTTCAGATGAGTAGGAAAATATTTCTATATATTATCATTATCATAGCTTAATTTCTCAATGAAATGATATTTATGGCTGATTACAAATGTTTCTAGAGGTTTTACTAATTCTTCCATATGATAGTATATAATTTCATCATTTTTTGAAATTTCACTATTTAGAAATTAAAAGATATTTGATTATTGGTACTATCTAATGTTGCATTCATCTTTTTAAACCATGAATTTACAAATATGTCATTATAGTGAAATAAAGATGGGATAACATAGAATAAAGTAATACATGATTGAGGACCCACAAATGTAAAACTTAATATTCTCTTATAGTTTTGAAGGTGGTGTTACTTGCATTATATTATCAATGTCATATCCACATGGATTAAGGAAAGGAAGGTTATACGTATTAAATTGAGATATGTTATCTATCATGAAAACATGTTGTCCTTACATAGAAATGTTAATGACTAGAGGTGTTATATGTAAATAACAAGTCTCTAAAGAATAATTGATAACCATAATTGGTGATTTATCATGTTTAATTAATACATCCATAGGAGGTGGTGTTTCATCTTTTAGAATTGTATCTTTATATTTAGGAATTGAGTGGTCAACATGTGGATTTTTAATAGGAGTGTCAAGTTAAACTATATCAAAATAAATAAGAGCTTGGATTACACTTTTTAAATCAATACATTTATTTATTGTATGTCCATTGATACTATGGTACCCAAAATACATTCTTTATATTAGATTCTCGAATGGATGATAATAAAATTAATTTCATATCTAGTAATTTTATCAATACAATATCTTGATCTTAAATTTTTTTATAGAGATTTCATGATCCATTTAAGAAAGACATAAGATTTATTATTGGTGTCATTATCCAAAGTTGTAGATGTATTCATGTTAGGGAATGGCTAGTGATAATATGTAGACCATTATGGATTGAATTAGGATCATTATATTGATTTTGTGTCTCATATTCAAGTGTGATATGACAAAATTACTTGAATGATTGATAATATTAGTAGAGTAGTTTGTCTTTTAGATATGGAAAAAGGTTATTTATAGAGATATATTTATTTTATAGATATTATGGTTGATAGATTAAGGAATTCATGTAATATATGAATCTAACAATATAGTCATGAATATCCTCCTTGGGACCTTGTTGAAGGGGTGGAATAGTCTCAAATATGGCACAAGTTCCATTATTAGTGATGAAACTATCTAAAAACATTTATTTTAATAAATGAAAAGAGTGTAAAGGCCCATTAGGTAAATCAAAATACCATTCTAGGGCATCACAAATCAACTTTTAAGGAAATAAATTAAGTAATAATGAACCAAAATTATCATAGTTTCCAATAAAGGTGAGCACAATTTTAAGGTGCACATAAGGATCTCCATGGACATTAAATAATTATAATTTTTTAATAATTAAACCACATGGGAGAGGAATGTCACATATATCACTAGGAATAGGATTAGAAGCCATATCATTGGGAGAAATAATAATAGTGAAAAAAACCACATGAAGGGATAAATCATGTATTTATCTTTGTAATTAATTTATGAAATACATCATGGTCACTATATCATTAGTAGGAATAATAAAACACTTTAAGAGTATTTTTCAAAGGAGTCAATTGATTATGCATTTCAAACATGGGAAAACTAGAGAATATAAGAGTAGAATGTGGAAAATCATTAAGGATTGCATGTGCATAACTATTCATACGAGAATAAAAATGTATCATACCTACTTATTTTAAATTTGTATGTTTATAGGAAAAGAAGAAGGATATTGTAAAATGTGCAATCAAAGTTGTGCAAGTATATCTTGCTAATATTATTATCACATGTAACATAAATACTTTAATCATTCAAATAATTCATGTTTAACATATATTTACCATTCTCATCACTTGAATCCATATTAAGATCATAAGCCATGAATTATGCTAGGAAATAACAAAAACTATGGAAGAATAAAGAACAAACCTTAACTAGGAAGGCACTAAAAATTAAAATTGAAATAAGAAAGACAAAAAACTTTAGGGGGAAGGAGTGAATGAGACCCTAGATTGAATGATATATAGGACTATTTTATAATAAATATAATAAGTGAATGTAAATACAAGGAAGAGATATGGAAAGTGAACATATATAATAAAATAGAGTTAAATCCAACAAAATTGTCATAATTAACACAAAATCAAAAAATCAAACCCTAAAGGAATGAAAAATGAGTAAACCCTTTATTTGTGTTTTAGATATGAATATAATGTGAAAAAATAAATAAAACATTGGCAAAAATTAGATCTAAAATATGACAATGAACTAAAAAAATCAAATGTGTAATATGCCTATAATTAACAATTGAAATTATAAAAAAGTATTGAACAAGAAATAGAAATAAAATATAAGTAAATAGTGATGAAATAAAACACACATTATCACCATTCTAAATTTCTATTGAGTTTTATAAGTGATTTCCCTACTACCATATGAATTTGACTATCAAATATTTCTGGGACAAAATCAAAGAAACAACAAATGCATATTAGATAGAATTGGTAGGCTATCAATTATGTATCTTTTATATTATTGAATATGTACCTAGGTGTAGATTATTTATTATGCTAATTTTTTAGGTTTTGTAACTTTTTGAGTAGGTGTGATAGTAGGTGATGAATAGAGTTGTGTGCCCGCTTAATTAATTTGGTGTCCAAAATGTTAGATTTTTCTTCTAATTTGATTTTGACATAATTCATCATAAATTGATGTAAGCAGAATAGGAAAATTTTAAGGTTATCTTGCTCAAGAAACTTCTTAAGGAGATATAGATACATATACAACACGCTTAAAATCAAATCTAATGTAGTTCTCTTGTGCATGTGAGTGAAATTGAGAGAAAAGTATTCACCTTATCTCCCTTGGAAATCAAGTACAACTACATGAACATTTTACAATCATTCCTTTATTACAATATGTAGTTAAACCTTGAAACCTATTTTGAATATCTCTCAAGAGAAAAAACATAGAAATATAATGTGTGCCTAGACCTGAATCCTCTTCATGCCTATTATTGAAATACCTTTAAAAATCTATACATATTTAAACTTATTGAAATTTAAATTAGGAGCCCATTGGCATACAAGCTAACTAAGAAAAAGGCAAATAACTAAAAATCACATATTCATACATCAAAAAGAGACAAAGAAAGATATAAGGGCCCATAAAACAGAAAAAGATGTAATGAACAAACCACCAATTGTGTCTAAGACAAAATAACAAATCTATCAATTTCATCCCAATAAAAGAATAGCAAAGGATAAAAAGAAAGAAACACATGAAGCCTATAGAGATGATAAAAATAGAGTAGAGAGAACAAAAGATATTAAATATCATAGGATCACATAAAGAATAAAGAGAAGGATGAAAACAAATGGAAAATTTACAATAAGACCCTAATTTGAACCAATAATCAATATGCACCAAAAAACACTAAAAACTTCCCAATATTTAACCTTGTACAAAAATTATGTTTCTAAAATACCATAATTATCATAAATTTAGAACCAATTATATAATAGATAACTTATTAACTTTTCTAATACTAGATCAAAAATTAGATGTCAAAACAACTAGTCCCTCCTAAATTTTGCATCATAACTTGTCTCTCTTTGTAAAAAGTTTTGACCCTTGGTATTATTCCCCAATTTAAAATTTATTTAACAATTCCCATATGATTAATCCTTATTGGTGTTGATTTTTTGGATAAATGCAATTTAAATAAATGCAATGATTGATGATGAGAATATTTTGTATAAAGTATTTTAAATTCTAATTCAAGCACCAAATAAGGAAATTAGTGGATTCATTTGTTAGGGGTGGGTTCTTTAGCATCAATGTTGAAAATATTGTAAGTATATTTAAATGCCCAAATAATTTCAACTTCCATTTAATTTTAAATTTAGATGTTAAATACAAACCATATTATCCCTTTAAAAATCCATGCAAATCTACCATGATTATGTATAATAGGAAATATGCTACTAACATGAATTTCCTCTATTGAGTTAAGCATATAGATCACTATCCAATAGATATATGTAATACTTATGGTGCTTGTTATAATATTACCTTTGACTAACCCTTATTTCCATAAGGTTCAAAGGCAAAGTTGTGTTACAAATCTATTTTATTTACTTTTCATGAGTGCCTGTGAGAGATGACTCCTTTACAATTCCATAAATTACCACAAAAATTACAGTCATAAGCTCGAGGAATTAGAACATCTAAAGTGAACTAGTCTAATTCATTCCATTAAGTTTACAAGTCATTCAATAGGTAGTGCAAGATATAATAAGTAATTAAATCTATCTTAAATTTTAATAATAAATTACTAGTTTGAATAAAAAATATAATTTGATCATAATATGCTATTAATTTTGATAATAATTTAACTCTTATCACATTATAATAACATATTTAATAAATATATCACTATTTTTTCTTTTCATTTTATGTAGGAAGATATATTTATAGAATGATGATAAATTATATATCTGAGTAAAAAATGGCACTTATAGGTTATAAGATAAATAAAAATACAATAATTCACAAATATATAGTTACAAATTTATATGTTAGCCAATCATAGAAAATTATATTTTTCACTTAACTTTAATTTGTTTTTAAATGAGATACTATGCAGGGAAGAAAGTGAGGTGTCTAATCCTTTGTTAGAATCAAAATTGGAGTACATGGTGCCATGTTTAAAGAAATAAAACCTAATTACATTATGATAGTATGTTCCAAGGGAATTATATTATATTATTGGTTATGACTCATATTTTAAGTCACTTGTTCAAAATATGCTTCATTCTAAAGTGCCACTTATCACTCCTCTTGGTTCCCAAGCCCATCCAATTTGGATGATAAATCTACTTTATTATTTTTGATAATATAAGACAAATTGCAAAACATAAAAGAAACATGAAAACCTTTTAAGAAATTAATGTATGTTTTTAGGATAAAAATTTTGGAAAAAAATATCATTCTACTTTGTTGTGTTTCATAAGCTTAATTATGGGTTTTAAATCCTTAATATAAAATATTATAAATTAGCAATCACTAGTTTGTGAAGTGGACAAAGGTAAAAATAATATATCTAAATCATTAGAGCATATACATATTTTAGAAATGAAAGTGAAGAATATCAAATATAAAAAAATGATGTAGAACTTGAAAATATTTCCATTGAAGATGAATATAAATTTATAAGTGATCACCTTTAACTATGTCAATCCATGCTTATAAAAGGCTACAAGATGTAGGTTTGATCCAATAGTAGCAACCAAGGCTCATAAAATATACTATATAATAATCCATTTAGACTTTAAACTTGTGATTTGATCCAATAAACAACCAAGGCTCATTAAATATACTATATAAAAATCCATCTAGACTTTAAACTTGTTTTGAGAATATTATAATATGCAATTATTGCTTTTCGTGTGACAAGCTTGAAAAACCTATTAGGCACAAAATCTTACAACATAAAGTTAAAATTTTCATGAACTAGTGTTTCCATAGAAATTTGAGAGCCTTTGATTTTAGGAGGAATGCTCATATAAGATAAGTCTAAGCAGATTCTAATTGTAAAAAGGAAAAATATTATTATCAAAGGTTTGTTCACATAGCTAAAAAAAACAAATCTATTTAACACAAGCCTTTTATGTTGTTTCCCATTCCTAAATCCCATTTTTGGTGATTTAAAATCATTGACATAAACATGAATTTACTTCATTTTAACATTGGATAAAATTTAAAAAGATATTTTGGTTTTTATATTATAACTTGGAAGAATATTAAGTCAAATTCAAGGGCAAGATCCATTTTAAGGATGATGGCTCTAATTATTATGGTAGTATATTTTATTAATAAAGATAAGTATGAAGGGAATAACGATGATGAGCCCAAAAAAACTTGTCAATGTCACTAGAAAACATTTCTCAGAGCATGTAATTTATCTTTCACTATGAAGGTTAAATCCTTAGTGTCTAAGAAATGTTTGGAAAATCTTGTAATCTATAGGTGAATTTTGAAAAAAACCAAGGATTTTTCCCAAGTTATAATGCTTGATGAGATCACACTTTTTAGAATCTCCAATGAATAATGCAATCTCAAATCATGGCTGCATGGTGGAGCATGTAAGGAAAATTATGGGGTTTATATCTATTGAGGAAAAATTGAAATATAAAAACCTAGTTTTTCATGACTGAATTTAGAAGCAAACTCAACCTTTCCAATATTGGCTCAATATGACACTGATAGGATATTGTCAACATTGTCATTCTTTTGAATGATAAAATATATTCTTAGATCATTTATGAGACATGCCACACTAGATTTTGTAGATCAAAATAAATTATAAGACATAAATAATATAAAATCCTATTGAAAAACCAATCTTATAAATCATAAAATTTAAAGGTCGCATGCAGGGATCAAATTTGAAGGGCTAGCCTTAATTTCAAGTTGAAGGGTATTTATGCATCCAACACTTGGTGATGAAAATTTGTAAAATATAGTTATGCTTTAATTGACAAAAGTAAATTCAGCACACGTGTCACTAAATATATGAAATATAGAAGCTTTAAATCATTTAAATCATAGAACTAGGTTAAATAAAATATAATTATGTAATGTTACACTTATAATATCAACTTGAATATTCATAACTTTCATATCTATATGGTTCATTTCATGGTAATTCCTCCATATGACAAGACCCATTCTATGCACCTTATGAGCTCATCCATTAGTGGGTATCCCTAACCACCCCAACCATCAGTTGGAGATGGAAGTAGGAATGCAGTATCTAACTTTGAGAATACAACTAAAATCGAAAATGTGATGTAAAATGGCCACAAATTGGTGACCATACTACATCATGCTATTATTTTTACCTATATACATGACCTTTGCCACTCTACAACAAACTTCCAAGAACAACCTAGCTCATTACTACTACATCTACACCTAATACAATAAGAAGGGCATTATTAATACCTGTTCATAGTCTAGTAATAAAACATATATAAATGTAAATGTTTTATTATTTATTATAAATAGTTTTAAAAATTATTTAAATATTTTAGAAAGTCTCCAAAATGTCAAAAACAAATTAAAATAGCTTCAAAAAAATAATTCAAATATTTTTCCATATCTTTTTTCTAAGTATTCATCTTTAAAGGAAGCTTAATATTCTCATGTTTATTCTCATCTAAATTACTTATTTTTGGCATCCTTTTATTATAGACAAATTATAAAGAAAAATTCAATTCCATTAAACTTTCACTTCACTTACAAAATGCTAATCACTAAAAATATCAACTATAGAAGCTTCGATTCCAAATTTTTGGAGAATAGTTCAAACACATAAAAATAAAACATATATGTATTTAACTTATATCACTAGTTACAAAATTCTATTCAAAAATTTCCTTCCAAGACTACAACTGTTGTGATGTTTTTGTTTTCTTCTATTCCAAACCATTGTACTAATAGATCTATTGGTCTAGAGGAAGAAGCTTTCACACTTTTATATGTTTCCATTTATCATAAATGACATTCCAATCTACCTCATTAAGATCATGAGGTGCACAAATGGAAATAAATAATAACATATCCAATGTGTTCAAATAAATTCTACATTAATCATCATTCTTATCCTGTTTAACTTTGAGAATCCTCTTTCACATATTGCCATTCTCACTAGAAAAACAATAATAGCTTACCATAGATACATTAAATATGGAAACCATTCAAAACATTTAGTTTCACCCCCAAAAAGATCCCATGCTCCAAAAAAATGTTTTTTTAGGTAATATTTAAAAATATTACAAATAAATTCATTTATCTCACCTAAACATTTGATAGTATCTACAATAGGTGAGTTCCCAACACTAACTTTTTCACATAAACATGTTAACTATATTTTTATTTGATGGTCTCTATCATGCATCTCATCATAATAATTATGAGAATTGAAAAACTCAGCAACATTAAATATAGGTAAATCTATGAACCTTACATCTAGAGAGTCAATAACCTTCACTATAATTTTTTTTTGAAATACAATGTAATCATCTAGTGTCCTTGATCTTTGTGAGTTAGGCAAGCTCTCAAATATTAATAGATGTTTATGCATTGTACCTACTCCATCTGTAAACTCAAGATTTCCTCCTTGTGCTCTATTTAAAAAAGATAAAATATGTATTATACCTACCCCAAATATGTCTCTTTGAAATCTCCTATGAAGCATGTCAATAGTAATATCTAAGATAGTACCAATGGAAGTAATGTCATCATGGTCCTATTGAAACTTTTTATTCAAATTATTTCACTCAAGAAACACATCTGTAAGTAAATGGATGCAAAATTGTACTTGAATTTTTTTTCCAAATCATAATTTTTTTCTCCTCTAACTCCCATTCTTTCAAAAAAAATAGGCATGCATTTGACGAGCCTTTCCAAGACATTTTCTCTAGAGAGCCACCTAATTTGATAGATTTTCAACATGTCTAACTGAATAATTTGAAATGAATCTATTATCTCTCTTAATGCTCCATGTATTTTAGTAGATTTTCAAAGCCATGAATAAATTTTATTTACAAATTTGTCAATAAATTGTAGATCTATAAAATAAGATGAAGCATCATTACCTGATAATGATTCTCAATGAGCTATGTAATAATTATCTAATAATTAAGGATCATATTGATGAAGCTTAGTAGATAAACCTTCATGGATATAGTAGAAGTCCCATCAGATCCAAATCCAACTAACTTCATCAAGGATACATTCATCTTTGCTAAAAGAGTTATCATGACATTATACATGGATTGAGCTGTTCCATCCTTTATTTAAAGGAGGTGTATAAATTTTGTTACACATTTACCTCTTCTTTAATTTTTCAAATATGTAATGTAAACTATCAAATGTTGTTTCATAGTCTGATCAATACTTTCATCAACTAAAACTGAGTAAAATGGACTATGAAAAATCTCATTTTTTAACTTTTTCCAATATACCTCCTTCCTAGCTTGTATAAACTATTTTTCAAATATGGTATTTGTATATGTAGAGTCTTAATCTATTAGAGGCATGTGTGGAGTGACTTTATACCTATTCAAGTCATAAATTAACTTATAGAGTTCTAAAGATAAATTTGTATCGCAACAAAATACATATTTTCTATCAGTGATATGATTCTCTCATTCTCAAAATCTACCATTAGTTTTACATGTTTAGTAATTGGAATACTACTTCATTACTTTCTCCATCCAAAATATGTAAAGTAAATTTATGAGGCTCTAATTCTACATATATTCTTAGACTATTAACTTAAAAGGTGGTACTCCCATCTTTAGCAAATGGAGTCTCTCTCTCTTATATTTTTCACACCAAGAACACTTTATCCTTTCAACACCATTTTAGTCTTTTACAACATAAGGCCATGGAAATATTGTTTTCCATTTGGACTTGAATGTTATTTTCTATTTCTTTGATGCTTGTTCCTCTTCTTAAATTTGTTCTCCATCTGATTTATAGTTTTGTTCATGTAGATGAACATCAATGTCTTCATTTAGAGAATGGAATTGTTGATTAGAATCTTGAGGGATACAAAATGCATCATTAGGTGATAGTTGTCTTTTATCCTTATTAAGAAGATAAATAGAATTCGGTTTATCATAATTTATATCTATTCAATGAAAAAATAAAAAAAATAAAAATTTATAAAATAAATAAGTTCCCAAATTTATTAGAGTTTTAAAACCATATTAAAATTTTTAATAGAACCCTATAAAAATGTAACCTTATGAAAATAAGCTTGCACAATCAAAATAAATGTCAATGGAGCTGTCCTATGAAAAATTATGTCTCTCACATGAATTTTATTTGTTGGACTTGGGATTTAAATTATAGGATTCAAAATGAAACCCTTTCCTATGTATGCTAATAGACAAGCAAACATACAAACAAATGGTTTCAATGAAACAGAGAAGGTTTGTTTCATCAACATATATAAGGTAGAAAAATACATAAGAAACTTCTACATGGTTGATGCAAAGGTCAGTGGTCTATGTCGACCATTAGGAAAGACTCCATAAATTTTAATTTTCCAACTATATTGTGTGTGCATTATTGGCTAGTCTAAAATTACTAAATTTATTCTTTTAATATAATTTTATAATAAAGAGCACACTAAGGAGAATAAATATTCAAATAAATAATATTTTACAACTCCATGGAACTACATCTAAAAGACAACCCCCAAAAAATTAAAGTCCCCTAGGGAAGCATGAAAACCCTTTCAACATGTATCCTAATTGAATTTGATAATGATAATGAATTTGATCATGATAAGTTGATGCTAACTTTCAATACAAGTTTGAAAACCCAACACAAAAATGGCAATATGAAATAATCCAAATCTAATGCTAAATTTTAATCTAAGTTTGAAAACTTTGAAAACATAAGTTGTTGATCCCTGATATTTCAAAAGCCACTACAAATACCAAAGGCTATCACAATCCATATATAATAATATATAAAGATAAATAAGATAAATAGGAGGCATGGTATCTATAACGAGTCTAACTATATGGTGATATACATGAATATGAGTTATTTAATAGCTAAATATTATGTTATGGTATCAAGTGACTTACTATCTACAGGGTGAGTTTTTTCAATCTAATATTCATACAAAAGTTAGATAGACTATTTGACAAAATGGACTTGTCGAAAGAGTAATTATGATAGACCCCCATCAAACTGTAACAATGTATTCTAAGATCAACATGATATATATATATATATATATATATATATATATATATATATATATATATATATATATATATATATATATATATATATATATATATATATTCAACATTTTTAACAAAGACTTACAAATGCTCATAAACACATTTACCAAGTGGTATATTTATACAAGGCTTTCTTTGCCCGAGTGGAAATCTATTAAATAAAGGCTAATTGAGTACACTCCCTATTAGTATATAATGATTAGAAAAACCACATTGATATTGTTAATATCCATATATTGCTAATTTATTGAGAATAGATAAGAGATCATAAAAAACATGGGATATAAACTTAACTCTTACATTAAAAGTGTCCAAACTTTTGGGAGCAACTTGATAAAATATTGTCAATTTCAACTATTTTATAAATGATATAGAGCTACATATGTCCATTATCCAACATCACATATAGTTATACCTAGTTTAGGAGGAATAAATAAAATTCATATACATAATTACTCAATTTATAGACAACATATGTAAAAATACACATAATGGCTCAAATTACCACTTATTCATCTATAACTTTGAAACTAAATAGCACTGCTATTGCATCATACCTTCAAGCTAATTTTTTAGTGTGATGGGTTACATTGAGGTTAATTTCTTGAAATCAAATAACATTGTTGTTCCTTCCTTATTTTTGTGATGTGTTCTCCAACTAAAATCACATCATCTAAAAATAATTACTAACAAATTAACAATCAAGGATGATATTTTAGATCCATTGAAGAAATCAAAGACCCAAAATCTAAAAGATTCTCATTAAATGTTTCTTTAATGCTCTTAATTTATTTGACATCATACTATCCTTTAACATTAGCACTTACTAGTTTATAGTTACTAAACTTACTACTATAGAGTCATAGATGGTTAGACTTGCATCAGTATGGTTAATTTTAGTGCCTTTGTTAAAATAACTAGTTGAGAAAAAATCCAATATGTAAATCTTATGAATCTGAGTACAAGGGTTAGTGTACAAGTTAAACTCACCGAATTGGGACTAAGTCTAACTCAGCAAGGCTCTTAGCTATCACCAACTCACCTAGCGTCTAGCTATCTAATCGCTCCTGTTAGTGACACCTTGTAGATGGATATTTTATGAACTATTCCTTCTTATGTCATTCATTAAAAAACATAACACCTCTTATATGCCATTTAAAATTTTAGCTCAATTTTTTTTGATGTGGTATTTTTTTATTATACTTATGTGATGGGTCAGAGTCCCTTAGATAGGATCTGATGTGTTTAATTTTGATCATTGGTCACATGAAAGAGTTAAAAAAAAGGCCAAAAAATATGAATTAGGACATGAGACATTCATACTAAAATAATAATATTCTCTACTTCTTGAAGGAATTAAACTATAAAAGAATATAGATACTATTGATGTGGGTTTTATGCACACCACAACCATAACAAGGTAGACTCTAACATTTTAGGATCTCGATGGAGGTAAAATCCACTCCAGGGCATGATTTGAAGGTATGTAATCTTTGTTAACAAATTGATGGAATAACGGGTACAGTATGTAGGTTGTTAACAAGGTTTTTTGGATGGAGGTGTGGGTTTCTAACATAGTGAGTTCCTATGTGAGTTGGATGAGTGGTTGACTTCTAATATAGAGTGGGTAGATATTAATAACAAATTTAAAAAGGGAAGGTAAGGTAGGTTAAAAAATAAGACTTAATGGTCCTTAGGAATTAATCCTTTGGTTGGTTTCTAAATAGACTTATGCTTTCTTGAACTAATGTCTATTGCTGGCAATAATAACACACATGTAGTCAAACATGGTTAGGAAGTCTAAGGAAATAGAGATGTAGAAATTTCACATGCCTCAAAAAAATGTTTCTCATTTTAGGGTAGATGCTTCACGCCCTTGATCAGGAGATTATGGCTAATGCAAGTGAATTATCTAAGGTAGCTATTACATGCACATAGAAAAATACACCAAAGAAAGCATAAATACACATTTGAAAATATGACTCAAATAACCTGACTCACTTTATTGATATATTAACTTATATTTTAATAGATATTGTAAATCTTAAGATTAACATATCAATAAAGAAATCAAGAATCTACTTTTAGATATAACACACTAAAGATTTATTAAATCACACAACCTTATAAAATAACAATCAATTACATGAAATGGGAAAGAAAATACTCAGGACACTTTGTTGATGATCAAAATTTCTTACTTCTCTATGCTCCAATTTTTTTTGACTCTTTTCCCACCAAGTGGGGTTACAATTATATAAAATTTGGGAAAGGGAGTGCCTCATCCTCCAAGTTCATGCAAGTGGTTACAAGTGTCAGTTTGAACATGTAGTTTTAAAACTGTTTAAGAGTTAGAAATAAATATATTGAATTTTCAAAGTCATGTAACATGTATATGCACAAAAAATATAAAATCAATTCATTACAATTATCCACTCACAAAACTAAATACATAAATCACTACAAAATTGTACATGCATGTGATTTAGCCTATCAAGGCTTACTTGTTTGAAGTGCCACATACATTTTGGTGGGAGTGGAAGTAGATGTGGATTATGAAGTCATGGTTTCACCTCTAGAATCTTGCATTTTATTATCCTTGTTATCTTTATATACCTTTTGGGTTGCTCCATGCTGCTTCCATATGATATCTAAATTAAGCAACGAAGGTCGATGAATTCTCTTTGTCTATCCAAGGAGCTTGGCATGCTCATCCTTGGTTGTTTAAATTTTTTTCCTAAAGATATCCACTTTAGTGACCTTCTTTCATGCCTTGTTCAATTCCAATTAAATTTATTTAATTAATACACCATACAAGCTCTACTTGAATTCATTGGCTAACCTCTAGATAAGCTTATCAAAATTAAGCCTACTAACCAGCGTACCTGTGGAGTCTTTCACCTATGATAACTTTAGCTCATGCAAAATCTAAATGACCTAAGATTAATGTGCCTGGTATTTGGGGACTAAAGCCCAAACATTTTGTAACCAATTTTTTGCCTCTTCCTACCTAATGACTACTAAGTTCAAGGCATTGGATGCCTCTAGTGTAGTCATTAGATTGAGATGTCTATAGAGTGAGTTGCATGTGTAGGCCACTATCATATTTAATTTGGAACTATCATCTCTCAAGGATTTGTATAATAGAATAGTTTTGCTCACATGAGGTACCATCTCAGCCTTCATGAACTCCATAGCTTCCAACATGTTGTAACATTTTAAGGCTGCATCCTGGACCTCAACCTCAATTTCAGCTAGTATGTGCACCATTTTAGCCTTATTTTTGCGCTGTTCTACTTCCCTCTCTAGTATCTACACCTTTGCTTATATCTCTTACTGAGCTATTTATATACCCTAGTGAATGGTAACCATAACATTCTTATGTGCCTGGGCTAGGTTTGCTAAAATTTCTTCATATAAGGGTTGTCCTGACTACCTATTCTACCTTTTAATAAGGGAGAACACTTCTTGTCTCTCTTATAATATTATTTGGATTCCCCTATCATCTTCTAATTTCCTCTTCTTGACCCTTTGGATGCTCCCAGTGGGAGGTTCAAACAATGTGGAGATAGATGGGAGTTCTATAATCTTAAGGTTTGGTAGTTGGGAAGCCTTACTCCTTAGGTCTAGTGCCCATACAAGAATGTCAAGTTGAGATGTATCATATTTTGTAGTAACAACTTCTAATTCTATTTCCTATTGGGATTCTAGCTACTTCTTGAAGGCCTTGGTGAGGACATCTAGGAGGGAAGGCCATATGATTTTAGACCAATCGACCCCTCTAAACTAAGGGAGTGGATGGACTACTATTATTTGAGGTTGAGCCTTCCTCCCCCTACTAGTGGTTGTCATAGTGGTCTCCTCTATAGAAGTGGTGGTTGAGAGAGGAAGGCTGATTTGGGTAGATTAAACATGGAGTTGAGAGGTGGCCAAAGTTGTTTTCACTTTCTTAGACACCTTCTTTTTCTTGAGGTCTCTAACTATGGAAGTTCCAATAGGAATAAGAGGGATTGGTGTGGTGAATGGGATGGAAGGATCAATAATAGTAGTGGAGGTGGAAGGAATGGATGAAGGGACTTTCACAAAGACACCTTGTTAAAAATTCATAAGGAAGATAAAGGAATGCTATCAAGAGACTAAGTACCTTTAAGCGAGAGATCCACTAGTTCTTCTTAGAGGCTTATAGCCTTGGCTATCTCTAGATTGGCTTCCTTATCAGAATCATCTTAAATGTCTTTTGTTATCACCACATCTCCCCTAGTTGGTTCTAAACATGGAGGCTAAGTGGATAAGCCCTATAATGCCTCTACTATGGGACTACCTATGGGATTCCTAGGCTTTCTTATATGGACCAAAGGGGTCCTTACCTAAGTGGAAAATTTCAGAGGTGATGATGCCCTAGGAGTTAATTCCCTAATAGATGTAACAATTAGCCTTGGGGTAGAACTTGCAATAGGATCCTCTTATGTTTAGCCTTCCTCATCAGAATCAAGATTGATGGGGTCTCCTACTTGTGCTCCCCTAGTCATGTTGGGATTGGGTAGCCCAAGATCTTCCTTTACTACCTTAAAATTTAGAGGGGTTCTTAACTAGGAGGTAGCCTGGTCCTTTGGTTGCTTTGAGGATCCACCTCTCTAATAATTTGAATGTTGTCACCCCTTAAAAAGTGACTTCCTACTATCTGATTATCTAGTAGAAATAGAAGGCTCATCTTGTATCATATTCAAATGATCCTCCTTTAATCTAGAAAATTATGCTCATTCCAACACCTCCTCATTTGTCTGAGTATTCAAAAATACAAAATCATAGTCATAAGGCTAATGACAATATGGAATGTTAAACCCACAGATATGTTGCTAGATTCATCCATGGGGATCCTAGTCCCTATGTGAAATTTTAGGGAAAGGATAGCTCATATGCTTACCACCTATGTCTCTAAGATATTTTCTCATAGTTTATGTCATTCTACCTATGGTGATGAGGTGGCTAAAAAATAATGCTTTCTTATGCCTTGCCAAATCTTCCTCTACACTCTTCCATAATTAAAAGAGAATATCTTTTTTGGCTACCTTATCTAGGAAAAACCTTGGTAGACACAGGGGGCCAACCTTGTTCCCCCACACCATAATGATAGTAAAATCAGGGTAGAGGAAGAAATTTCCCTTTCTATCCAGGTTCTTCACTATATTTTTCCCAATCCAAGACATAGGTGAGCCATGAATGGCTTGCCAAATTTGAGGATAAAAATCCATAGAGATTCTCACCATGTGCCTTGTATAGTAATAGATATGCACAAACTGATAGTAATCACAAATTCTATTCTTTACATAGTTCATGGTTGGAGACCACAATGTGCCAAGGTCTCTGTAACATGTCCCCATGATTTCATCTAATAGATATGCCATCATGAAGAAATCCCTAGTGGGTGTAGGATGCCTATCTTTGTGGATGATTTGTTCCCTCAGTCACAGGCTTATGATCTCACTAAGGGCATAAGTAACATCATGTGTGAGCATCATATATAATAATGATACCTAATCCAAGTTAACAAAGTGGATGCTAGGCATACCATATAACTTTTTGAGGAGTGCCATATTGATGTCGATACCCATCCTGAACCTATCAATTGGGATATCCCCTTTTGGATTCTTTATCTTCCAAGTGATATTTGGTCTAGGTGGAGCCATGATGAGAACACCTTTTCCGATGAGGTCTCTATGTTGAATTACACTAGAGTGTGCTTATCAAAGTAGATGTTGTGGATGTTTAATGAAAAATATCTCAATAAATCTTCCCCTAAAATGCAAGTGACCATTGTATTATTATTTGAGTGGTGCAAGAACACATCCTATGATATTCTACCAATAAAGAATAAGTCCCTCAAGAGGTCTATACAAGGCATCACTTCTAGTTTAGCAGCAACAAAGTGTAGTCTTTGGCATTTATAAACCAATAATTCCTTTAAAAATAATTGGTCTACCAATGTCATATCATCATCCAATGAAACTATGTCCATTGGATCAATAACATCCCATAACGTAGAGTAAATCCTATAATTATCTTCAAACACGATGGTATCAAAGACTATATCTATAAATTCCATTGAATATTTATCAAGTATGGAGATGGTGGATTGGTACTTCATAATGTTTTGGACGTAGATGCCATGGATATATGCTTCACGCTTTTCTCTTACTCAATATGATGTGTGTTATAAATACTTGTATGCCAATGCAAATGACTCAGCTCTAGCTTGACTGTTGTTTATTGTGTACTCTTGAAGTATAAACTAGGGTTCTTTCTCACTACAAGATAGTAAAAGACTTTGAATAAAAGTTAGCTCAAATGCAAATGACAACTTTCAATCATAGTGGATCACCTATATAGAATTTGGCATTGAATATCATTTCATGTGACATAAATGTGTAACATTCACTTTAGGCCTTCATTTCACGTATAATTCAAATTTATTAGCTCAAGTTGGTGGGGACCTTTAAAATATCAATAGGAAGTTTTTTTTCTATTATATTGGCTTAAGTATGATGAGACTTAATACTTAAATACTTTAGGATATGCATTGAAAAAAATGATTTTGGGCTTATGTTTGTAGACTAATTCTTTTAGAGGATTTGTTTTAGAGAAAGTGTCCATGACAATCTCTCTGAAGGATTCATATGAGCAAAAGTCTTGAAGTAATTCTTTTGGAGGGTTATTTTAAAGGTTTGGAGGGAACTTTCAATTTCCTCAAAGGGTACTTTTAGTCTGAAGGGTCCACTTCATAGAGCATTTTGTCCATGATAAAAGTCTTGAAGGGTCGACTTTGTAAATGTTGAAGAGCACTTTTGAAAATTCTAAAGGGTAGTTTTGTATGGCTAAGGGTCATTTTAAAACCTCTAAGTGTATAATTATCTCAAATAAAATGTCCAAATGAATTGGCTAAGGAAAAAGGTCCAGGATAAAACTCTTGAAGGGCAAGTATCAAAGGGGAAAAAAGGTCTAAGACAAAATATTGAAGGGTAAGTGGCCACTTTGAAAGGGCCAAAAGGTCACTTTCAAAATATTTGAAGGGTCAGTTTAGGAAGTTTGAAGGGCATGTGCCCTTTGGAGGAATTGTTTCAAGGCTTTTGCATCAGATAAAATGTTTGAAACAAATAGTCCAAAGGAAATGGTTTGAGGCAAAGGTGTAGGACAAAAGTCCTGAAGGGCATGTCTATGGTGAAAAGGTTCATTCAAAAAGGTCAAAGGACACTTATGTAGGGAAAAAGTTAAAAGGAAATATCATGAAGAATAAGTCTCATAAGGTAAAAGGGTTTTGAAAAAAGTTTCGAAGGGTATGCCACACAAAACCTGAAGGGTATGTGCCCTAAAAGAAGTGGTCAAGAAGGGGGTAAATGGTCAAGTTGAGAAGGCTGAAGGGATAGTTTGAAGGGTTTCAAAGGGTAGGTGGAAAGAATTTAAAGGGTATAATTTGAGGCAAAATTTTGATCGAAGGGTCTACTTCAC
Organism: Torreya grandis; assembly: GCA_037957365.1. Lineage (NCBI taxonomy): Eukaryota > Viridiplantae > Streptophyta > Pinopsida > Cupressales > Taxaceae > Torreya > Torreya grandis. The sequence goes on from JARHVA010005003.1 coordinate 768,535, forward strand.
AAAGGCCAAAGGGCACTTTCAAAATTCCTAAAGGGTACTCTCATATGGCTAAGGGTCATTTCTGAAAGTTCTAAAGGATAATTTTGGATAGGGTTAAAGGGATAATCCATCAAGGAATTTGTTCTAGGGAAAGTGTATGTAGTCTAGAATTCCTTAAGGCAAAGAGTTTGTAGGCCAAATTCTTTTGGGAGAATTATTTTAGACAAAAAGTCTATAACAATTTCTATGATAAAATAAGGCTTCTTGATCAATAAGCTCGATGGAAAATAAGAACAAAAATTTCTTGAGACTTAACATCCAAAAATATAATTTTACTCAAAGGTTAAAATAATTAACCTAAAGGATATAAAATTGAAAAATTCATCTGTAATACACAAGTTAATCTCAAACATAATGTAGACACCTAAATAGTGTCTAACCCTTGGTCACTTTCCCCCTTAGTCCATTCCTAACCCATTCCTAACAATTACTATTTTAAAATAATTAACTTATTTTGAATTAAACCCCCTCCTTTGACACCTCACCCATGACACCTCACCTAGGACAGCTCGCCTTGGACTAATTCCCATCCTATGACTCACCCAAGACCAATTCCTACTCTCTCTAACCACCTAAAAAACTCTCGTGCGTATTTAGCACAATCCTCAACATTCTCCAATGGATAGTGCACTTGGCAGATGAAAAATGGGCTTGGTGGCTCTTTTTGCCCGTTCTAACCCCGCCGACGTCGGTCAAGTGTCGGTCGACACTGGCAGAATCACTGACGTCGGTTATACTTAACCAATTCTTTCGACTCTTTGGAGATCCCAATTAGAAATCAGCTAATCTACAGAAGCAACTGACAAATCCTTCGAATCTTTCAGTCTTTGACCATTCCTCAATCTGCAAAATCTCTCAATCAAGCCTCTCACTCTCTCCCTCAGGTGCAGCAACAGCTTCAGGTTCTCCATCAGCAACAGGTTCTCCACACAGGCTACATCAACAGCAGATATGGGAATCATCAGTAGCACACCTGTTAGGTTATGGAGCTAAAAGCTTCACTGATGCAAACAGGGGAGGAGGTTACTGAGGGTTGTTGAGTTACAGAGAAGCTGGGGTTGGTCTGATTAGTCGACGTCGGTAGGATAGCAAGGAGAAGCAACTGACGTCGATCAAGGATCGGCCGACATCGGTCACCTCCAGGCAGACAGGGACCGACGTCGGTCACCTTGTATTTCAACTGTGAGCTTATTACAGGCAGTTGGTTGTCGAACCAAGTGTTTGCATGATGAGTGCTAATTTTAGACTCATAGCTGCGAATCTAATTATTGTAATTAGATGTCTAATTATTGTTTGATGAGATCTATATAATAGACTCATGGTTGTATTGGAAAAGTGTTCTAGTTTGAGTTGAGCAAAGTTTGCTCCTTCTGTGTGTGAGGTGAGCAAGGGTGTTCCTCCTAGTTCCACAGCAGTACCAGGCGTGTTGGTGTTGGATTGGAGAGCCAGCTGGGTTCTTCAGGAGTGTATGATCTTAGTCATCAGGTGAGCATGGCTTATAGGAGATCTACATGGTAAGTAAGATTGTTGATCTGCAGGTGTGTGTGTGTGCAAGGTCGAGGTTCACAGGTGTGCAGAACCACTTTTTGATCTGTAGTTTGGAGATCAGATAGGACATCAACACAACAGGGAGCAGAATCAGGCAGGATCTACTTGGAGTACAGTGTGTACTCATTGGTATGTATGTGGAGTACATGGAGAGCTAAGAGGAAGGCAAGGCAGTTCCTTTCATAAGTATGGTCTGTTGAATTGCAGGTTGTTGCAGGTTCATGGGAGATCTACTTGAAGTACTTTGAGTACTTGTGGAGTGCGTGGAGCACAGGTGTAAGGTGAACACCAACTCTGTGTTTGAGTTGGGTGCTGGGACCTAGTAGAGAGAGCTTTGAGGGAAGATTTACTATTTATGTCCTAGAGGTGTGGCAGCCCTAGAGGTGTGTAAGGAAGAAGAACTGTGGCAGTCTTCTTTGTTGTATTTCCTTCTGAAAGAGTTATTAATACAAGTTGTGTATTGTCTCTCATATTCTGTGTTATTCTAAATTCTAGTTACTTGTTGATTCTGGTTATTTCCGCATATTAAGTTGCTTGAAGTTGGTAATCAATTATGTGCTTTCGGTGTTGGGTTTTGTATTCCCCCAACACGTGGCATCAGAGCATGTTTGTTGCTGTTGGTGCCTGACAAGTGGTATCAGAGCTAAGGTTGCAGGAAGCAGGTTTTGTGTTTTGGTTACAGGGCACTCTCAAGGGTTTCTGATTGAGTGGGAGTAGAGCAATGGCAGATCTAAGTAAGCTAAGAATGGAGGAGTTGAAAAGCACAGATGGTTACTTAAGGTCCCATGGAAAGAAAGAGCAGGTAAAAGAAGATTGTTGGTTGGTAGTAGATCAGCATGAAGAAACTGAAGATACAGATGGAGCAGGTGTTGTTGCACAGGATGTGTTTGCAGGTTTCTTGGATAAAGTTGAATCTTGGATAAAAGATTCGGTTGCCTCTTTCCATGCAGCCCCAGGTAGAGGAGCTGGTGAGCCTTGCCAAAGAATTGGCAAAGGGGAAGTGAAGCTGAAATTACAGGCGGCCAACACACAGGTGTTGATGAAGGTCATGCAGGTCCCAGGTTTGGAGATATGGCTAATTTCTTCAGAAAGATTGGGTGATGAGAGATGCACAAGAACTCTCACAGCGGGTGCACTTGAATTAGCTGGTGGTAAGAAAACAAGTACTCTTTATCTACTTGTTTATATTACTGATTCTTCTTCTGTAGCAGAGACATGGCTTTGTAGGCTTGGTCACATGAGCAGGGAGGAGATGCATGTTCTTAAGCGGAAGATAGATGTATTTGACAGGCTTAAGAACTGGAAAGCCTTGGTGTTCTTGGAGGAGATGGCGGACAGAAATCAGTGGATGGGATGGATACTTCTAAGCAAGAGTAGTTTGGACATGGAGATTGATCCAAAGGAGCTCGTGGGTAAAAATTCATCACTCACAGGCGAACACAGATACCGACATCGGTCAGGAGGAATCAGCGTCGAATAGACAAGTGCCGATGTCGGTCATGTGCAGACCGAAGCTGGCAGTGTCGGGCAAGATAAGACCGATGTCGGTCAGGGGGACTGACGTCGGCAGTAGGTAAGACCGATGTCGGTCAGAAGGACCGATGTCGGCAATAGGACACTGATGACGGCAGGTTGGTAGTCAGGTACAGATGCATGGAAACCGATGTCGATCAGATGCAGACTGTGGGGTGGCCGAGGTCGGTCACTGTAACGAATTTTGGGTGGATAGCATGTTGTCAAGGAGTCTCAAACACCCATACGGAGGACTGAAGACGTAAGTAGGCCCTCAAATTCGTGTTCCTCTTCTTCATACTTATTGCTGATTGTAGAGCAGGAAGGATCCAGGAAACAGGTGGGAGCTAGGCAGGGATATGATGCAGAACCAAATGGGAGATTTGGTAGGTTTGCCAGCTAGATGAAAGCACAGAGACGAATGGATTCCTTAGTAGAAGAATAGAGAGAATGGATACGTGAGATGGAAGACCAGGCATATGGTCTTGAGGAAGCTGCAGGACAGTGGTACAGGGTTTGACAGGTGGAGGACGAAGCAAGGCTTCAGTCAATGTCAGGGTAACTACTGTGGTTTGTCTTACTAGGTGGATGATGAGTCGCGACATCATTCTGTTGCTGTATGTGGATAGTATGCTAGCTAGCAGGGGTGTACATACAGGGTTTTGCTAAGCTAAGGGTAAGATTAGTTCAGTGGCATGTCAGGAGGAGTTTGGAGTAGTGAACTTCTTTGACATGGGAGGCATGGAGATCACAAGTAGATTTTGTCTCCAGTGGGAGCTGATGTGAATCAGGTGTTGGTGAGGTTCAGGATATAGAGCTGGAGCACACTAAGGGCTGGACAAGTACAGTGTCTGAAATCACATGAGGTCTGGTATAGACCTGAGTTTTCCCATGCAGTGGGAGCTATCAAAGAGTTAGGAGCCAATTCGGGGAAGTGGGCTCTCAAGGATTTGAGAGGGACCAACAGCAGGTATACATGCAGGGTCAGGACTTCACTACATGTGTTTGTAGGTTCAGATGTGGTAGGGTACTCGGATGACAGGTGGTACACCACGGGATGTGTGGTGGGTTGTCTTCAGGTGGGAGCTTGAAGAGGGATACAAACCAGGAAACAGATTAGACGGGGTATAGGTATAGGTACAGTGCAGCTGTTTATCTCCAAGTGGGAGATTGTTAGGTTGTGGAGCTAAAAGCTTCACTGATGCAAATAGGGGAGGAGGTTGCTAAGGGTTGCTGAGTTGTAGAGAAGCTAGGGTCGGTCTGATCAGCTGACGTCGGTAGGATAACAAGGAGAAGCAACCGATGTCGGTCAAGGATCGACCGACGTCGGTCACCTCCAGGCAGACAGGGACCGATGTCGGTCACCTGTGTAGTTCAACTGCAAGCTTATTACGGGCAGTTGGTTGTCAAACCAAGTGTTTGCATGATGAGTGCTAATTTTAGACTCATAGCTGCGAATCTAATTATTGTAATTAGATGTCTAATTATTGTTTGATGAGATCTATATAATAGACTCATGGTTGTATTGGAAAAGTGTTCTAGTTTGAGTTGAGCAAAGTTTGCTCCTTCTGTGTGTGAGGTGAGCAAGGGTGTTCCTCCTAGTTCCACAGCAGTACCAGGCGTGTTGGTGCTGGATTGGAGAGCCAACTGGGTTCTTCAGGAGTGTATGATCTTAGTCATCAGGAGAGCATGGCTTATAGGAGATCTACATGGTAAGTAAGATCATTGATCTGCAGGTGTGTGTGTGCACAAGGTCGAGGTTCACAGGTGTGCAGAACCACTTATTGATCTATAATTTGGAGATCAGATAGGACAACAACACAACAGGGAGCAGAATCAGGTAGGATCTACTTGGAGTACAGTGTGTACTCATTGGTATGTACGTGGAGTACATGGAGAGCTAAGAGGAAGGCAAGGCAGTTCCTTCTATAAGTATGGTCTGTTGAATTGAAGGTTGTTGCAAGTTCATGGGAGATCTATTTGAAGTACTTTGAGTACTTGTGGAGTGCGTGGAGCACAGGTGTAAGGTGAGCACCAACTCTGTGTTTGAGTTGGGTGCTGGGACCTAGTAGAGAGAGCTTTGAGGGAAGATTTACTGTTTATGTCCTAGAGGTGTGGTAGCCCTAGAGGTGTGTAAGGAAGAAGAACTGTGGCAATCTTCTTTGTTGTATTTCCTTTTGAAAGAGTTATTAATACAAGTTGTGTATTGTCTCTCATATTCTGTGTTATTCTGAATTCTAGTTACTTGTTGATTCTAGTTATTTCTGCATATTAAGTTGCTTGAAGTTGGTAATCAATTGTGTGCTTTCGGTGTTGGGTTTTGTATTCCCCCAACACGTGGCATCAGAGCATGTTTGTTGCTCTTGGTGCTTGACAACACCTTCTACAAGGCATAGGTAAGTATACTGTCTGTGTTTTTATTCTCTTTTCAGTTATTTGCTTTCAAACAATATCTCCCTAGACCAGACTGTTAACCAAGCCAGACCCGAATCTCGACTTATCCACCTCCCTGTTTCCTCCATCCTCTATCGGACCATACACTCTGCCCATTCAACCAGACTCTTAGACCCAGACCCTAGACCATTCAACCAAGCACAAAACTTTGTCTCAAAATTGTTAACAAACCCACACCCTTCCTTGGCCTTGTCCACAGACCAAAACCCTGACAGACTCTGTCCACAGACCACAGACCTGCCCAGACCCCGTCCAAGCTAACTGCCCCGACTGACGCCGGTCACTACCCCAACCGACATCGGCATATTAACCGACGTCGGCACCTTGACCAACCAACGCCGGTAGGCTTATCGACGCCAGTGACTGTGATCAATTCGACAGCTTCTTTCAAGTAAGTCTTTGCTTCCCTTTTTCATTTCCATCTTTTATCACTTTTAGTTCTTGATTATTCAGCTATTTATCAGACATTTTTTTCCATTGATTAGTGGGTTTATATCCCTTAAGGAATTTTTCATACTTTCGAGATCAAGCTTTCGCTTGAAAACCCACCATCTGTCCATTTAATGCCTTCTTTTGTCCAAGCTTCTTTTTCTTTGCAGGTGTCATTTCTCCACAGCCAAAGAGGAGTACTCACAGCGTCTGGATTACGGTGCACAGACTTTATCTAGGTACACATCAAGCCTTGAGCATTCCTTCTTAAGTTTCTTTAATTCTTCCTTGAAATTGAAAACAAAATTTGAATAGAAACAATCTGGCACGCCCGGTGGGACCCCTTTAGGGCCTTCCTTGGGTTCCCTTTCTTCTTTGTTCATTTAGGTGCATTAGGCTTCTTAACCTTCACCTCTTTCTTCTTTTCTAAAAAAATCATAAGCAAGAAATAAAAAGAACTTTTTCTTTCTTTTTCTTGCATTTCTAGACTAGTAAGAAAATCATTTTCTTCAACCCTTTCTCCAACTTGTCTTCATTCCAATTTAATATTTCAATTTTGGGGCTTTAAAACTTACTACATTTCATTTCTTTCTTTCTTGCATCTTTCTAGTCCACACTTAGTAATTAGTAAAATGCATATTGAATAAATCATAGATCACTCAATGTTACACAACCAGACCACTTGCACTCAATTAAACATAAAACTCACTTGAGACAAGGCCCGACTGGGATTTCATCACCCAGCGGATACCTTACCCAACCCGACAATCCTACTTGGATTTCACCACCAAGGGGAAAGCCAACTCTATTCTCTGGCAGAGTCTAAACTATAGTGAAAGTATATTTTGGCTAAGCGAAACCAGCTAACCACTGGAATCGTCAAGTGAGGGGAGCTTGCTCCTTAGCACCAGGCCTATACGGAAGCTAACACAGATTTTTGAGCACCTTAACATACTTGAAACCATCTTTAGATTACCTATTCTAGCACCCTTCTTACAACCAACTTCCTCAAACATCACATTAAGGCATAAGCCACACGATCTTAATAAAATTGTTTCTAGGGATTTAACGCTAGGATCTATCTGTCATCATCATATTTTCTATTTTTATCTATCTTTTTTGAGCTGGTAAGGACGTCTTCTTTATTTCCAAAAACTTTTTTTTTGAGTTTCTAGAAAACACAGTAATCGACATCAGTTCTGTAACCGACGTCGGCAACTTTTCTGTACCAGCATCGGTCATCTGACCGACATCGGCAGCCTTCTTCACCGACATCGGTTTTTATACCGACGTCGGTCTCTGTCTATTTTCTTTTTTCCAAAAATAGCAAGCTTAAAATCTAACTTTCTGACTGTTTAAACATCCATTCTTGTTTTTTGAGACTGATAGAACACAGTTTTCTGAAACCTGACCCTTTCTTCCCTTGAATGGTTTTGACACGCAGTCAAACCAAGGCCCTTCTTGATCACGCTAGTCAACAACCGCTTCCACCTTCACCATCTATAACTAGTCCTATAATGGAGTTCAACTCAGAGACTGAAAGAACTCCTACTCGCCCAACCCCGCCTCAAACTCCTATCATCCCAGAAGGGGACCAAGATTTCGCATGATTCTTGGACCTTAATGTCAAAGCCTTACAACACTATCTTGTGAATAGCCAAACGTGAGACTCCCTAGGCAACCCAATCTATGGGATGCTGACTTCCTTAGTTGACACAAGAATCACATCAATAGCACCTACAACTCAACCACTAGACAACACCTCCACCAATAACCCAATCGTGTCTTACCTCCAAAATGTAACCTCTCCATCTAAACCTACCTCCATGGGGGTTCCGGTACTCCCTCAACCTCAAATCACTCAATCAAACCCCACACCTTTCCAAAACCTACTAGTTTCTATTCCCCCTACTCTTGCACCTATTAACACAAGAGTAACCATTTACCTGTCAACAAGCGTAGCCACTCCTCAACCATCCTTGATGGCCCCTATCCAACTTGTGCCAACCAACCCCATAACACAAGTAACCTTGGCCCCAACTTTTGCTCCAATAACCAGCTATCCATATGTTGCGTCTACGCAACCAACCACGTCATACGCCCCTCCCCATATCTTTCAAGTGCCTTATAATCTAGCGGGCGCTCCACCCACCAATCCGTCAGTAGATATCATCAAAATGCTGATGGATAAGATGTCTAGCTTAGAGACCTCCATTTCTGGCTCACGCAATGCTCTCTCATATGAGCAAATTTGCAATGAGCCTATTCATCCTTCCGTTCCAATTAGACCATATCCCAACCAGTGGGAGCTTCCCAAATTTTCTCGCTTTCAAAGCAAGGAAGACCCATAGCAACACTTATGGGCATTTAGACATGCCTGTTACCTTATTGCTCATGACGACGCATTACTCTTGCGCACATTTCCTATGTCCCTTTCTGGTGCTGTGCTTGACTGGTACAGCTCTATTGCCAGTCATTCCCTCTTCACTTTTACACAACTGGCCTAGCTTTTTCTTGATCACTTCTCCATTAACATCACCAAGAAGGTCTCGATCACAGACCTTTACACTATCCGACAATTCGAGGACGAATCAGTAGCTGACTTCATTGCTTGCTGGAGAGGTCTCATCAATTAACTCTCCTTTTCCTTACCTCAAACTGAACTTATTGAACTATTCTCCCAAGCTTGTGCCAAACATATTTCTTCCACTTTAAGGGTTCAGACCTTCCGTACATTCGGCGAAGCCTTCATGATGGCCCGTAAACATGAACTACGTGCCATCAAGGAGAATAAAGTCAAGTTGCGGAGCAAGAACCCCAACTCTAAGACTAATGACTCTTCTTCTTCTAAACCTTCATCATCAAATCCTAAGTCTAAAGCTTCAGCTAATGCTGTGGTCGTTAGACCTTCGTCCTCTTCATCCAATCAACCTGAACCATCCACATCTCAAAGTGCCACCCGTCAATTCCAGTAGAGATACGTTCAAAGACAATATACTCCTCTTGGAGAATCTTACGCGTCTATACTGGAAAAACTTGTTAAGCAGGGGATTCTCAACCTTCCCCAAATTCGACCACCGCCACAATTTGATCCCTCACGTGCCATCCCTGCGTGGTATAGGGAAAATGACTTCTGTAATTTCCACCGTGTCAAAGGTCATGATACGAGAAACTGTAAAACTTTCAAAAACATAATCCAGGACATGCTTGAAAAGGGAGAGCTCGTTCTAGATAATCCCAATGTACCTCCAAACTAGGGCATCGATATTTTTAATCAACCATTCTCTAATCATCCACCAACCCAAAATAATGTCCAGACCTTGATTGACAACACGCACGAACATGACATTTGAATGGTCAATACAGTCTCACCCTTCATCCCCAACCAATCTCAAGAGGTTAACCCATCTACCAGTCCATCACGTGTGGATGAACCTCTTTCCCTGGTTAGTTCTCCATCAACCTCTCTCATCTTGGAGGATGCCTCAACCTTACCAGCACCACCAGTCTCACCATCCTCCTTTCTTCTACCTATGGAGGACCTGACCTTACCTACTCCTTGACTGCAAGTGGAGGGCACCATAATCCCTGCCCATTACCTGCTTGAGGAGCGACACTCTCCAGTTCCTTCTCCACCAAGAGAAGAACCTGACTCTCCATCTTCCTCAACCAACAACAATCTAGTTATAACTCCCACACACCTTGGGTCCGAAACTACTGCCACACCTAACACATCTTCTCAAGAATCCAAACCTCATCCCACATCCTCTCAACCATTTTCCTGAATAGTGGAGAAATTAGAACTTCTCCCTTCAAGGAAAGTGGAGCATCAGGGATTGTGGGAACATCTTAAAGTTCTTCAACATTCCCGTGCCCTCTCATTTCATACTGCCAATCCTCCCAAGGCAGAATCGTCCAAGACTCCAAACAAAGACCAAACCCCCGCTTCTAAACCTGCACCTACCCAATCTAAACCAATCAAGTCACTTGGCATTCGCCCTCTCTCTACCCTCACTCACCCGCAACTGAAGGTGGACTTGGACCAAACCTCGACCAAAAGTAGTCTTCCAACCAAGTCAAAGAAGACTGCCAGACCACAGAAGCGAACCCCTCCTCCACCATCAACTTTGCCCTCCATCTTATGTTCTCATCCTTCTACCCTAATCGGTGTCCTTCCTACTCCGACCCTTAACCAAAACAAATTACCTCCATTACTTCCTTTGCCAACCACAAGTCAATCCCCTCTCAAAAATTTGGCACCTCTAACAAAGAAAGTGCCGTCTTCACCTGTCACCGCACCACCAACCCAAAAGGTGGTACGAAAACCTTCTTCAACATCTCCCAAGAAAAAGTCACCAGTGCGTCATGCATCAACAAGCATGGACCCCTTAGTAGGTTCATATGCTTTGATATAATTCCAACTTTTGCAGACTTCTAGCATTACCCTTCCTTCTATCAAGCCATTCCAACCCCTCAGGTCAAAACCTTCTTGGTTCGATGATACAAAGATTTGTTTATACCATCGCATGCTAGAACACGATACCAAAACTTGTTGTGCCCTCAAGGCAGTCGTTCGCCGCTATATGGAGAAAGACACTTTTCTCCTTGAGGACACTCTTGACCAACCCTCGACACCTTCCCATCCAACCTCTTTAAACACATCAGCATCTCACCAACAGACCATAACCCCTTCTTCACCTAATATATTTGAAATCAATGCTATCCATATAACCACTAGGTCACAAAAGGACAAGGCGAAAGAAAAAGCTGCTATTCCTTGGACCTATCCTTTTGTCCAGGCACCTCAACAACCGAAACCCAAGATTTCCATCTTAGGTGCGTCCCAACCCACTTCTTCAGAGGCAATCACAGAATCTATGATAAAACAACTTCACCAAATGCCTGTGAAAATGACCCTATATGACCTTATCCAAAGTTCACCCTAGCATCGCCAGGCTCTAATCAAAGCCCTACAGGTAGCAGAAGTCCAACTTGAAGACCTTCAACCACTTGCTGCCTTAGTCCATTCTTTATCCCCCATCGCCTCCATCACTTTCAGTAATTCTGAAATTCTAACCTCTACCTTGGAAGATCAGGATGCCACCCTTTTTATCACAGCCTACGTTGATCGAACCTATATTAAACGAGTTATGATTGACAGGGGCGCTAGCATTAATATCATTTCCTCCCACGCCTTTGATCAATTGGCCCTTCCCAAGAATTGCGTATCGAAAACTGACGCAATCCTTAGATCCTTTAATGACACCACCGCTAACACTATTGGCACTATTGTCCTCCATATTCGTGTTGGTCCACACACAATCTCGGAGCTCTTCTACATCATTGAGGGAGAATTCCAATATAACATGCTATTAGGGTGACCCTGGATCCGCGCTATGGCTTGCGTCCCTTCAACACTTCACCGTTGTGTCAAATTTGAACACAACAAACAGGTCCATGTCATTCCCGCCGACCCATCCCCTTTTAAGACTTGTAACACAACCTATAGCCTAAACGACATTCTTATCCCGCTCAAGGCATCAACCCAAACATCATCTCCATCTGCAGAAGCGTCAACTAGTACACAAACAATAGTTGCCACCACATCATCTTCTCAATTAACAACCAAAGACCCCATGGACGATATCTTCCAAAGACTTTCATTGGGGGAATATCGCCTCCTTACTCTAGACATGTTCCAGACTCCTTAAGAGTATGGACAGCTTCATCAAAACCCAAACTATGACTGTCAGATCGGAATGGTCATTCCTTATGGTCCTCCTAGCCTTCGAACTAATCTCGTCTATGGGGGGCCTGGATCAAGCTCCTACTGAATTAAATCCTTCATCCTCACCTCAAATATTCACATCTGATTTCTCCTTTCTTAGCAACCCCACCTTTCAACATACCTACCTTTATAGGTGTGCATGGAAGGGTTTTGGCTTTGGACGTTATGAACAAGGCTCCCATCAGCCTATCGAAACACCCAATGATGATAATGCCAAGAAACGGTATGGACTAGGTTTCCAAGAACCCACTGAGGCTTCCACAAACCTTTGCCCCAAACCAACCATTGACCAATTTCTTCTAGACTCACCTATTCTTCCATCCTCACCTACGGAGTCGGTGGTTTCCATTCCTCCATCCGCTTAGAACCCCTAACCTATCAGCTCAACGGGGTTCCCAAGTCTCTCCCTCTCCTTTATCCCAGCATGATAGACGATGAATCGGCAACCATCAACACAGTCCACTACATAGATGACGATGCCATTATTACCTATATGGGTGCCGATGATTTTTTTATTCAGCGCTCCCTCCCTTCTGAAACATAGGTTATGTTAAATGAATCAACCATTGACATTAACCTTTCATCTTCTGATGTTCCTCAAGTCTTAAATATTGGTCAATCTTTAAACACCCAGGAGCAGATCGACTATACCACATTTCTCTCAGATAGTTGCCAAGCCTTTGCCTAGACCTACGCTAACATGCCTGGCATCGACCCTAACATTGCCACTCATAACATTGTCACAAACCCAGAGGCTAAGCCTGTTAGGCAGAAGCTTCACAAAATGCATCCTCGTGTTGCACTTCTTGTCAAAGAAGAGCTTCAGCGCCTTCTTTCTGTCTCCTTCATCCAACCCATCGATTATCTACAGTGGGTCTCTAACATCGTTCCTGTCACCAAGGCAACTGGGGGGATCCAAATCTGCACAGACTATCGTGACCTTAACCTAGCTTGTCCTAAGGACAATTTTTCTCTTCCAAACATTGACCAACTTGTTGATCTTACGACTGGCCATGAGATGTTATCACTCATGGATGGGTTTTCAGGATATAACCAAATCTTGATTGCACCAGAAGATCAGCACAAAACCACCTTCATTACACCATGGGGAACTTTCTGCTATCGAGTCATGCCTTTTGGTCTAAAAAATGTAGGCGCCACATATCAGCGTGCCATGACTTACATCTTTCACGATCTCCTCTATAAAATCATGGAGGACTATGTCGATGACCTACTTGGCAAGTCTAAGCTTCATCGTGACCATTTGACTATCCTCAAAATCATCTTCTCTCGCCTTCTTCAGTATCAGGTCCATCTTAACCCCAAGAAATGTGTCTTTGGGGTCCTCTCAGGAAAGCTCTTGGGATTTATTGTCTCTTTTCGTGGCATCGAGATAGATCCTGCCAAAATCCGTGCTATCCTCAAAATGCCACCTCTAACTAATCTCAAATAACTTTGCAGTCTACAAGGAAAGCTCCAATCCATCCACCATTTTATTTTGCAGCTTTCTGACCGTTGTCAACCTTTTCATCACCTCCTTAAGAAGGACGTCTCTTTTAAATGGGATAAAGATTGCCAAGAGGCTTTTGACGCCCTCAAATGCTATTTGGTCTCTCCACCAGTCCTTATTCCACTGAAAGACAACCAACCCTTCTATCTCTACATCTCAGCAACCAATCATTCGTTAGGTGCCATGATCGCGCATCGAGACGAGCAACACCATGAGCAAGCAGTCTATTACATAAGCCAAACACTGGTTGACTATGAAACTCAGTATACTCATATCGAGAAACTCTGTTTGGCATTAGTCTTTGCCACTACCAAGCTCTGTCACTATCTTCTTAATCACAAAACCTTTGTCGTCACCCACACTGATCCCCTCAAATACATGCATTCCAAACCATATCAAAACCAGCGTATGGCTCGTTGGCTCATGCTTCTTGCTGAATTTGACTTAGAATTTGTCCATCAAAAATCTATAAAAGGGCAAACAATCACTGACCAACTAGTGGACACCCCTCTTCCCGACAATCAACCTTCTCAGTGCGAGTTTCCTGATGAATCTATCCCCACTCTCTTGACTGATGACACATTCTATCAAATGACGATGTTTTTAGATGGCTCTAAATGCCAACTCGGTGGGGGTGCGGGGGTCATCCTCATTCCCTATGAAGGTGAACCCATGCCCCTGTCTTTCAAACTCGGATTTGAATGTACCAATAATATGGCCGAATACGAAGCCTTAATTTTGGGACTTCAAACTGCTCTTTCTTTAAACATCAAATCCATCAACATCTTTGGTGACTCTCAACTTGTCGTCAATCAAATCAATGGTTCATATCTTTGTAAAAATGAAATTTTACAAAGGTACAAGCATCGTGTTGACACTCTTCTAGCATCTTTCGACCATCACTTATTGCAGACTGTTCCTCGATCGACGAATAAGTTTGATGACACCATGGCTTCCCTCGCCTCTCATATTCCTTCTTCATCATTGTCCTCATCAAGAATTTATGTCATGGTACATCGTTTGCCATTGCCTTCATACATTTCCACTGACATCAATCTCGTCCACACCATAGACTCTAGTCCACAAGATGTATGGTATAAACAACTTGAGGACTACTTGGCTCATTCTCTCATTCCTCCCAACCTCTCTAGCAATGCGCGGCGGGCTTTCATCAAACGCACCGCTCGCTATACCATGCTAGGGGGCCTTATTTATAAAAGAGGTTTTGACGGACTTCTTCTTCACTATTTAAACTCCACTGAAGCTTCTCATGCTGTCAAACAAGCCCATGACGGGATTTGTGGCAGACACTTTAGTGGTAACTCGGTTGCCAAGCGCATCCTTCGTCTGGGTTATTATTGGCCCACTCTTCATCAAGACTGTAGTGATTATGTTCGACATTGCATCAAGTGTCAGCAGCATGCTAACTTGCTTCATCTCCCTAGTCATGCCTTACAAGTCACTCAAGATTTTTGGCCTTTTTCACAATGGGGCTTAGATCTCATCGGCGAGATTAACCCTCATTCGTCTCTTCGTCATCAGTCCATCATCACTGCCACCGAGTATTTCACTAAATGGGTGGAAGCTATTCCTCTCATCTCCACAAAAGCCAACAAGGTTGTCAACTTCATCAACACCCACATCATCTGTCGTTTCGGTGTACCTCACAAAATTATCACTGACAATGGCAAGTCCTTTAAAAACAAGACCGTCCAAAAATTCTGTGACTATTTTGGCATCAAACTCAGCTTTTCTTCACCTTACTACCCATAAGCAAATGGGCAGGCCGAGGCTTCTAACAAAATCCTAACTAAAATTCTCATGAAGGTGGTCAACGACACTGGAAGGGATTAGCACATTCACATTCCCTTCGCTTTGTGGGCGTAACACACTAGCATCCAAACCTCTACGGGTACTACCCCTTTCTCTCTAGTGTATGGAACAGAGGCTATCTTACCTCTCGAAGTACAAATATCATCTCTTTGCATTTCACTCCATGACATTCTTTCTAATGATGACTTTCATCAAGATCGATTAGCTCAACTTGAGTTACTCGACGAGCGTCGTCTCGCTTCCCTCAATCATCTCCATGTCTATCAAAATCGCATCAAATGCGCCTATAATAAAACTCTAAGAGAACGAGATTTCAATATCAGAGACCTTGTCCTCAAAAAAAACCAACATGTGACCAATATGGAACGGAGTAAACAAGGTAAATTCACTCCTAATTGGCTCGGACCTTATATCATAACACACAAGTATGGATCAGGGACTTATCGTCTATCTTCTCTTGAAGGCCGACCAGAACCTGAGCCTCTTAATGCTTTGCATCTATGACCATTCTACTGTTAGTCGAGTACTCATCCACTTGGCATTTAACTTGAGCTCGTCCCTTGAGCAATCCTTATCCTTTAAATCCTCAATCCATTTCACCCTTTTTCCCTTAACAAAATCCTCTACAACCCTTTTATGATGTACAGATGCTTTGTCCTAATAAAAGAGAGACCTTAATCTTCTATAAGTCTTGTCCATGACTCAATATTCTGTCAAAATTAAATCAAAGATGTCAAAATATCCAGGGTCACAAAATCAATAAAATCACAAAGCAGACTACTCCCTCGAAGGACAGCTGCACTATCATTGCTGTAACTAATAGACTGCTCCCTCGAAGGACAGCTATTCAAAATCCATAAAGCAAAGTATAGACCACTCCCTCGAAGGATGGCTATGCCTAAATCTTGCTACAAACAACACTTTCTCAGAAGCTTTCCGCATCGATCAGCTTCACAAATGACCACCAAATAAATGACATCTTTATGTGGACTTCCCGTATTGATCAGTCCGCTCTCTAAAAAAAAAAAAAAAAACGGGTCATGGACTTGACTTATAGTTGTCTTAGGGTCTCCTATAAAAAGAGGCAAAGTTATCCATACTCTAAAACGGGTTACCCTTTTCCTCCTATCATATTACCTACTCAAGGGACTTCGAGCTCACTTTAATGTCAAAAGTGATTCGATTACCGCTCTAACATAACTATGGTCAATAATGCAATGCATAAATGGGGCTCTTGGTTCTAACAACCCCTGTCTATGTTGTCTTTCTGGTCTTTGTCAATGAAAGAGCAACGCGCCTTTCACTTATCTTCCACATTTTGGTCACACTTAACCAAAACATTTTTAGACCAACAACAGAACATTATGTCATCATCCTAGTCCATTTCACATAGTTTCTATGGACACCAATACACATGGAAACTATCAACCACACAATTTATGTCAAGCATAAACCAATACTTGCTGAAGCATAAATAGACCTCAATTCATTTTTAGCAAACATGCATCACAAATATGGATAGTTGCTAGGGATGAAAAACCCCGACTTATGTTACAGAATACACCATTTGGAAAAGGCTGTAGCATCATATTCTTATCATTTCAAGCATGTACCCTCAGACATGTGGGAAATGCTATATCTTTATCATGACCAAAATTAACCACTTCGATCTTTTTCCTCCCTTCTTGGGAGAACTACATCGGCCTGAGGCCCTAACGACAGGGGCTATGTAGGCAGCACTCAGTTGACATGGGGTCTTCTGGGGTTAGCTCGGCCATTTTCTTCGTCACTTTCTTCCATCTCCTTCTCTCGTCACCTGTCAATTACAGCACAGTCAATCACATATTCACATAATCATTAGTATACGCTCATTTTCATTATAACAACATAAGTCATTAGTCATGATATAATCCACAAGTTAAACATTAAATATCACATCTATCATCATCTAATCTAAAGTCATCATCATATAATCTATCATCCACAATCAATCAACATCATTATATAACCATTTCATAAACATTGTCATCATCACATTCATTTTCATCATAGCATCATACACATAACACATAAATATCAACACATGCATCACATCAAAATGTCATAAACATCAAAACACATCCATACATTTTCTTATTACACATGTCACTAAATCAAAAATGCTCATCATATATATATATCACAAATAGTTTTATACAATAAGACACAATCTGTGTCTATCTTTCTCTCTCATCATACATCTCTCATCTTCGGCTCGCAGGCCGGTATATACATCAAAAAAATCAATCTCAAGGGCTGCCCTCAAGGTTGCGGCTGTGGTGGTGGTGGCGGTGGCTGGGAAGAGGCTGTATCCTCTCCTCCCTCTAATCTGTGTCATCTGCGCGACCCTGAAGCCATCGCTCGTGACATTGACCTCTGTCAGCTCTGCTCTACCCTCATCTCTGAGTATCACTGTATCTAAGGGAACCCCCTGATGGCCCTCTCATAATACACGATCTCGTCCAGCGCATCATTGTATCTAACCATAGATACAGTCTGCAGTGGACCCATCTGCCCTGCTACTGTGCCCTGTAAAGACCCCTGTGGCTGTGGCCGACCTAGGTGCACTAATGCCGATGGTCTTACCCCCTGTGAAAATGTTGACTACTGAGATGGCTACTGTAATGGGCCCTACCCTCCAAAGCTCTGACCTGCCACTGCCTGTGCCTGGGCTGTAGCTAGCTATCCCTGTAATAGAGTGTCTTGCCCTATCAAAGCTATCACCTGACCTGTCATCTCTGCCAGCTGCCCTGTAACTCCTGCCAGCTGTCCCTACAAAACTGAGACCTAGGCTTGAGCCGCGTCTCTCTCCTGCCGTGCAGTGTCCCTCTTCTCGCAGGCTGTATCCCGCTCCCTCATGATAGCATGCAGATCTGGCTGGGGTCTCACTTGTATGCCTCTATACTGCCCTACCCACCATGTCGTGTAGGCCTCTGTATAACCTGGGTCGGCTATCCCAGGTCCTGTCAGCAACTCCTCAAAATTAGGCTCCTCTGTCTCCTCTGGCAGTGGGAGCGGTGCCTCTATGTCATCTCACCTGTATTGTGGGAATGTGGGAGGTACATCCTATAGTAGCTCGTACTGGCATCGCACTCTCTCAGTTGGAATCCTCTCGAGCTCACCAGCTTGCCTGCCTCTGACCCATCGCCTGCTCTACATCCCAACCATCTGCTCACCCTGGTCTCTGAACGCTGGATAGACCAAGTATGGTCTCCAGACAATATCTGTTGGAATCAAGGCCTCCAATACACCTCAGTAGTGGTCAATATCCTTGACCACTTTATCCACATGTGTCTGCACCATAACCTCACGCCATCACCTGAAACCGACCCTAAAGCCAGCCTGGATCGCCACTGGGAGGCCGAGAGGTCGGGTAACCACAATGTGCTCATATGCCCAGCAGTGCAGAAGGTGGCCTACACACAGGCTGTACCATCATCGCCGACTGATGCCCCATAACTCTCTATATACCTAGGCCAAAAAGATGGGTGCCCAGGCGAACACTGTCTACTACTCCAACATGTCCATCAAAACTCTGATCATGGCCACCGAGAACCTGCCTCCCTCCGCATCCAGCAATGCATACACTGTGATGCCGATCATCATCAAAATCACCAGCCAATGTGCATCCTCATCCGCCACGTACAAAGGCTCATATGCAAAACTGGCTGAATGGTAGCTCGTCTCCATGATGTGCTCCCCAAACAGTGTGACCATGTGGATGTTGTGTGCCTCTCTCGAGCATGCATAGATATCAGCTCTGTGTACCAGTAGCCACAAAATCTGGTACACATCCTCGACCATGACCATCATCTCACCTGTAGGCAGGTGGAAGGTGTTGGTGGCATGGTCCCACCGCTCGATCAATGCTACCATTAGGCTCACGTCCCTCGCCACTCTGTAGTAGCATCTCAACCCACCTAGCCTGACTATGCTCATCTGCGCCCACTCCTCGACTGACATGCCTCCGCGCATCCACGTCAGCAAGGTCAAGAGGTGATCCCGTAGCATCAGAGTCTGCCTCGCCTACATCCATCCATCCATAGTCAATCTCGTGTTAAAATTGTTCCTACTCTTCCTATTTTACAAACCATTTTGACCATCTATACCTAACCCGACACCCAAGAAGCCCTTGGCGTAGCTTCGACCTTTCGACTTGACCATTTTTTTACCACTCTTTTTGACCAGGTAGCCACTAACATCGGTTAGCATGCTGACGATGACACTCCCATAACCGACGTCGATCACTTAGTGACCGACGTCGGTAGGTTAGTGACCGACGCTGGTCGCTGGTCAGCCGATGCCGGTGGGATCGCCGACGTTGGCGACTGGTTCGGCCCTAGGGCCGAACGGGGTGAGCCCTAATTTTTAGGGCTTCCCAATTTTTCACCCCAACACCCCCCAAACCCTCTACAAAGACTCCTAGTCTTTCCTACCTACCCTTCTCACCCTCCTAGCTACACCTCCCCCTCGATTTCTGCCTAAACCACCAAAAATTCAAAAAACTAAATTCAAAACAAATTCAATCAAATAGAGTTTAGGGCCCTCCTACCTCATCCCGGCGTCGCCGGCGTGGTGGCACGATGGGTGCCGCTGGTGGTGGACCTCCCACGGGTCCTCTACTCCCCTCTGCCATTTTCATTGTGTTTCTCTGCTCTCACACTTCTCCTGACCCACACGCATCCCTGCAACGTCCAATCGACTCCTTCTCTTCACCAATGTTCCTCTGCCACCTCGCACCACTCCTCGGTCAACTCTGGTTCACTTTCACTTAACAAACTCTAGAGCTCACTTTTTCACTTGGACAAATAGCAAATGACTTTTGGTGGGCCACCAATCTAGTTTTATTGGATTTGGCAGGCCATCGATGTCGACATTGGCCTGCCCTAATCCGCCGACGTCGACCGATTTTCGTCGACGTCGGTCTCTTTTTTACACCAGCATCTGTTCTATAACTAACGTCGGTGGCCTTAAACACTTCATCCCTCTTCAAAATGACCAAAATCATGTCCCCAATCCGTCAGTCCTTCAGACCCCATCATTTTAGCCCCTTGGGGCACACTTAGATTACTTTTGCATCCATCCATTGACCACCAGACATTGGAGATCATGCCCATCTCCTAAAATCGCAACTACTTCCAAAGCAATTTTGTCCTAGTTTTTGCATGTATGCTACCTCATAATTGGTTAGCAAAATCGTGCACACACTTTTGACTTTCACAAGTATAGGATCGCAACCCAGTTGATCCGCACTACTTGTGACTTTTTCATGTTTTTGGGAGCACTTCCTAAGCCTGGGATACCTGGAACACGACGACCATTGGAGCTTTAGCTTAGATTGAATAACCCAATCAGCAGATGACTAAATGCTGGGGACCGGTTATTTCAGTTTTGGCACTCCTTGACCCTTGACCTGTGACAATTTGACCTGACCATTCTTGTAAAGTGGTGTACATGCAATCACAACTTTTTCAGCGTTCTCACTCTATCTTCCCCCTTTTTCATCCACTCTCTATCAAATCAACAACTGATTCCAGGTTCCCTTCTCTCGACTCTTGCTTTGAGGGGGGATACCTCATCCATAATCAGGGCAACCAACCCTCGCCTATTTTTTGTCTTGTAGTTCACTTGACGAAATCAACCTTATCCCATACTTGGGGCAACCGACTCCTATTTTTGTCTTGCAGTTCGTTTAGAACAACCAACAAGACAAAAAGGGGCAAATGTAGACACCTAAATAGTGTCTAACCCTTGGTCACTTTCCCCCTTAGTCCATTTCTAACCCATTCCTAACAATAACTAATTTAAAATAATTAACTTATTTTGAATTAACCCCCCTCCTTTGACACCTCACCCATGACACCTCACCTAGGACACCTCGCCTTGGACTAATTCCCATCTTATGACTCACCCAAGACCAATTCCTACTCTCTCTAACTGCCTAACAAACTCTCGTGCGTATTTAGCACAATCCTCGACATTCTCCAATGGATAGTGCACTTGGCAGATGAAAAACAGGCTTGGTGGCTCTTTTTTCCCGTTCTAACCCCGCCGACATCGGTCAAGTGTCGGCCGACGCTGGCAAAATCGCTGACGTTGGTTATACTTAACCAATTCTTCTGACTCTTTGGAGATCTCGATCAGAAATCAACTAATCTATAGAAGCAACTGACGAATCCTTCGAATCTTTCAGTCTTTGACCATCCGTCAATCTGCAAAATCTCTCAATCAAGCCTCTCACTCTCTCCCTCAGGTGTAGCAACGGCTTCAAGTTCTCTATCAGCAACAGGTTCTCCACACAGGCTACATCAACAGCAAATACGGGAATCATCAGTAGCACACCTTCTACAAGGCACAGGTAAGTATACTATTTGTGTTTTTATTCTCTTTTCAGTTATTTGCTTTCAAACAATATCTCCCTAGACCAGACTGTTAACCAAGCCAGACCCGAATCTTGACTTATCCACCTCCCTGTTTCCTCTGTCCTCTATCAGACCATACACTCTGCCCATTCAACCAGACTATCAGACCCAGACCCTAGACCATTCAACCAAGCCCAAAAATTTGTCTCAAAACTGTTAACAAACCCAGACCCTTCCTTGGCCTTGTCCATAGACCAAAACTCTGACAGACTTTGTCCATAGACCACAGACCTGCCCAGACCCCGTCTAAGCTAACTGCCCTGACCGACGCTGGTCACTACCCCAATCGACATCGGCATATTAACCGATGTCGGCACCTTGACCAATCGACGCCGGTAGGTTTACCGACATCGGCGACTGTGATCAATTCGACAGCTTCTTTCAAGTAAGTCTTTGCTTCCTTTTTTCATTTCCATCTTTTATCACTTTCAGTTCTTGATTATTCAACTATTTATCAGACATTTCTTTCCATTGATTAGTGGGTTTATATCCCTTAAGGAAGTTTTCATACTTCTGAGATCAAGCTTTCACTTGACAACCCACCATCTATCTATTTAATGCCTTCTTTTGTCCAAGCTTCTTTTTCTTTGCAGGTGTCATTCCTCCACAGCCAAAGAGGAGTACTCACAGCGTCTAGATTATGGTGCGCAGACTTTATCCAGGTACACATCAAGCCTTGATCATTCCTTTTTAAGTTTCTTTAATTCTTCCTTGAAATTGAAAACAAAATTTGAATAGAAACATTCTGGCATGCCCGGTGGGACCCCTTTAGGGCCTTCCTTGGGTTCCCTTTCTTCTTTGTTCATTTAGGTGCATTAGGCTTCTTAACCTTCACCTCTTTCTTCTTTTCTAAAAAAATCATAAGCAAGAAATAAAAAGAACTTTTTCTTTCTTTTTCTTGCATTTCTAGACTAGTAAGAAAATCATTTTCTTCAACCCTTTCCAACTTGTCTTCATTCCAATTTAATATTTCGATTTTGGGGCTTTAAAACTTACTGCATTTCATTTCTTGCTTTCTTGCATCTTTCTAGTCCACACTTAGTAATTAGTAAAACGCATATTGAATAAATCGTAGATCACTCAATGTTACACAACCAGACCATGTGCACTTAATTAAACATAAAACTCACTTGAGACAAGGCCCGACTGGGATTTCATCACCCAGTAGATACCTTACCCAACCCGGCAATTCTACTTGGATTTCACCACCAAGGGGAAAGCCAACTCTGTTCTCTGGCAGAGTCTAAACTATAGTGAAAGTATATTTTGGCTAAGCGAAACCAGCTAACCACTGAAATCGTGAAGTGATGGGAGCTTGCTTGTTAGCACCAAGCCTGTACGAAAGCTAACACAGATTTTTGAGTGCCTTAACATACCTGAAACCATCTTTAGATTACCTATTCTAGCACCCTTCTTATAGCCAACTTCCTCAAACATCACATTAAGGCATAAGCCACACGATCTTAATAAAATTGTTTCTAAAGATTTAATGCTAGGATCCGTCTGTCATCATCATATTTTCTATTTTTATCTGTCTTTTTTGAGCTGGTAAGGACGTCTTCTTTATTTCCAAAAACTTTTTTTCTGAGTTTCTGGAAAACATAGTAACCGACATCGGTTCTGTAACCGACGTCGGCAACTTTTCTGTACTGGCATCAGTCATCTGACCGACATCGACATCCTTCTTCACCGACATCGGTTTTTATACCGACGTCGATCTCTGTCTATTTTCTTTTTTCCAAAAATAGCAAGCTTAAAATCCAACTTTCTGACTGTTTAAACATCCATTCTGGTTTTTTGAGACTGACATAACACAGTTTTCTGAAACTTGACCCTTTCTTCCCTTGAATGGTTTTGACACGCAATCAAACCAAGGCCCTTCTTGATCACGCTAGTCAACAACCGCTTCCACCTTCACCATCTATAACTAGTCCTATAATGGAGTTCAACTCGGAGACTGAAAGAACTCCTACTTGCCCAACCCCACCTCAAACTCCTATCGTCCCAGAAGGGGACCAAGATTTTGCACGATTCTTGGACCTTAACGTCAAAGCCTTACAACACTATCTCGCGAATAGCCAAACGTGAGACTCCCTAGGCAACCCAATCTATGGGATGTCGACTTCCTTAGTTGACACAAGAATCACATCAATAGCACCTACAACTCAGCCACTAGACAACACCTCCACCAATAACCCAATCGTGTCTTACCTCCAAAATGTAACCTCTCCATCTAAACCTACCTCCATGGGGGTTCCAGTACTCCCTCAACCTCAAATCACTCAACCAAACCCCACACCTTTCCAAAACCTACTAGTTTCTATTCCCCCTACTCTTGCACCTATTAACACAAGAGTAACCGTTTACCCGTCAACAAGCGTAGCCACTCCTCAACCATCCTTGATGGCCCCTATCCAACTTGTGCCAACCAACCCCATAACACAAGTACCCTTCGCCCCAAATTTTGCTCCAATAACCAGCTATCCATATGTTGCATCTACCCAACCAACCACGTCATATGCCCCTCCCCATATCTTTCAAGCACCTTATAATCTAGGGGGCGCTCCACCCACCAATCCGTCAGCAGATATCATCAAAATGCTGATGGATAAGATGTCTAGCTTAGAGACCTCCGTTTCTGGCTCACACAATGCTCTCTCATACGAGCAAATTTGCAATGAGCCTATTCATCCTTCCATTCCAATTAGACCATACCCCAACCAGTGGGAGCTTCCCAAATTTTCTCGCTTTCAAAGCAAGGAAGACCCACAGCAACACTTACAGGCATTTAGACATGCCTATTACCTTATTACTCATGACGACGCATTACTCTTGCACACATTTCCTATGTCCCTTTCTAGTGCTGTGCTTGACTGGTATAGCTCTATTGCCAGTCATTCCCTCTTCACTTTTACACAACTAGCCTAGCTTTTTCTTGATCACTTCTCCATTAACATAACCAAGAAGGTCTCGATCACAGACCTTTACACTATCTGGCAATTCAAGGATGAATCAGTAGCTAACTTCGTTGCTCGTTGGAGAGGTCTCATCAATCAACTCTCCTTTTCCTTACCTCAAACTGAACTTATTGAACTATTCTCCTGAGCTTGCGCCAAACATATTTCTTCCACTTTAAGGGTTCAGACCTTCCGTACCTTCGACGAAGCCTTCACGATGGCCCGTAAACTTGAATTACATGCCATCGAGGAGAATAAAGTCAAGTTGCAGAGCAAGAACCCCAACTCTAAGACTAATGACTCTTCTTCTTCTAAACCTTCATCATCAAATCCTAAGTCTAAAGCTTCAGCTAACGCTGTGGTCATTAGACCTTCGTCCTCTTCGTCCAATCAACCTGAACCATCTACATCTCAGAGCGCCACCCATCAGTTCCAACAGAGATATGTTCAAAGACAGTATACTCCTCTTGGAGAATCTTACACGTCTATACTGGAAAAACTTGTTAAATAGGGGATTCTCAACTTTCCCCAGATTCGACCACCGCCACAATTTGATCCCTCACGCGCCATCCCTGTGTGGTATAGGGAAAATGACTTCTGTAATTTCCACCGTGTCAAAGGTCATGATACGGGAAACTGTAAAACTTTCAAAAACATAATCCAGGACATGCTTGAAAAGGGAGAGCTCATTCTAGATAATCCCAATGCACCTCCAAACTAGGGCATCAATATTTTCAAGCAACCATTCCCCAATCATCCACCAACCCAAAATAATGTCCAGACCTTGATTGACAACATGCACGAACATGACATTCGAACGGTCAATAGGGTCTCACCCTTCATCCCCAACCAATCTCAAGAGGTTAACCCATCTACCAGTCCATCACGTGTAGACGAACCTCTTTCCCCAGTTAGTTCTCCATCAACCTCTCTCATCTTGGAGGACGCCTCAACCTTACCGGCACCACCGGTCTCACCATCCTCCTTTCTTCTGCCTATGGAGGACCTGACCTTACCTACTCCTCGACCACAAGTGGAGGGCACCATAATCCCTGCCCTTTACCCGCTTGAGGAGCCACACTCTCCAGTTCCTTCTCCACCAAGAGAAGAACCTGACTCTCCATCTTCCTCAACCAACAACAATCTAGTTATAACTCCCACACACCTTGGGTCCAAAACTACTACCACACCTAACACATCCTCTCAAGAATCCAAACCTCATCCCACATCCTCTCAACCATTTTCCTGACTAGTAGAGAAATTAGAACTTCTCCCTTCAAGGAAAGTGGAGCATCGGGGATTGTGGGAACATCTTAAAGTTATTCAACATTCCCGTGCCCTCTCGTCTCATACTACCAATCCTCCCAAGGCAGAATCATCCAAGACTCTAAACAAAGACCAAACCCCCGCTTCTAAACCTGCACCTACCCAATCTAAACCAATCAAGTCACTTGGCATTCACCCTCTCTCTACCCTCACTCACCCGCAAGTGAAGGTGGACTTGGACCAAACCTCGACCAAAAGTAGTCTTCCAACCAAGTCAAAGAAGACTACCAGACCACAGAAGCGAACCCCTCATCCACCGTCAACTTTGCCCTCCATCTTAGGTCCTCATCCTTCTACCCTAATCGGTGTCCTTCCTACTCCGACCCTTAACCAAAACAAATTACCTCCATTACTTCCTTTGCCAACCACAAGTCAATCCCCTCTCGAAAATTTGGCACCTCTCACAAAGAAATTTCCATCTTCACCTGTCACCGCACCACCAACCCAAAAGGTGGTATGAAAACCTTCTTCAACATCTCCCAAGCAAAAGTCACCAGCGCGTCATGCATCAACAAGCACGGACCCCTTAGTAGGTTCATATGCTTTGATATTACGCCAACTTTTGCAGACTTCTAGCATTACCCTTCCTTCTATCAAGCGATTCCAACCCCTCGGGTCAAAACCATCTTGGTTCGATGATACAAAGATTTGTTTATACCATCGCACGCTAGGACACGATACCAAAACCTACTGTGCCCTCAAGGCAATCGTTCACCGCTATATGGAGAAAGACACTCTTCTCTTTGAGGACACTCTTGACCAACCCTCGACACCTTCCCATCCAACCTCTTCAAACACATCAACATCTCACCAACAGACCATAACCCCTTCTTCACCTACTATATTTGAAATCAATGCTATCCATATAACCACTAGGTCACAAAAGGACAAGGCAAAAGAAAAAGCTGCTATTCCTTGGACCTATCCTTTTGTCCAGGCACCTCAACCTCTGAAACCCAAGATTTCCATCTTAGGTGCGTCCCAACCCACTTCTTCAGAGGCAATCACAGAATCTATGATAAAACAACTTCACCAAACGCCTGTGAAAATGACCCTATATGACCTTATCCAAAGTTCCACCTAGCATCGCCAGGCTCTAATCAAAGCCCTATAGGCAGTAGAAGTCCAACCTGAAGACCCTCAACCACTTGCTGCCTTAGTCCATTCTTTATCCCCCATCGCCTCCATCACTTTCAGTAATTCTAAAATTCTAACCTCTACCTTGGAAGATCAGGACACCGCCCTTTTTATCACAGCCTACGTTGATCGAACCCGTATTAAACGAGTTATGATCGACGGGGGTGCTAGCATTAATATCATTTCCTCCCATGCCTTTGATCAATTGGCCCTTCCCAAGAATTGCGTATCGAAAACCAACACAATCCTTAGATCCTTTAATGACACCACTACTAACACTATTGGCACTGTTGTCTTCCATATCTGCATTGGTCCACGCACAATCCTGGAGCTCTTCTACATCATTGAGGGAGAATTCTAATATAACATGCTATTAGGGCGACCTTGGATCCGCGCTATGGCTTGCATCCCTTCAACACTTCACCGTTGTGTCAAATTTGAACACAACAAACAAGTCCATGTCATTCCCGCCGACCCATCCCCTTTTAAGACTTGTAACACGACCTATAGCCCAAACGACGTTCTTATCCCGCTTAAGGCATCAACCCAAACATCATCTCCATCTGCAAAAGCGTCAACTAGTGCACAAACAGTGGTTTCCACCACATCATCTTCTCAATTAACAACCAAAGACCCAATGGACGATATCTTCCAAAGACTTTCACTGGGGGAATATCACATCCTTACTCTAGACATGTTTCAGACTCCTCAAGAGTATGGACAGCTTCATCAAAACCCAAACTATGACTGTCGGATCAGAATGGTCATTCCTTATGGTCCTCTTAGCCTTCAAACTAATCTCGTCTATGGGGGGCTGGATCAAGCTCCTACTGAATTAAATCCTTCATCCTCGCCTCAAATATTCACATCCAATTTCTCCTTTCTTAGCAACCCCACCTTTGCACATACCTACCTTTATAGGTGTGCATGGAAGGGTTTTGGCTTTGGACGTTACGAAGAAGGCTCCCATCAGCCTATCGAAACACCCAATGATGATAATGCCAAGAAATGGTATGGACTGGGTTTCCAAGAACCCACTGAGGCTTCCACAAACCTTTGCCCCGAACCAACCATCGACCAATTTCTTCTAGACTCGCCTATTCTTCCATCCTCACCTATGGAGTCGGTGGTTTCCATTCCTCCTAGTTTTTTTTTTACATAAACACCATCCTCTTAGAGCCCCTAACCTATCAGCTCAACGGGGTTCCCAAGTCTCTCCCTCTCATTTATCCCAGCATGATAGACGATGAATCAGCAACCATCAACACAGTCTACTGCATAGACGACGATGCCATTCTTACCTATATGGGTGTCGATGATTCTTTTATTCAGCACTCCCTCCCTTCTGAAACACAGGTTATGTTAAATGAATCAACCATTGACATTAACCTTTCATCTTCTGAGGTTCTTCAAGTCTTAAAGATTGGTCAATCTTTAAACACCCAGGAGCAGATCAACTATACCATATTTCTCTCAGATAATCGCCAAGCCTTTGCCTGGACCTACGCTGACATGCCTGGCATCGACCCTAACATTGCCACTCATAACATTGTCACAAACCCGGAGGCTAAGCCTGTTAGGCAAAAGCTTCGCAAAATGCATCCTCGTGTTGCACTTCTTGTCAAAGAAGAGCTTCATCGCCTTCTTTCTGTCTCCTTCATCCAACCCATCGATTATTTGTAGTGGGTCTCTAACATCGTTCCTATCACCAAGGCAACTGGGGGGATCCAAATCTGCACAGACTATCGTGACCTTAACCTAGCTTGTCCCAAAGATGACTTTCCTCTTCCAAACATTGACCAACTTGTTGATCTTACGGCTGGTCATGAGATGTTATCACTCATGGACGGGTTTTCAGGATATAACCAAATCTTGATTGCACTGGAAGATCAGCACAAAACCACCTTCATTACACCATGGGGAACTTTCTTCTATCGAGTCATGCCTTTGCAGGTGCCACATATCAGCGTGCCATGACTTACATCTTTCACGATCTCCTCCATAAAATCATGGAGGACTATGTCGATGACCTGCTTGGCAAGTCTAAGCTTCATCGCGACCATTTGACTATCCTCAAAATCATCTTCTCTCGCCTTCTTCAGTATCAAGTCCATCTTAACCCCAATAAATGTGTCTTTGGGGTCCTCTCAGGAAAGCTCTTGGGATTCATTATCTCTTTTCGTGGCATCGAGATAGATCCTGCCAAAATCCGTGCTATCCTCGAAATGCCACCTCCAACTAATCTCAAGCAACTTCACAGTTTACAAGGAAAGCTCCAATCCATCCACCGTTTCATTTCACAGCTTTCTGACTGTTGTCAACCTTTTCATCACCTCCTTAAGAAGGACGTCTCTTTTAAATGGGATAAAGATTGCCAAGAGGCTTTTGATGCCCTCAAACGCTATTTGGTCTCTCCACCAGTCCTTATTCCACTGAAAGATGACCAACCCTTCTATCTCTACATCTTAGCAACCAATCATTCGTTAGGTGCCATGATCGTGCATCGAGATGAGCAACACCGTGAGCAAGCAGTCTATTACATAAGTCGAACACTGGTTGACTATGAAACCTGGTATACTCATACCGAGAAACTTTGTTTGGCATTAGTCTTTGCCACTACCAAGCTCCGTCACTATCTTCTTAATCAAAAAACCTTTGTCGTCACCCACACTGATCCCCTCAAATACATGCATTCCAAACCATATCAAAACCAGCGTATGGCTCGTTGGCTCATGCTTCTTACTGAATTTGACTTAGAATTTATCCAACAAAAATCTATAAAAGGGCAAACAATCGCTGACCAACTAGCGGACGCCCCTCTTCCCGACAATCAACCTTCTCAGTGCGAGTTTCCCGATGAATCTATCGCCACTCTCTCGACTGATGACACATTCTATCAAATGACGATGTTTTTCGATGGCTCTAAATGCCAACTCGATGGGGGTGCAGGGGTCATCCTCATTCCTTATGAAGGTGAACCCATGCCCCTATCTTTCAAACTCAGCTTTGAATGTACCAATAATATGGCCGAATACGAAGCCTTAATTTTAGGACTTCAAACTGCTCTTTCTTTAAACATCAAATCCATCAACATCTTTGGTGACTCACAACTTGTCGTCAATCAAATCAATGGTTCATATCTTTGCAAAAACAAAATTTTACAAAGGTACAAGCACCGTGTTGACACTCTTCTAGCATCTTTCGACCATCACTTATTGCAGACTATTCCTCGATGGACGAATAAATTTGATGACACCATGGCTTCCCTCGCCTCTCATATTCCTTCTTCATCATCGTCCTCATCAAGAATTTATGTCATGGTACATCATCTGCCATTGCCTTCATACATTTCCACTGACATCAATCTCATCCACACCATAGACTCTAGTCCACAAGATGTATGGTATAAACAACTTGAGGACTACTTGGCTCATTCTCTCATTCCTCCCAACCTCTCTAGCAATGCGCGACGGGCTTTCATCAAACGCACCGCTCGCTATACCATGCTAGGGGGCCTTATCTATAAAAGAGGTTTTGACGGCCTTCTTCTTCACTGTTTAAACTCCACTGAAGCTTCTCATGCTATCAAACAAGCCCATGATGGGATTTGTGGCAGACACTTTAGTGGTAACTCGGTTGCCAAGCGCATCCTTCGTCTGGGTTATTATTGGCCCACTCTTCATCAAGACTGTAGCGATTATGTTCGGTGTTGCATCAAGTGTCAGTAGCATGCTAACTTGCTTCATCTCCCTAGTCATGCCTTACAAGTCGCTCAGGATTTCTGGCCTTTTTCACAATGGGGCTTAGATCTCATCGACGAGATTAACCCTCATTCATCTCTTCGTCATCAGTCCATCATCACTGCCACCGAGTATTTCACTAAATGGGTGGAAGCTATTCCTCTCATCTCCACAAAATCCGACAAGATTGTCTACTTCATCAACACCCACATCATCTATCGTTTCGGTGTACCTCACAAAATTATCACAGACAATGGCAAGTCCTTTAAAAACAAGACCATCCAAAAAATCTGCGACTCTTTTGGCATCAAACTCAGCTTTTCTTCGCCTTACTACCCACAAGAAAATGGGCAGGCCGAGGCTTCTAACAAAATCCTAACTAAAATTCTCATGAAGGTGGTCAACGACACTGGAAGGGATTGGCACATTCACATTCCCTTCACTTTATGGGCGTACCGCACTAGCATCCGAACCTCTACGGGTACTACCCCTTTCTCTCTAGTGTACGAAACAGAGGCTGTCTTACCTCTCGAAGTACAAATCCTGTCTCTTCGCATTTCACTCCATGACATTCTTTCTAATGATGACTTTTGTCAAGATCGATTAGCTCAACTTGAGTTACTCGACGAGCGTCGTCTCACTGCCCTCAATCATCTCCATGTCTATCAAAATCGCATCAAACGCGCCTATAATAAAACTCTGAGAGAACGAGATTTCAATATCAGAGACCTTGTCCTCAAAGAAAACCAACATGTGACCAATATAGAATGGAGTAAATGAGGTAAATTCACTCCTAATTGGCTCGGACCTTATATCATAATGCACAAGTATGGATCAGGGACTTATTGTCTATCTTCTCTTGAAGGCTGACCCGAACCTGAGACTCTTAATGCTTTGCATCTACGACCATTCTACTGTTAGTTGAGTACTCATCCACTTGGCATTTAACTTGAGCTCGTCCCTTGAGCAATCCTTATCCTTTAAATCCTCAATCCATTTCACCCTTTTTCCCTTAACAAAATCCTCTACAACCCTTTTATGATGTACAGATGCTTCGTCCTAATAAAAGGGAGACCTTAATCTTCTATAAGTCTTGTCCATGACTCAATATTCTGTCAAAATTAAATCAAAGATGTCAAAATATCCAAGGTCACAAAATTAATAAAATCAAAAAGCAGACTGCTCCCTCGAAGGATAGCTGCACTATCATTGCTGTAACTAATAGACTGCTCCCTCGAAAGACAGCTATTCAAAATCCATAAAGCAAAGTATAGACCACTCCCTCGAAGGATGGCTATGCCTAAATCTTGCTATAAACAACACTTTCTCAGAAGCTTCCCGCATCGATCAGCTTCACAAATGACCACCAAACAAATGACATCTTTATGTGGACTTCCCGTATTGATCAGTCCGCTCTCTAAAAAAAAAAAAAAAAAAAAAATGGGTCATGGACTTGACTTATAGTTGTCTTAGGGTCTCCTATAAAAAGAGGCAAAGTTCTCCATACTCTAAAATGGGTTACCCTTTTCCTCCTATCATATCACCTACTCAAGGGACTTCGAGCTCACTTTAATGTCAAAAGTGATTCGATTACCGCTCTAACATAACTATGGTCAATAATGCAATGCATAAATGGGGCTCTTGGTTCTAACAACCCCTGTCTATGTTGTCTTTTTGGTCTTTGTCAATGAAAGAGCAACGCGCCTTTCAGTTATCTTCCACATTTTGGTCACACTTAACCAAAACATTTTCAGACCAACAACAGAACATTATGTCATCATCCTAGTCCATTTCACATAGTTTTTATGGACACCAATACACATGGAAACTATCAACCACAAAATTTATGTCAAGCATAAACCAATACTTGCTGAAGCATAAATAGACCTCAATTCATTTTTAGCAAACATCCATCATGAATATGGATAGTTGCTAGGGATGAAAAACCCCGACTTATGTTACAGAATACACCACTTGGAAAAGGCTGTAGCATCATATTCTTATCATTTCAAGCATGTACCCTCAGACATGTGGGAAATGCTATATCTTTATCATGACCAAAATCAACCACTTCGATCTTTTTCCTCCCTTCTTGGGAGAACTACATCGGCCTGAGGCCCTAACGACAGGGGCTATGTAGGCAGCACTCAGTTGACATGGGGTCTTCTGGGGTTAGCTCGGCCATTTTCTTCGTCACTTTATTCCATCTCCTTCTCTTGTCACCTGTCAATTACAGCACAGTCAATCACATATTCACATAATCATTAGTATACTCTCATTTTCATTATAACAACATAAGTCATTAGTCATCATATAATCCATAAGTTAAACATTAAATATCACATCTATCATCATCTAATCTAAAGTCATCATCATATAATCTATCATCCACAATCAATCAACATCATTATATAACCATTTCATAAACATTGTCATCATCACATTCATTTTCATCATAACATCATACACATAACACATAAATATCAACACATGCAATCACATCAAAATGTCATAAACATCAAAACACATCCATACATTTTCTTATTACACATGTCACTAAATCAAAAATGCTCATCATATATATATATCACAAATAGTTTTATACAATAAGACACAATCTGTGTCTATCTTTCTCTCTCATCATACATCTCTCGTCTTCGGCTTGCAGGTCGGTATATACATCAAAAAAATCAATCTCAAGGGCTGCCCTCAAGGCTGCGGCTGTGGTGGTGGTGGCGATGGCCGGGAAGAGGCTGTATCCTCTCCTCCCTCTGATCTGTGCCATCTGTGTGACCCTAAATCCGTCGCTCGTGACATCGACCTCTGTCAACTCTGCTCTGCCCTCATCTTTGAGTATCACTGTATCTGAGGGAACCCCCCTGATGGCCCTCTCATAATACGCAATCTCATCCAACGCATCATTATATCTAACCATAGATACAGTCTGCGGTGGACCCATCTGCCCTACTGCTGTGCCCTGTAAAGACCCCTGTGGCTATGGCCAACCTAGGTGCACTTATGCCAATGGTCCTGCCCCCTGTGAAAATGCCAGCTGCTGAGATGGCTGCTGTAATGGGCCCTGCCCTCCAAAGCTCTGACCTGCCACTGCCTGTGCCTGGGCTGCAACCAGTTATCCCTGTAATAGAGTGACCTACCCTATCAAAGCTATCACCTGACCTATCATCTCTGCCAGCTACCCTATAACTCCTGTCAGCTATCCCTGCAAAACTGAGACCTGGGCCTGAGCCGCGTCTCTCTCCTGCCGTGCAGTGTCCCTCTCCTCGTGGGTTGTATCTCACTCCCTCGTGATGGCCTACATATCCAGTTGGGGTCTCACCTATATGTCTCTATACTGCCCTGCCCACCATGCCGTGTAGGCCTCTGTACAACCTAGTTTAGCTATCCCAGGTCCTACTGGCAACTCCTCAAAATCGGGCTCCTCTATCTCCTCTGGCAGTGGGAGCAGCGCCTCTATGTCATCCCGCCTGTACTATGGGAACATGGGAGGTACATCCTGTAGTAGCCCATACTGGCGTCACACTCTCTCATCTAGAATCCTCTCTAGCTCACTGGCTCGCCTGCCTCTGACCCATCGCCTGCTCTGCATCCCGACCATCTGCTCACCCTGGTCTCTGAACACTGGATAGACCAAGTATGGTCTCCAAACAATATTTGTTGGAATTAGGGCCTCCAGTACGCCTCGGTAGTGGTCAATATCCCTGACCACTCCATCCACACGTGTTTGCACCATAACCTCATGCCATCACTTGAACTTGACCCTAAAGCCAGCCTGGATCGCCACTAGGAGGCCGAGAGGTCGAGTAACCACAATGTGCTCATATGCCCAGTAGTGCAGAAGGTGGCCTACACACAGGCTGTACCGTCATCACCGACTGATGCCCCATAACTCTATGTATACCTGGGCCAAAAAGATGGGTGCCCAAGTGAACACTGTCTGTTGCTCTAACATGTCCATCAAAACTCCGGTCATGGCCATCGGGAACCTGCCTCCCTTCACATCTGGCAATGCATACACTGTGATGCCGATCATCATCAGAATTGCCAGCCGATGTGCATCCTCATCCACCGCGTACAAAGGCTCATATGCAAAACTGGCTGAATGGTAGCTCATCTTCATGATGTGCTCCCCAAACAACATGACCATGTGGATGTCATGCGCCTCTCTCGAGCACGCATAAATATCAACTCCATGTACCGACAGTCACAAAATCTGATACACGTCCTCGACTGTGACCGTCATCTCGCCTGTAGGCAGGTGGAAGGTGTTGGTGGCATGGTCCCACCGCTCGATCAATGCTACCATCAGGGTCACGTCCCTCACCACTCTGTAGTAGCATCTCAACCCGCCTAGCTTGACTGTGCTCATCTGTGCCCACTCCTAGACTGACACGCCTCTGTGCATCCAGATCAACAAGGTCAGGAGGTGATCCCATAGCATCAGAGTCTGCCTCACCTGCATCCATCCATCCACAGTCAATCTCATGTTAAAATTGTTCCTACTCTTCCTATTTTACAAACCATTCAGACCATCTATACCTAACCCGACACCCAGGAAGCCCTTGGCATAGCTTCGACCTTTTGACTTGACCATTTTTTTACCACTCTTTTTGACCAGGCACCCACCGACATCAGTTAGCATGCTGGCGACGGCACTCCCATAACCGACATTGGTCACTTAGTGACCGACATCGGTAGGTTAGTGACCGACACCGGTCACTGGTCGGTCGACGTTGACAGGATCGCCGACGTTGGCGACTGGTTCAGCCCTAGGGCCGAACGGGGTGAGCCCTAATTTTTAGGGCTTTCCCATTTTTCACCCCAACACCCCCCAAACCCTCTAAAAAGACTCTTAGTCTTTCCTACCTACCCTTCCCACCCTCCTAGCTACCCCTCCCCCTCGATTTCTGCCTAAACCACCAAAAATTCAAAAAACTAAATTCAAAACAAATTCAATCAAATAGAGTTTAGGGCCCTCCTACCTCGTCCTAGCGTCATCGGCATGGTGGCACGATGGGTGCCACTGGTGGTGGACCTCCCGTGGGTCCTCTACTCCCCTCTGCCATTTCCATTGTGTTTCTCTGCTCTCACACTTCTCTTGACCCACACGTGTCCCTACAGCGTCTAATCGACTCCTTCTCTTCACCAATGTTTCTCTGCCACCTCGCACCACTCCTCGGTCAACTCTGGGTCACTTTCACTCAACAAACTCCAGATCTCACTTTTTCACTTGGATAAATAGCAAATGACTTTTGGTGGGCCACCAATCCAGTTTTGTCAGATTTGGCAGGCCGTCGAAGTCGGTCGATTTTCGCCGACGTCGGTCTCTTTTTTACACCAGCATCGGTTCTATAACTGACGTCAGCAGCCTTAAACACTTCATCCCTCTTCAAAATGACCAAAATCATGTCTCCAATCCGTCAATCCTTTAGACCCCATCATTTTAGCCCCTTGGGGCACACTTAGATTACTTTTGCATCCATCCATCGACCACCAGACATTGGAGATCATGCCCATCTCCTAAAACCGTGACTACTTCCAAAGCAATTTTGCCTTGGTTGTTTTTGCATGTATGCTACCTCATAATTGGTTAGCAAAATTGTGCGCACACTTTTGAATTTCACAAGTATAGGATCGCAAGCCAGTTGATCCGCACTACTTATGACTTTTTTGTGTTTTTGGGAGCACTTCCTAAGCCTGGGATACCTGGAACACGACGACCATTAGAGCTTCAGCTTAGATTGAATAACCCAATCAATAGATGACTAAATACTGGGGACTAGTTATTTCAGTTTTGGCACTCCTTGACCCTTGACCTGTGACAATTTGACCTGACCATTCTTGTAAAGTGGTGTACACACAATCACAACTTTTGCAGCATTCTCACTCTATCTTCCCCCTTTTTCATCCACTCTCTATCAAATTAGCAACTAATTCCAGGTTCCCTTCTCTCGACTCCTGCTTTGAGGGGGGATACCTCATCCATAATCAGGGCAACCAACCCTTGCCTATTTTTTGTCTTGCAGTTCACTTGACGTAATCAACCTTATCCCATACCTGGGGCAACTGACTCCTGTTTTTGTCTTGCAATTCATTTAGAACAACCAATAAGACAAAAAGGGGCAAATGTAGACACCTAAATAGTGTCTAACCCTTGGTCACTTTCCCCCTTAGTCCATTCCTAACAATTACTAATTTAAAATAATTAACTTATTTTGAATTAACCCCCCTCCTTTGACACCTCACCTTGGACTAATTCCCATCCTATGACTCACCCAAGACCAATTCCTACTCTCTCTAATCGCCTAACAAACTCTCATGCATATTTAGCACAATCCTCGACATTCTCCAATGGATAGTGCACTTGGCGGATGAAAAATGGGCTTGGTGGCTCTTTTTGCCCGTTCTAACCCCACCGACATCGGTCAAGTGTCGGCCGACGCCGGTGAAATCACCGACGTCGGTTATACTTAACCAATTCTTTCGACTCTTTAGAGATCTCGATCAGAAATCAGCTAATCTACAGAAGCAACTGATGAATCTTTTGAATCTTTCAGTCTTCGACCATCCGTCAATCTGCAAAATCTCTCAATCAAGCCTCTCACTCTCTCCCTTAGGTGCAGCAATAGCTTCAGGTTCTCCATCAGCAACAGGTTCTCCACACAGGCTACATCAACAATAGATACAAGAATCATCAGTAGCACACCTTCTACAAGGCACAAGTAAGTATACTGTCTATGTTTTTATTCTCTTTTCAATTATTTGCTTTCAAACAATATCTCCCTAGACTAGACTGTTAACCAAGCCAGACTCGAATCTCGACTTATCCATCTCCCTGTTTCCTCCATCCTCTATTAGACCATACACTCTGCCCATTCAACCAAACTCTCAGACCCAGACCCCAGACCATTCAACCAAGCCCAAAACTTTGTCTCAAAACTGTTAACAAACCTAGACCCTTCCTTGGCCTTGTCCACAGACCAAAACCCTGACAAAATCTGTCCACAGACCACAGACCTGCCCAGACCCCGTCCAAGCTAACTGCCCTGACCGACGCTGGTCACTACCCCAACCGACATCAGCATATTAACCGACGTCGGTACCTTGACCAACCGACGCCGGTAGGCTTATCGACGCCGGCGACTGTGATCAATTCGATAGCTTCTTTCAAGTAAGTCTTTGCTTCCCTTTTTCATTTCCATCTTTTATCACTTTTAATTCTTGATTATTCAGCTATTTATCAGACATTTATTTCCATTGATTAGTGGGTTTATATCCCTTAAGGAAGTTTTCATACTTCCAGGATCAAGCTTTCGCTTGACAACCCACCATCTGTCCATTTAAAGCCTTCTTTTGTCCAAGCTTCTTTTTCTTTGCAGGTGTCATTCCTCCATAGCCAAAGAGGAGTACTCACAGCGTCTGGATTACAATGTGTAGACTTTATCCAGGTACACATCAAGCCTTGACCATTCCTTCTTAAGTTTCTTTAATTCCTTCCTTTGAAATTGAAAACAAAATTTGAATAGAAACACATAATGCCAATATTGTCCCGCTAGAAAAGTGGAATGTCCTAGTTTTCCCAAATTTTGCATAAACATATGAAAAGGATTCCCTAGTAAGATCATGTTTCAAAAAAAATGAGGGTTCCCATTTCCTTCTAGGAAAAAGGGGGGGGTGTTGGGTACACCAAATGGTGACATATAAGGGGAATACTCTTGAGTATTCGAGAACCCAAAACTCCGGTCCATAATCTATAGATCAATCTTGGAGTATGTCATAGAAAAAATATGCCCAAATTAGAAACATGAAACAGATTCCCAAGTAAATTCACACAACATATTTTCCTTCTAATTCCTTTGATCTGTGTGTAAGAGTGTTATTGATTTAGCCCTTACTGTGATGAGTTTTTTAGAAGGTTTTGATGCAACTGTAGGTTTTGTTATAGTATCTATTAAATCTCACTAAATTAAGGGAAGCTCAGGCATTGCTCTATTGCTAGCCAAACATCCATGGCCCTGATACAAATACCTTTGGTTCCTTCTCCACTCCCTCTATTATTTTTTCATAATCATGATGCATGGTGCATTAACCTTATTTCATAATGTGAGCTCTTTTAATTTTTTTAAAATTTTCTTTTGCTCTTTTGAACCCATTGATTCTTTTATTTCTCTTTTTTTATTTTTATAATTTTAGATTAGTGAAAAGAGAGAGGAGGAAACCCCAGGGAGCTCGTATAATTAGAAAATAAATCATTACTAGAACATCCCTGCTAGCCAAATCTGGACCCAAAATAATCACTTCCAGCAAGTTTTTAACATTAAGAGTGCATTTGATCTAGTAAAATAAGAAATGTTTCTTAAATTTGTATGAATTATCCCAAGAAAAAATTCCATATGCCTATTAAAAGTATTTAATTGTGACATAATCCAAATAAATCATATGATCTCTTCCCTTCATTCTAAAGCCTCGAGACATAGAAGTACATCCAATTTGTAAACTAGCCCAAAAATGTGTCAAATTACTTTTCCCCTTCTTTACATGTCTCACACTTTAGTTGATTTGGATTTTAGTTTTGGTAATAACTAGAGCAAACACAACTTCAAACGCCAAAAAATAAAACAAAGATGACTAACCTAGAAAGCAAGAAAATACTCTAGAAAGCACTCAAATCTAATCTAAGAAAACCAAAGTACTAAAAATTAGGATAACTAAACTAGAAAGAATTAAAAATATATTCAAGAAAGCATTGAAAATATATTCTATAAAGCATGGAAAATCTAATCTAATCCTATGTCTAAACTTATCTGAATCCTCTCAATCAGTAATATCTGTAGATGGAACAACTTTGAAGTAATGCTTCAAGAACTATCTATTAACTGGATATGTAAGCTCATTACTTTGGAGGTCTTTTAGATGAAACACATTAATGCCCATTATCTCTAAAATTTGATATGGTCTGATCTATAATGGAGTAAACTTATCATGTTGTCATTTCTTTTCATGAGCTTTATCCCATAGTAACACCAAATCTAAAATTTTGAATGCTTTGACTTTTTCTATTTTATCAAACCACCTTTTAACTATATCTTGGTGTTTGTTAATTTTTTTTTAAAATTAAGTTCTTGAATCCTCAATTTATATTATATCTAACAATCTTGATTCCGCTTTGTCATTTGGTTCCATGTAATATTGTATGAACTAATAAGTGGGCAGTTTCAATGTGATGGGAAAAACTAGTTTGCATCCACACACTAGTAGGTAAGGCATAGATTTTAAGGCTTGCTTATATCTCATTTGATCTACCCAAAAAGTATACTTTTGTAGATTATTCCAGTCTCTAGGCTTATC
Organism: Torreya grandis; assembly: GCA_037957365.1. Classification (NCBI taxonomy): domain Eukaryota; kingdom Viridiplantae; phylum Streptophyta; class Pinopsida; order Cupressales; family Taxaceae; genus Torreya; species Torreya grandis. The sequence goes on from JARHVA010005003.1 coordinate 808,635, forward strand.
CCCTACTAACTTCTTGATTGCCTCAATCAGATTTTTATTCATTGACTCGACTAATATATTCCCCTAAGGGTAGTGGTTAGAAGCTGACCTAATTATAATTTTATTGTCATGTAACCACTCAATGAAATCCACTGATATAAATATTTGTCTTTTGTCACATACCAAAGAGATGGGCATGTCGAATCTAGTCGTAATGTGCCCCTCTAAAAAATGAATCACATTTTATGCCTTACTATTCTTTGTGGCAACTGCTTCCATCCATCTAGTGCAATATTTTTTTAGCTATAAGCACAAATTTATGGCTTACTAAGGAGTTTGGGTTAATTACACCAATAAAATATAAACCCATTGTACAAAGGGCTTTCCTTCAATGATTGGTTATAGAGGCATTACCATGTATACTTGTCTCTTGGCTAACACTTGACATTCATGGTAATTCCTAACATGCTTAGAGAATCCTTGAAAATAGTTGGCTAATAGTAGCCCAACCTAAAAAAATTATGGGCTATGGTATTCCCAACAAGGTGACGACTACCTATCTTTTGATGCAAGTTTTTTATAATTTCCATAGCCTTCTCTACAAACACACATCTAAGATAAATTTCTTCATAGTTTCTTTTATAGAGGACTCCTTTCTTGATCATGAAATGAGAAGCTCTGAGATTCAAGTCTATCCTTCTTTTCATACTAAGATCTGGGGGGTAGTTTCCTATAAGTAAATATTGGATTATATCAGCATACCATTCTCCTTTTGAAACTTGTATTGTACATACCTATTCAACAGTGATTTGAGGATTTGACTCAGTCATGAGTTGAATAATGCCTTATCCTCTGATGATCTTTATAGGCCTAATCTCTATGTTGAACTCTTAGAGCTTAGCCATACATTTGCCTTGATGTTCTCCTAACTCATTCTGTGATAGGGTGAGCTTGACAGTAGGATCAAGTACAATGGTGATGGTTTTATTCCTCAAGATATATTGTCAAAATTTCTTTACTACTTTGACCAAAGCAAAAATTTATTTGTCAATCATTGAATACTTGAGATTTGTATCCTTCAGATTTGTGCTTATGAAGGCAATTAGATGCTCAATTTCATCCTTCTTTTGTGTGATAATGACAACAATGGTGTGTTTTGAGGTAACTGAGTACATATAGAAATCACTTGTGAATTCTAGACTCATCAATACTAGAGCCTAAGAAATGGCATATTTTATATCTTGGAAGGAATTTTTAGCTTCAACTATCCATTCTATTTTAGCATCTTTCTTGAGCATAGCATTTAGAGGCTTGACAATTTTTGTGAACACTAAGAAACTTCTTGATGAAGTTGATTTTCCTAAAAATTGACTTAAGATCCTTCTTGATATTTGGATGTTGAATCTTTGAGATTGATTTGATTTTTTTTGGATTGATGATGATCCCATCTTTTTCAATGACATGACCTAAGAGTTCCCCTCAGTGACTCCAAATATACTTTTCTTTAGATTTAAATAAATCCCAAACTTCCTTCACCTTTTGAATATGGACTGTAGGTGAGTTATGTCATCCTCTCTATTCTTCAAGAACACCATGAGGTCATCCATATAGATAATTATGCATTTTCTTGTTAGTCCCTTAAATACATGATCCATGGTGCATTGGAAGGTAGATCCTACATTGATTAGGACAAATGACATTGTCTTGGATGCATAAATACCCCATTTCATGGTAAATTCCATCTTCATTCTATCATTAGGCTACACCAGTACTTGGTTGTATCTTAAAAATCCACCCAAAAAGGACATCATCTCAAAACCACTCACTATTTGTATTACCTCATCTAGAGAATGCAAAGGATAATTTCCCTTTTTAGAATCCCTATTTAGATTTATAAAGTCTACACATAATCTAATCTCACCATTCTTCTTTCTAATCGAGACCAAATTAGCCACCCAAGTAAAATGTTAGATTGGGAAGATGATTTTATCACTTAATAAATTCTCCACTTCTTTATGAATAAGAGGCCCTAGAATAGGGTTCACTGGCATTTACCGCTATCTAAATGGTTTATGGTATTGCTTCAAAGGAATTATGTGAGTGATGACATGTGGGTCATATACCTTAAGGTCTTCATACATCCAGGTGATAATGTCTTTATATTGAATAATCAAATCCTTGAATTGCTACCTTTCCTCCATGGTGTATCTAAGGTCAATATTCACATAATGTGGGTTATGGTCATGTCCAAAATTTTCTTTCTTGAAGTCTGATTCATTGAGCTTGCGCTGTTTGAGTTTCTATGCCTGAGGATCTAAGTCGAATGATCTTTCTAAAGAGACTAAGCCAACTAGAATTCAATTTTATTTAAGTTGGATAATACCTTGTTTATCTATTTATTCTTGACAAAAATGGTTAATGTCCTTATCATCAATGATTTGGTATTTGAAATCCCCTGAATTAGTTAAGAACTAGATAATCTATTGATCATCACTGAAGAATTGAAAATTTTCTACATTATCTAGAATGGAGGGATAGTAAACCAATTCAATGAAAACCTCAGACTCTTATAATGGCTTGAGATTGATAGTGGCTATATCTAGTGAATTAGTGGATAGATTTTGTTCTCTCAAGAGTTCTACTATGTTGAAAGCTTCAAAGCTTTTAATTAAATCCCACTCTCTATGCTTATACCTCTTCAAATAAGATAATTTACATTGGTATTTTTTTCTTATTTGGTGAAGTACCAACTCTGATTCCTTGAATAATTTTATCTATTTTACATTTTTCTTCAGTGAAAAATATAGTCCTAAGATTAGAGCCTTATACTTAGCCCTATTATTCATAGAAGGAAACTACAATATATAGGTGTCTAAGAACTTCTTACTTGAGGATCATTTAACTTAATTCCCACACCTAATCCTTTCTTGGACTTGGCTCCATCAAAATTCATTGTCCATAATTGATTTGAACCTTCAAGTTTTAGGTTCTACACTAAATTATTAGTGTTAAAAGTATAAATGCCCAATGAAGGAGAATCATACTTTACCTCTTCATTCTTGACATTGTATTCTACGATGGGATATTTCATTCTAGGTTCTGTATCAATTCTGATTTGATTTATAACTGCTCTCCATGGTAGCCAGATGTGTGAGGAGTCTATGGAAAGATACCCATTAAACATTTTAGACCAGTCCATACTTAGTAATAATCCATAGGCTTTTGGTATGTCCACTACTAAGATATTGATAGTCATCTAGACTCTTGGTTTCAATGTTACTTGAATGTGTACATCATTTAGTTCTCCCACTACTAGTACTATAGTTTTATCTAATTGAGAGACTGATCTCTTTGAAGGGTTAGGAGTGAGACCAAGCTTTTTACATATAGAAGTAGGCATAATAGTTGTGGATGCTCCAAAATCAAATAAATAGTTATGAATATTCTTATCAAACACTCTGATGGTCAATAGGAATGGTGGTACTTCAAGCTTACTCTTGTAAATGATGTTGGCATCATTAACCTTTGCTTTATCCATAACTACTCTAGTTCTCTCCATAGGGGCCTTTCTGGTAATGGATTTCCATAACAGTTCCTTTTACTTGGTGATCTGGGCTAACTCATGAAGAGTTATGTTTGCCTTAATCTTCTTCATGTCTTAAAAGATATTATATCCTCCTTTATTTAGTTCTTCTTTGTTTGGCAGTTGATCATTCCCTTTTGGAAGGGGTAGATTATTTTCCACTTTGGGACACAAGGGAATCATTGTGGTATTTGGAGGAGTCAAGGATGTAAGCAGCTATTTGTTCCTTAAGTTATACGTGCCTCTTTAAAACTACTAGAAATCATGAAATCCATCTATATTATCTTTTGGTTCATTGTTATCTTCTCTTGGGAAGGGAAATTCACGAGTCTTAAAGAACATGGATGTGCTAGAAGATCTAAGGTCCTGATGAGATTTTGGTGGATTATTCATTTGATCTTGTCTAGCTACTTCCGTTTGGAAGATCTCAAATGCTATATAGAACTCAATGTAATCAAGCTTGTCATGTTGGGGCATATTATGTATCCTACACCAATTAGGGAGAGCTATTTTAGTGATGTGTATTTTTGGGAGTTTGTCAGGTTACTCTATATTATTTGTAGGCCTATTAAATGGCATGCTATATCTTTGGAACTCAGTGTTATAGTTGCCAATGAGATAATTGGTATTACCCATATTTCATTACATATTTAGGAAATCAATAACCAATTTTTGAACCATCTTTCGAATAGAATCCAATTTGACTTTTATGGAATCTACACCTTGTAGAATAACTTTAGGAAGTGCAATTGTATAATAGTTCTGTTGGTAACTATTGCCTATCACATGATTATTCAAATAGATAAAATTTAGTTGCATTATTTGTGTTAATATAGGCAACATATATAATTGGTTTTGATTATATGTCAAAACATTCTGCTTCACATGCAATATCATATTAAGCACTAGGAATCCATTACTAATATTAGGTGCCCTAGGTGTCTGTGGGTTGAGCTGTCTATCAATGTTAATGGATTCTTCAAATGCTAATGCCAGAGTATTGTTAGTAGGTTTTCTTCTTAGGAACATAATGGTAATAGGATTTAAGGCATTTTTGTACGTCTTCAGTGCTAATTCCACTTTTAGTTTATACAACAGGGTCAACCAGTTTTACATCTTATACCATCTTGCATTGAAAGGATAGATGGGATCATAGGTTCCCTCTTCATGTTGGTGAAGTGTTGATTTACCAATCTAGGATTGGTGACCTATCCAAACTATGCAAGAAAATCCATTTGATAATCCTCCCAATTGGTGATGGAGTTTTTTGTTAGATTCAAATACCAATCATAAGTAGTGTCCATTAAAGTAAAAAGGAATAACCAACATGCAACATCCTCATCAAATACATTCATTAACCTCAAAGCAACTTTAATATATTTGATATGCTCTTCTATGATCCTTGGTCCTAAAGGAAAAAGGATGGTAGATATTTTTTGGGGTTTAGGGGTAAATCATGCATGCCCCCCAGGATGGTAATGGTAAATCCAACTAACCAAGGTTATTGCTAAGACATTGGTTGATTAACAGGTAAAGGGTTCCTTATGGGTAAAAGGTGCCCTAGTGGAGGTGCATTATTCTAAACTAGAGTTATTGACATAGCTTTAGGCCTCCTATGGATTTCCAAAGGTGATATCGATAAACTATCCTAGGAATTGGATTTGGTCACTCTCCTAGATAACTCTAGTGTAACTCTACGTAAGGACTAACCTCTATTATTGGGAGGAAATTTGGCCCCTCCTTCTAGCACCAGTGAAATTGTTGATGTGGGTTTTATGAACACCACAACTATAATGAGGTATCCTCTAATGTTTTAAGATCTCAATGGAGGTAAACTCTACCCTAGGGCATGAGTTGTAGGTATGCAGTCTTTGACAACCTATTGATGTAATAACAGGTAGGGTATGAAGGTTATTGACAAGGTTTTTTGGATGAAGGTGTGGCTTTCTAACAGAGTGAGTTCTTACTCAAGTTGGATGAGTGGTTGGTTCTAATCTAGATCTGGGTAGATATTAATAGCAAATTCAAAAAGGAAAGGTAAGGTAGGGAAAAAAAGAAGACTCCATGGTCCTTAGGAATTACTCCTCTAGTTGGTTTCTAAATAGAATTATGCTTTCTCGAACCAATGTCTATTACTAGCAACAATAACACACAAGATATCAAACATGGCTAGGAAGTCTAAGGAAATAGAGATGTAGGAAGTTCACATGCCTCAAATAAAGGTTGTTCCTTTTAGGGTAGCTACTGTACACCCTTGATCAGGAGATTATGGCTTGAGAAAGTGAATTATCTGAGGTAGCTATTGCATGCACACAAAAAACTACACCAAATAAATCATAAATACACATTCAAAAAAATGACTCAAATAACCTGAATCACTTTATTTATACATGCACTTATCTTTTAATAACTATTGCACATCTTAAAATCAGCATATCAATAAATAAATCAATAACATACTCACAACTATAGCACACTAAAGATTTATTAAATCACACAACCATAGAAATTAACAATCAATTACATGAAATGGGAAATTAAATACTTACGACACTTTGCTAATGATAAAAATTGCTCACTGCTCTATATTCCAAAATTTTCTAACTTTTTTCCCTCTGAGTGGGGTTATAATTATATAGACTCGAGGAAGGGGGTGCCTCATCCTCCAAGTTCATACAAGTGGTTACAAGCATCAGTTTGAACATGTAGTACTAAAATCATCTAGGAGTTAAAAATAAATAAATTGACTTTTCAAAGTCATGTAACATGTGCATGCACATAAAATAAAAAATCAATTCATTACAATTATCCACTAAAAAACTAAATACATAAATTACTACAAAAGTATAGATGCATGAGATTTAGCCTATCAAGGTTTGTTTGTCTAAAGTGTTGCATGCACTTTGGTGGGAGTGGGAGTAGATGTGGTTGTTGAAGTCATAGCTACATCTCTAGAAGCTTGCCTTTTCTTAGCCTCATTATATTTGTAAAATTTTTGGGATGATCCATGTTGCTTTCATATGATATCCAAATTAAACAATGAAGGTCAATGAATTCTATTTGTCTATCTAAGGAGCTTATCATGTTCATCCTTAGTTGTTTGAAATTTGTTCCTAAATATCTCCACTTTAGTGACCTTTTGAGCCTTTCTTAATTCCAATTCAATTTATTCAATTGATAAACCTTGTAATCTCTATTTTAATTCATCAACTACCTTCTAGATAAGCTTATCAAATTTGAGCCTACTAACCAACTTACCTGTAGAGTATTTCACCTGTGATAACTTTAGCTTGTGTAAAATCTAAAGCACTTGAGCCTCATGTGCCTGGTATTTGGTTACTAAAGCCCCAAAATTTTGTAACCAATATTTTGCCTCTTCCTACCTAATGACTACTAGGTTCAAGGTAATGGACACATTACGTGTAGTCATTATATCAAGATGTCTATAGAGTGAGTTACCTATGTAGGCCACTAGCATCTTTAATTTGGCACTATCATCTCTTAGGGAGTTATACAATATATTAGTTTGGATCACATGAGGTGCCATCTCAGCCTTCATGAAATCCATATCTTCTAATGTTTTGTAGTATTTTGAGGCTACATCTTGGACCTTAGCCTCAATTCTAGCTAGTATGTACACCATTTTGGCCTTTTCTTTGAATTGTTTCACTTCCCTCTCTAGTACCTATACCTTTGCTTCTAGCTCTTATCGATCTATCTCTATACCTTGGTGAATGACAACCACATCATCCTTATGTTCTTGGGCTAGGTCTGCTAAATTTTCTTCATATAAGGGTTACCCTGACTGCCTGTTCTACCTTTTAGTAAGGGAGAACACTTCTTGTCTCTCTTCCAATTTTTTTTGGGTTCCCTTGTCATCTTCTAGTTTCCTCTTCTTGACCCTTTGGATGCTCCCAGTGGGAGGGTCAAACAATGTGGAGATAGATGGGAGTTATGTAATCTTAAAGTTTGGTAGTTGGGAAGCCTTGCTCCTTAAGTCTAATGCCTATGCAGGAATGTCAAGTTGAGATACATTAGATGTTATAGTAACAACCTCTACTTCTATTTCCTATTGGGCTTCTAGCTACTTTTTGGAGGCCTTGGAGAGGACATATATGAGGGAAGGCCATATGATTTTAGGCCAATCCACCCCTCCAAATTGATGGAGTGGATGGACTATGATTATTTGAGGTTGGGCCTTCCTCCCCATACCAATGGTTTTCATAGTGGTCTCTTTTGTGGAAGTGGTGGTTGGTGTAGACACCTAAAACTGGCCATCGATGACCTTCAACCAAGCTTTTGACCAATTCTTACCAAAATGCATAATTTGGCCTAAAAACACTAAAATGTATTAAATGAGTTGAAATTAATATATTCAAGTGACAAATTTGGCTAGGGTATCATTAAATGGGGCAATATAATTTATGAACCAGCTAACTTTGATCAGATCATTTTGAGTCAAAATGACATTTTTACACCTAGGTGCTTTGGATTGATCTTTTCTATTAAATTTATTACATGAGACACGTACCTTTTTTTATTTTGAATTGGAAACATCCTAAATGGGAATATGGTTTCAACACATCTAACATCAACTTCCAATTCCAATCCAGTCAAATTTCAAGCCAATAATAAGACATTTTGATCAATTTGATTTTTTTTGTGGACCAAGGGCCAAAATTTGTATCAAAATTGCCTAATCATGTTTAAAATCTAATTAATTCAACTGATGAGCTTGATTAAGAATTCCATGGAGATTTTTGAATATTTCTTATTAAAAATGAATATTGAATATCTACATCATCAAATGACATAATTTCTATGGGGTGGCATCCCTAGGCCATAAATATATAAAATATCTCATCAAGCCACCCCATGCCTCATTAAGACCCTCCATGCCTCTTTATTGCCTCTCTATCCCAAATATTTATGAAGGCATTTATTATTTTTGCCTCAAAAATTTAATGGATTCTTAGCCACACATCTTCATATTAAGATGGATGGTTTAGGTTTATTTTGACCATTTTACAAAATCTATAACTAAGAGGCCTTGCCTATTGAATTTTAAGCTTGGATAGTGCAAAGTTATAATGCACAAATGATTCCAAAGCCCATTGAAATTAGTGTTTATAATTCCAAATTGTTGAGCTAAGCCAAGACAAAGCCAAACGTACTAAGAAAAGATGAAGGTAGCCACACTCTATTGAAGAAGATCTCTTGAAACACAAGCCAAGCAAGCCAAAGAAGGAGACTTTTGAAGAAATTAAGGATTTAGTAAGAAATTTGTGTTTGTGTTCATATCTGTCATTTATTTCCATTTTTTAGTCATGTTTTAAAATGGTTTTTCCTCATTAAGCTCCCCCTAGTGACTAGGTATAGAGATGTTATGCTAGTTAGTGTGTTTCTATCATTTTTTTTTCATTTTAAAACTAACACAATACTAACCATCCTCTCTTGAGTCAAATTCCTAGATCACATAATGGCATACCTAGTGGGACAAAATGCATCATACACATGATTAAGATCATTATGCAACTTTAAAAAAATTCATTTGGATTATTAAATCTCTTGCAATTTAGTTTTCTAAATTCATTTGGCCAAATTTTTATTTTCACAGGTTTACACAAAGATCGTCAATGGTTAGAGGAACCTTTCACAGTTGAGTAAACCACCAATGGTCATTAAAACCATCGATAGTTAGTAGAACTATCACCAGTTAGTATAACCATCATCGGTCATTGTGTTTTTCTTAAAAACATAAACTTGAGAGCTAATAGGCCATTTTCAAATGCTTGGTTTGGGGTCATACAGACTCCATTTTTGTTGATTTTTTTAAAGCCACATGTTAGATCCAAATTTTTAAGAATATGATATCAGTTTAGCTTCAAGTTGTATATATTTTTAACAAAAGTTTGAAAATTATTTTAAAAGTTTCTAATCTAATGCATTTGCTTTCTTGAGGTTTTGCCTTTGGGTTGATAGATTTTTACCTTTCAAGGTGGTTTGTTTCTTTTAATTAATTAAATTCAAAGCTAAAGGAAGTGTTGACCTTTTTATTGTAGGATTTACTTGAACAAAGGCCAAAACAAGCTAAATTAGTCTTTTCACACTTCATTTGGATGTCTAAAATGAATTAAGAATCCTTCATTTTAGTGTTTAAATAAAATCTTTAGGGTGCTTTATTGGTTAAGTTTTGTGATTGTATTTCAAAGTTCACAACTTAAGACCAAGGGGTCAAAATAACATCACCATACTTTTTATTTTGTGTTTAAAATTGAACTCATTTTTCAAAGTTTGTATTCAATAGTTGCTTAAATATAATTTGATTGGTAAAAAGAAAGACATTGCATGTATACTCTCCCATCCATCCCCTTTACAGATCAAAATCACCATCTTTATTGCAAAGTGCCTTAGTCAAAGGCATGAAAGAGAAGTTGTTAAGGCTCTTCTTAAGGACTTGCATGGCTTGAGTGACCTAGACACAAACTCTAAATCTCTTTCACTTAGTCATTTATTTCATTGTATTTTGGCTTGTGAGGGGGGCTTAATTACCTCCTACAAGTTCTATAGGGAAGCTTTGACCCGAGGTTTCATCTCCCAACATTTGATTCATCATCCCCACTAAGATTATAGGTTTGAGTAGTTAAACCACCTTTTAATGTTGGGGTTAAGCATTGAGACGTATCTACACATTAGACATTGCACTATACTAAGTAGGCAATAGATGTAGTAGTTACAAAAAGGGCAAGACCTTTTTGTAACAAGCCTAGTGCTGTGGACACCCAATTAAAGTGTGCTTTCTTTGCATCATTTGGAATGAAACTCATTGTGCAATTGATCTAACTAGAAACATTTAAAAACCAATTAATTACATTCAACCCCACTTTGCCATACCCTTGTTAGGATTTAGAGTGATTATACTTAATGCATTTTTGTCACTTTTTCTCTATTGCTTGGTATGTTTTGAGACTAAGACTTGTTTGTTTTTTTATAAACCATGCCAAAGCCAATTTGTTTATACATCACTCTTTTATCTAAAGAGGTGTTATGCTATCCATTTTACACCACACTTGTTCCTTGAAATTTTTACTAAACATATTTGTGTGTGTGTTACTTATTTGAGATGGGTACCATTATGCTTCCCACATCATTATCAAGTTTGAGTCTTTGAGTCTTTGAAACATAACATTGATCACATCATTTGAGCATGATTACACTGTTAGGCTACTCAATTTGTTTCAAAACTTATTTAGCATTGTGCCAAAAACCATTTGTTTCAAACCATATCACATATGCCATTTGAACCTTGTTTATGCACCGTCATGTTGTCTAATATTATCTAGTTTGTTTGGTCAAATCCCAGTCTTCAACATTGAGTTTTCAATTAACCTTGTCAATTTTAGATTCAAACATTGATTAATTTCTATTTAGGCCTCAATTCATGGGGTTGATACATAGATATTTTTATTTTGGGTTGTATAACTTTGAATAATTGATTAACCATATTTTAAGACTATTGATTGTTTATTCACAGAGCCTTGCTTTCATCATTATGTGTGCCTTTATTTGGGAGAACACAACCTTTATCTAAGTGCCTTTTGCCTTACTAATTCCAATTGATCATGTTTATGTTTGATTCTATGTGTTGAGTCTATGTCAAAGTTATTTCCAAACTTGTTAGATTAAATCAAATTCACATCATGCCTTTGTTTTAAGTCTAGATTTTGACATCATTTGACCAAAAGTCCTAGCATAGCTTGTTTGAGCCTATATTTTGACTCTGTATTTGGATAAAAGACCTAGCAAATATTTTCCCTTTCCTAGTTTAGACCTTGTTTGGAACACTTTGACCTAGAATTTTGACATTTTAGTTTTTATTCAGATGCTTGATCTTTTGTGTGTATGACATTTGATGTTAGACTATTTTATGTCAAGTCTTAACACAAACCATTTTGGAGATACAACTCCACCCTTTTGACCAAGTTAGACCATGTTTGAACCATTTGTCCTTTGGAAATAGTTTTTAAGATTTTTTAGAACTTTAAGACTTTATGTTGAGGTCACCTCAGTCCCCATTTCCATGCACTCTCACCATTTCATGAGTAATCTAAGCCAAACACTCTTGTAATTTTGTGAGTAGGTATCTTATCATTCTCTAACAAGTTAAGATATCTCAAAATTCCAAAAACATTCAAATATTTCAAAAATCTAAAAAACATTTGTGTTATCTAATCTTAGTAAGTTATCCTCACTTCACCCTATTGGGGCATGGTAATTATTAGGATACTTTCTTTTTCTTTTATTTTTAGGCTTTCTATTTATTTATTTATTTATTTATTTCAAGTTATTTGTTTATTTGTGTGCTTTTTGTGTGTTTCTTTATTTGTTTGTCTTCTTTCCTATTTGTTTTCTTTCAACACTATTTACGTGACTCAGTTTATATGCATTCATCAGGTGATTCCTTGTGCATTATTCTTGAGTCCATCCATATTCATACATCGATATTGTCATCATGGTTTTTATCATTGGTGCATTATTTTTGAGTGTTTATTAAATCGGGAGTCAATCCTTATGCATATTTTAGTATAGTATTTTTGGTCTTCTATCATAATGATTACCATCATGTGCTATAGTAAAAATCAACTTCAAAAGGTCTACAATCAATGGATCTAGAGAAGTTTTTCCTTAGCACCTTAGCAAATCCTTCCACCCATCTTGATCAAATTAACCCATTGAGCATTCTAGTTGTATTATTGATAATAAGGATGAGAATATCCTCATTGATAGGTATAACTAAATATTTTATATTGATAAATCTCATTCCTTTATCTATCTCTTTTATCACTTTGCAGCCTCGTATGCTTGGTTCTTTGTGGCTTCTTTAGTCATTAGACCATTGCATCTAAGTTTGCACTTGTTTATCTTTAAGCTATATTTCAAGTTATATCCTTGAGTCATGCTTGATAATATACCTTAAATAGGGCACAACCATAACAAACATCATATTTAGCTAATTCAGGCCATCTTAATGATTATAGCTGCCTATGGGCAAATCATTATTTTTGGCTTTTAGTCTTAATTATAATCACCTTTGGAAAAATTAGTATCATTTTTAAATCAATGAATATAAGTATTTTATTATTTATATTAATCTCAACCATGGATTAATTCAAAATTTATTTTGCTTCTTTTCAAAGGACTGTCCATCCACATATGTGATGGCCACTCCCTTAAGGGGGCATCATCATAGGCTTTCTACACAACTTATTAGGAGCTTCTTTTTTCAATCATCATCTTATTTTTGGCACACATGCAATTTATCATTATTTGAGAATACATTGTTATGCCTATAGTTTGTAACATATTTTCAAATAGGGGAAAACTATAGACACCTAAAACTAGCCATCGATAACCTCCAACTAGGCTTTTGACCAATTTATACCAAAATGCACAATTTAGCCTAATAACACTAAAACACGCTAAATGGTGTGAAGATGTTATATTCAAGTGTCTATTTTGGCTAGAGTGCCACTAAATCAGGTAATGAAATTTATGAAGTAGCTAATTTTGATTAAATCATTTCAAGTCAAAATGACATTTTTGCACCTAGGTACTCTAGATTACTCTTTTCTACCAAATTTATTGTACAAGACATGTGCCTTTATTATTTTGCATTGGCAACATCCTAAATGAGAATACGGTTCCAACACATCTAACATCAACTTCAAATTCCAATCCAGTCAAATTTGAGCTAATAATAAGACATTTTGACTAATTTGTACACCAAGGGTCAAAATTTACATCAAAATTGCCTAATCATGTTTAAAAGCTAATTAATTCAAATCATGAGCCTAATTAAGAAATCCATGGAGATTTTTAAATATTTATTTTTGAAAATGAATATTTAATATCTACATCATCAAATGGCATCATTTCTATGGGGTGGCATCCCTATGCCATAAATGCATAAAATATCTCATCAAGCTACCCCATGCTTCATTAAGACCCTCCATGCCTGTTTATTGCCTCTCTATCCCAAATATTTGTAAAGGAATTTATTGATTTTTGCCTCAAAAATTGAGTGGATTCTTAGCCACACGTCTTCATCTTGAGATGGATAGTTTAGGTTCATTATGACCATTTTACAAAATCTATAAATAGGAGGCCTTGCTTATTGAATTTTAAGCTTAGATGGTGCAAATTTATAATACACAAATGATTATAAAAGCCATTTTAGTTAGTTTTATAATGCCAAATTATTGAGCCAAGCCAAGCCAAAGCCAAAGGTCCCAAGAGGAGATGAAGGTAGCCACACTCCATTGAAGAAGATCTCTTGAAGCACAAGTTGAGCAAGCCAAAGAAGGAGCCTTTTGGAGTAATCAAGGATTTGATAAGAAATTTATGTTTTGTGTTCATACCTGTCATTTCTTTCCATTTTTTAGTTGTGTTTTCAAATGGTTTTTACTCATTAAGCTCCCCCTAGTGACTAAGCCTAGAGATGTTATGCTAGTTAGTGTGTTTCTTTCATTTTGAAACTAACACAATATTAACCATCCTCTCTTGATTCAAATTATTAGTCTACAGTTGGGAGTGGAAGGGTGATTTAGGTGGATTGAATGTGGAGTTGAGAGGTGGCTAAAGCTATTTTTACCTTCCTAGACACCTTTTTCATGAGGTCTCTATCCATGGAGGTACCATTAGGAATAGGAAGGATTAGTGCGGTGAATGGGATGGAAGTGGAGATGGAAGGAGCAATAGTGGTAGTGGAAGTGGAAGGAATGGATGAAGGTAATTTCATAGAGACACCTTGATCAAAAATTCATAGAGAAGACAAAGGAACATATCAAAAGACTGAATACCTTTAAGCAAGAGCTCCATTAGTTCTTCTTGGAGGCTTATAGCCTTGGCTATCTCTAGCTTGGCTTCCTCGCCAGAGTCATCTTTAATGTCTTTTATTACCACCATGTCTCCCCTAGCTGATTTTGAATGTGAAGGCTGAGTGGATAAGCCCTGTAATGCCTCTATTGTGGGACTACCCATGGGAATCTTAAGATTTATTATGTAGACCAAATGGGTCCTTGCCTGAGTGGGTGAGCCCATAGGTGATGATGCCCTAGGAGTTGCATCCCTAATAGATTTAACAAATGGCCCTAGGGTAAAACTTGTATTAGGTTCTTCTTATGTTTAGCCTTCCTCATCAGAATCAAGATTGATGGGGTCTCCTACCTGTGCTCCCCTAGTCATTCTGGGCTTGAGTAACTAAAACTCTTCCTTTACTAACTTAAACTTACGAGGGGGTCCTAGATAGGATAAGGTAACCTAGTCCTTTGATTGCTTTGAGGATCCACCTTTCCAAAAATTTATATGCTGCCACCCCTTGAAAAGTGCCTTCCTACTATCTAATTCTTTAGTGGAAACATAAGGCTTACCTTGGATCATCCTCAAATGATCTTCATTTAATCTGGCAAGTTGTGCTCATTACAACACCTCCTCATCTATTTGAGCATTCAAAAATACAAAATCATAGTCATAGGGATGATGACTATATGGAATGTTAAAACCATGGGTATGTTATTGGATTCTCCCATGGGATGCTAGTCCCTAGGTGGAAGTTTAGGGAAAGGATAGCTCTTGCACTTACAAACTACATCTTTGAGATGTTTTTCATAGTATATGTCATTCTTCCAATGGTGATGAGGTGGCTAAAAAATAAGGCTTTCTTCTGACTTGCCAAATCTTCCTCTACACTCTTCCATAATTGGAAGGTGATCTCTTATTTGTCTACCTTATTTGAAATGAACCTTGGTAGACACAGGGGCCAACCTTATTCCCCCACACCATAATGATAGTAAAATCAGGGTAGAGGAAGAAATTTCCCTTTTTGTCACTATATTTTTCCCAATCTGAGGCATAGGTGAGCTATGAATGGCTTGCCAAATTTGAGGAGAAACATCCTTGAAGATTCTCACCATGTGCCTTGTATATAAATAGATATGCACAAACTGATAGTAATCACCAATTCTATTCTTTACACAGTCTATGGTTAGAGACAACAATGTGCCAAGGTCTCTATAACATATCCCCATGACTGCATCCAATAGATATGACATCATGAATAAATCCCCAGTGGGTGTATGATGCCTATATTTGTGGATGATTTGCTCCCTCAACTATAGGCTTATGATCTCATCGAGGGCATAAGTAGCATCATGTGTATCATATAAATAATGGTACCCAATCCAAGTTAACAAAGTGAATGCTAGGGATAATATATAACCTATTGAGGAGTACCATGCTAATGTGGATGCCCATCCTAAACCTATCAATTGGGATAGCCCCTTTCAACTTCTTTATCTTCTAAATGATAGTTTGGTCTGGGAGGAGCCATGATGAGAGAACCTTTTCAAACGAGGTCTATATGTTGAATTACACAAGAGTGTGCTGATCAAAGTAGACATCATGGATGTTCAATGACAAATATCTCTAAAAGCCTACCCTTGAGATGCAAATGATGACTGTATTATTTTTTGAGTGGTATAAGAACACATCCTATGATATTATACCAATGAAGAATAAGTCCCACAAGATGTCTATACAAGGCATCACTTCTAGTTTAGCAATAATAAAGTGTAGTCTTTGACATTTATAAGCTAATAATTCCTTTACAAATAGTCAATTTTCTAATTCCATATCATCTTCTAATGAAATATGTCCACTAAATCCATAACATCCCATAACACAGAGTAATTATTGTACTTATCTTCAAACATGATGACATCGAAGAATATATATTTAAATTTTATTAAATCTCTAATCAAGTATGGAGATGGTAGATTAGTACCTTGGAATGTTTTGGATGTAGAATCCATGGCTATATGCTTCACACTTTTCTTTTGCTCAATGTATTATGTGCTATATATACTTGTATGCCAATTCAAATGACTTAATTCTAGCTTGACTATTATTCACTGTGTACTCTCAAAGTAGAAACCATGGATCTTTCTCACTATAAGATAGTAAAATAATTTGAATACAAGTTATCTCAAATTTAAATGACAACTTTTAGTCATAGTAGATCACCTATATAGAATCTGACATTAGATACCAATTCATGCGATATAAATGTGCAACGTTCACTTTAGGCCTTCATTTCACATATAATTTAAATTTATTACCTCAAGTTGGTAGGGACATTTACAATATCAATATGAGGTATTTTTTCCATTATGTTGGTTTAAGTATGATGAGACTTAATACTAAAATACTTTAGGATATGCACCAAAAAAAAAATTTTGGGCTTATGTTTGTAGACTAATTCTTTTAGAGGATTTATTTTGGAGAAAGTGTCCATGACAATCTCTTTGAAGGATTCATCTGAGTAAAATTCCTAAAGTAATTCTTTCAAAGGGTTATTTCAAAGGTTTGGAGGGCACTTTCAATTTCCCTAAAAGGTACTTTTGGTCTGAAGGTTCCACTTCATAGGGCATTTTATCCATGACAAAAGTCTCGAAGGGTCTACTTTGTAAATGCTGAAGGGAACTTTTAAAATTTATGAAGGGTAGTTTCATATGACTAAGGATAATTTTAAAATGTCTAAAGGAATTGGCTAAGAAAAAAGGTCTGGGACAAAATTCTAGGGCAAGTCTAGGATGGAAAAAAGGTCTAGGATGAAATCCTAAAGGGTAAGTAACCACTTTAAAAGGGCTAAAGGTCACTTTAAAAATATCTAAAAGGTCAGTTTAGGAAGTATGAAGGGCATGTACCCTTCAGAGGAATTATTTTAGGGTTTTTACATTAGATAAAATGTTTAAAGTAAATAGTCCAAAGGAAATGGTCTGGAGCAAAGGTGTAGGACAAAAGTCCTGAAGGGCATGTCCATCATGAAAAGGTTCATTTAAAAAGGTTGAAGGGCACCTTTTTAGGGAAAAAGGTCAAAATAAATATCTTAAAGGATAAATCCTGTAAGGTAAAAGGGTTTTGAAAAATGTTCTAAAGGGTATACCACACAAAGCTCAAAGGGTATGTGCCCTAAAAGAAGTGGTTAATAAGGGGGTAAATGGTCAATTCAAGAAGGTTGAAGGGATATTTTGAAGGGTTATAAAGGGTAGGTGGAAAGATTTTGAAGGGTCTACTTTGGGGTAAAAGTTTTCCCAAAGGGTCTATTTCACAAAGGCTAAAGGGCACTTTTAAAATTCTTGAAGGGTACTCTCGTATGACTAAGGGTCATTTCTAAAAGTTTTGAAGGATAATTTTGGATGGGGTCAAAGGGATAATCCATTGGGGAATTTATTTTGGAGAAAGTGTATGCAGTCCAAAATTCCTTAAGGTAAAGAATCTGTAGGCTGAATTCATTTAGGAGAATTATTTTAGATAAAAAGTCCACAATAATTTCTCTAACAAAATAAGGCTTCTTGATCAATAAGCTCAAAATAAAATAGGACCAAAAATTTATCGAGACATAACATCCAAAAAGATAATTTTGAACAAAGGCTAAAATAATTAACCCAAAGGTTATAAGCTCAAAAAATTCATCTGCAATATATAAGTTAGTCTAAAACATAATGCCAATATCATCCTATCAGAAAAGTGAGATGTCCTAGTTTTCCCAGATTTGCATAAACATATGAAAAGGATTCCCTAGTAAGACCATTTTTCAAAAAAAAAAGAGGGCCCCCATTTCCTTCTATGAAAAAGAGGGGTGTTGGGTACAATAGATACAACCATTGCCTTCAATAAAAGTAAATAACAAAAATTCTTTTTAAGGGGATTAATTTAGAAATATCGTAGAGATAACCTTTAGGCTAGCTAAAAACTGAGGACCCATGTGAAAGGATTGAAATAGTTATGGAGGTGGAAGACATGTAAAAAAAATGTTTGAAGATGGTGAATAATTAAAAAATCAAATGCCCCAATAATAATCCAAATGGTTGAAATTTTGTAGAATTGTTAATGGCCCAGTACTTCATTTATGCATTAAATTATTTTTGCTATCAAATGAATAAGACATGACTAACCTTGTGTTTCCAATTTTGTTAAAATTGACCTAATTTGTGTGTAATGATGAATATCCATTTATAAAATTTGTATATAATTTTTTATTAGTATCTTCCCATGTAAAACCAAACTAATTTATTTTGCTTTACATATTATGATCACTAATAGAGTTTCTGTAGCTTATTTTTCTTGTTTTCCTTGTTTCAGAGTGATGTGTATTTGTGTGTTTTCAATAATATTGTAATAAATTATATAGGTTAAAATCATAATCTAAAATTATTTTTTAATTAAATATTTTAATATCCACTACCTTATCCCAGTAAATAATATATTTATTGAGTCTATTTCTATTGAAAAAGCACTTGATCGGCACTGGTAATTTGTTTGCAGTATGTTCTCTTAGGAAATAAGCATAGTGATTTGAACTATTAGTTCTTAGTTAATCTAATATGAATCTATGTAATAAATTAGTGATTTCTAAGTTGCATATTCAACTATCATACCCAAGCAAGGAGGGATATGCCAAAATGGAGATGAATAATAATTAAACAACATATCAACAACTAGGTGTTAGAGTTTACAGGGATGGAAAATGGAAACAATGGGATGATACTAATATTAAATATCAACCATGGTATTCCTTTGAATGCATACATAATGGATAACACTAGGATGATGCCCAATGCCACTATTAATGATGATATTTCTTTGAATGTTTAATAGTGACCTTAGTGTTTGAACAATTGTTTTGCTTATGTTGGTCATTTTGGAGATCTTTTGGGATATTTGAGGGTTATTCAACATATATTTATAGTTGTAGGAAAATTTATTTAATGAAACCTCTCTAAACCAATTTTATTAGTCATGTTTATGCTACTTTCATTTTTCATTCATTTCTTGATTCTAAAAATTAAGTAGGGGAACAAATAATGAAACTTATATAAGATGGGATAATTTAGTGCTATAATTGAGTGGACTATGGAATAATCAATCCAAGTGTGTTTACCACTATTATGTGATTTTTCAACTTAAGGATTGACTGGGAAGTCAACTCTTTATAGGCTTATAAATCCATACAAATATAGTGTGTTTATATATAATTTTACCTATGATTGTTTAATTGTTATTTTCCTCAACATGCTACACTCTAAAAATTCAAAACACTAATTTAATAACAATCTAGTGTTATAATTAGATATGCAAAATTTAGAGTTTTCATTTTTATTTTTTTATTGAAAAATGTACTTATATTAATATAACAAAAAATAGTACATCATTAGTCATACAAAAAATATGGGTGAAAAAAGTCATACCCCAAAGGCCAAGTCACATAAAGCTAAAAATGCCTCGAGAAGAGAGAAAAAATAAAATAGAATGGATAACCCAAGGCCATGCAAATGACAAGTTATACTAACTCAAGTGCACACTAATTAAAAAAAATGATAATAATCACAAACAACAAGGACACAACTAAGCGGTAGCAGTGAAAATGGCAATCGTTCAAGGAGGAGGAGGTGGAGGATCCTATGAATTTCCTCCCCACCCTCATAAGTAGGGGAATCATATTAAATAGGTAAGGGATCCCAACCATAATTCTTCTCTTTGTTCTCATTTTATTCCTACCTAGAGGGTGAAATGGATAAAACCAAATGTGAAAACTTATCCTATAGAGGAAGGCCCTAACCCCATCCCCCTCTCTCATAACCTTTGTTAGACCTATCAGACTCATCATGGTGTGGGTCAACTAATATAATAAATGAAAGGGGATCCTTTGGATTCAAAACCGTTGATGCTAGAACCCACATCCATGTCCATGAGGGGGGGGGAGTGGTAGCATGGAGAATCTAGAGGCTCATGAATGACAGCTCAAGGAAAAGTCTTGTATTCATCTAAGAAGACCTTCAAATGATGAATCTCAAGATGAATTTTATCTATTTAGACTTGAATCTAGAGGATAACATTAGAAATCACATCAAATTTTTTAGTTTCAAAAAAATCTCCTTTCCATTTCTTCATGATTAAAACAAGTAGTATTTCTAGTTTTCCAAATTTAAAAAAGAATGATACAATAGAAAATCTGCCCAAATATATTGTATCTTATAGGAAGCAAGGTGGGGTCCCCTAAGAGAACCATTTTCAATGTGAGTAATTTAGGTTTAAAGGGCTCAAAAAATGTGTGAATCCATCTCCAAACAGACTAAGCATGATAAAAAAACCAAGAAAGATGTTTAATGGTTTTTGGCTAGTGATAAGTATGGAAAATGGGATTTGAAAGCACCATGTGATTGATATTGTCATTGATAAACAAACCTTGGTATATAATACACCAAAAAAATGGGATTTTTAGGCTCAATGAGTATAACCCAAATGGTAGCAAACCATCTAGACTAGAGAACATGAAGGGATATCAAATTCCATCAATGATTGAGAGTTTTAGTGTTAATGTGATGATGATCCAAAAAATTATACCCAAATAAGGGAGAGTAACAACAAGAGGGTGTAGTTATAAGCTAATTTAAATCCTTCCATTAGGGCATAATGGAGGTAACACTAATCTTGTGTAAGTACTCCTCAGGTATGAAACTCTATATCTTAGAAATGGATTATTCATCTTCATTTTTAATATTAAATTTAACCCTTACAAGATTCCAAGGGGACCAATCATGGCTACCCTTGAAGAATAAATTCCCCATGTTTTTAATCCCTCTTTTAAAACAATCTCAAACTCTTAATCCAATAGCCCATGAAAAAGGGAACATTATGAATTGGGTACTAGGGACCACCATAGGGAGTGATTTAGAGAGAGACCATTTTGAAAACCCTCACCCACCCAAAATAAGTGGGTTTTGAGTTGTTTCCAAACCTTCAAAATGTTGTGCATAAAAAAATTAATTCCAATCTTAATAAGAACAAGGGCAATGAGAAGGCTTTGTAGACCAATACCTTGCTAAGCCTTTCTACCGAGAGGATAACCTTGATAAATACAATGTCTCAATTTTTTTATAGGATTCATCACCTTCTAAATCTCTAATAACCCATTTGAAACTAAGATTAAGACCTTGGAGTTTAATGTCAATGAGACCAAGTCCTCATGCCTCTTTATATTAATAACAAATGTTCTAAGAAACTCTTTAGAATCCTTTGTGACCTTAAAAATTAGCCCATAGGAAATCCTATAAAATTTCTTCCAATTTAGCATAAGTAACATTAGAAGGGGACCAACAAGAGGAGTGGTATAAATGAGTATCAACCAACAACTTAGAGCATATCCAAAATTTTCTTGCTATTGATAAGGGTTTGATGATTCAAAGTGATATTGTTTTCTCAACCCTTTGAACCACATAAGACCAAAAATCAACTGGTGATGTTCTAAAAATAAAGGTAATGCCTAAGAATTTGAATTGAACTCTAAGAAGAATACACTACGATTGAAATCACTTCAACCAAGGAGGTTTGGAAGAGAGACTTTGGAACCTAAAATAAAGACATAATATATCAAGGCATTCCATAGCATTTTTAATAAAAACCTCTTCCTCCTAGAGGGTAATAAAGGAGTCATCTACGAAGTTCCCATTAATTAAATGATGGTATAAATTAAGGATAAAAATACCCTTTACCAAACCCTTGGAATCATAATTAGCCAAAAGATAACTAAATCCCTCAACAACCAAAGCATAAAGAGAAGGATATAAAAGAAAATTCATGTGATACATATATGAAGTTCAAAATGATGAGATTGGAAACCATTGATAGAAATGAAAGCACTAACATCTTGAAAAATCATGTTAACAACTTGAATAAATGTAGGTCCAAAACCAAGCACATTGAGTAATGCTATATGAAAGGCCACTCTAAGCAGTCATAATATTTCTCAAAATCAATCTTAACAAATAAGGCCTTTTGATTAGAAACCCTAGCCCATTCCATACCTTACCAAATAGTAATGACATTATCCAAAATTTATCTATGTTAAATAAACCTTGTTTGCTCACTTCTAACAACTAAAGGAAGAAGATGCTTGATTTTAAGAGTTAGAGATATAACAATTATTTTATAAGAAACATTGAGAAGAGTGATAATCCTCTAATTGGTAATGACTTTAGGACCAATAACCTTAGGAATAAACTTTATATTACTTTGATTGATGAGAAGGCCCTAATAATTGGTCAGAACAACTTCATAATAATTTTTGTGAAGATCAGGTTCCAAAGTATCCCATAGGATTTGATAGAACTCACAAGGAAAACTATCAACACTTGGGGCTTTATCAGAGGCCATCTAAATAATATCTTCCTTAATATCATTCAAGGTGAGGGGTCTATCACAATAAACCATATACACTTCAGAAAGCTTAAAAGGGACAACACCATGGCATTGAAAGATAAGTTTCTCATTTAGGACTGATGAGCTGAACTAAAAACATACCATGATAATGGTGCACAAAATTTCAAAAACTATCAGGTAATTTAGTAACTTTAGTCGGTGCATCCTTAATGGATTTGATTCTATCAACAACTCATCTTGAGTGAAGGAGATTTTTTTTCAAATACTTTGACTCCAACATTTAGGCAATGCATACAAACTCAAAGTTGTGTTCCTCTGGCTTTGTATGCTTATTCAATTTGGATTTTATGTCTCCAAAGGGAAAATTGATTATAAAGATTAGTATTAAAATGTGCGGCCTCAAGATCTTGTGAAACCCTAAGGGATTCATGGTTTTTGTCATGATGAAGGCATTTTTAGAAGATATCAGCTTGATTACCATATATTCAAAGGAAAGTGGTGGTGCAAGAAATTACATTCGACCACCATTCAATCTAATCAGTATCCCTAGTGGGTCTGGGAACTAAATTCCAAATTTTAATGACATTCCCAATAGTTATTTCATGTTTAAGATGAGTTATGTTGAGATAGAACTATATTTTGGAGGGTCTGACCTGGGGAGGATTCCACTCAATATAGAAGAAAATTAATTGATGACCAGACAACAGAGTGTCAGGGACCATAGAATCCAGTTAGTAATGCACAAGATTAAAGACAAAAAGGTCTTATTATTATAGTAAATTATGATCAATATGTTTAATCACTCTATCTTCTCCCTGTCAAAAGTTAGACCAAGTGAACTAATGAGAATCTGAACCCCTCCTTCAGTGGTGATTAGGATCAAA
Source organism: Torreya grandis (assembly GCA_037957365.1). Classification (NCBI taxonomy): domain Eukaryota; kingdom Viridiplantae; phylum Streptophyta; class Pinopsida; order Cupressales; family Taxaceae; genus Torreya; species Torreya grandis. The sequence continues at coordinate 832,359 of JARHVA010005003.1, forward strand.
CAACCTAATTTTGTTATGAATGTAAAACCATGGCTCCTGATCCCATTCACACTAATGTATGGCTATACAACCCTTTTTGTCTTAAGGGGATTTAACCATGTTGAAATATCCACATATGATATAGTGGGTATCAGGTAGAAAATATTCTAGCCATATCCATAGCAAGGTTCACTCCATAACTGTTGTCAACCTGGAGCTGCACCCTATTCGAAGACGTGCACGAAAATGGCCAGTCCTCTATCCGACTGAAACAATGGGATCTCCTCACGAGGGTGGGTGCCTCAACAGTGAGGAGAACCTCCAGAGAAGGCTGGTTCCTGTATGATGTATCAATTAGGATTCCTACTCTACGCTGCGGACTACCATGGAAAAGGGAGAAGGAGAAACTTAAAGGGAAATCCTACCTAAAAGGGGGCGATACACCAGAATTATGATCCTACTCAGCTCGAAACCTTGAACACTGAGTGAACAACAGAGAAGGAAGACCTTAGACTTCAAATTAATCACTTGTGCATAAGTATTTCATGCAGAGGTTCGGTTCAATTACTAAAACCTGAGGGAAATGGTGGAGAGAGGTCTGATTAAAGACACTTTACAGCTGCCTACATCCACTTGCAGTCTCAGCAAAAGACAATGAAGAACACTTTAGCATGACCTGCACAAGGACAATACAGCAACTAGGTATGAAACAAAAACTTGGGAAGGGAGAAAAACTCTACCACTTATGCAAATTACTGAAAAAATATACACTATGCCAAGCTTGAAATCTGAAAGTACACTCCTACTTATTGCTCAAAAAGGTTACACAACTCTTACTAGCAGAGTCTAGTCTAACCAAGAGAGATCCGATCCTTATTTTTTTTTAACAAGGCTGAAAGCCATTATATAGGAAATTAAAATAGGCCAAAGATAGCCGTATAATCTTTAAGAGAAAAATTCAGCTTGGTTAACTCAATAAAATATATTTTTCCTATTTTTTGCATGAATTCCTTTTGTTTGATGAAGCGCTTGACCAATTAGTTAATTCCAAAAATGGAACAGTCAACCCCTGTTTGAAACTAATGTTAACCTTCTGATGCATGCACTGTAAGAAGACAAACAGGTCCTAAAATAATCAGTTAACTGAAACTTATACTATTTGTTCAAAATAGATTCAGCATTTGAAAAATAGCTCCAACGTTTGCATGTGAATCTCCTATTTCTGGCCGTGTCTATTTCCAGTAGGACTCCACGTTCACTCATTCATCGGATTATCTATTTTTAATTCTCTTTTGCACCGTCAGCTAATTTTGGAATTTTCTGCTACCTTTTTATTCCAACGGTTACTTCCCGTGGCCTAAATTTGATGGCCTACGGGAAGTCACCGGCATTGTCACGTTTTATTCAGAAAATGTCTACGGGCTTATGATGACGTGTTGAGCTTCCGAATGCCTTTTGGAATTGTCTTTGTTTTTTTTCGTGGACTTTATTGCTTCGGACTTTGTATTGGTTGGCTTCATCTATTCTTGCGGCCTTTTGTTCTGCCGACTTCCGAATTCCTTTGAACTTTTTGTCCGAAGGAATTCCTTCGGACAAAAAGTCCGAAGGATTCTAACTTTGCCTTTTATCTTTAATGTATAGCTGCAGCAGCCCAAGTGTTTTCAACTAGTCTTAGGTGGCATCCGCGTGGCGTCCAGCCAGTCTGTGCATCCTCCAAGTCTTTCGAAAGCTATTTTTTGCGGCCTTTTTGTTTGACTTAGTTAATCGATCCTATCCGAATTCCTTCGGACTTTTTGTCTGAAGGAATTCTTTCGAATAAAAAGTCCGAAGGAAATACCTTTGCCTTCTAGGTGCTCGTCCTGTTGCCTACCCGAGTCCTGAGTGATTTGTAGATTTTGACTGAGCACGTAGAAAAGCTGAGTTGAGTCCGTAGAAATTGATTTAGTCTGCAGAAAATTTCTTCCTTGCCTTTTGCAACTTTTTTGAATTTCCTCTAAGTGCTTTACAAATTTCACTGAGTCCGTAGAAAATTTGACTATTTGAGTGAGTTTGCAGATTTTCCTCTTCCTGTACAGTCCGTAGATTCAAGCCTGCAGAGTCCGTAGAAACAGTAAAGGAAAACAATGAATTTTTCCTTCCTTGCTAGAGACGATAACTTTCTAAGTGTCAAAAAATCTGACTCGTGGAAGATTTGTCAACATTCTGGCGACTCAGGTGGGAAGCATGCCTGCTATGCTTGAGGACCCAACGATGTATAAATGCTATATGAATCCCAGATGGTGAATCTGATCTCTGATTGAAATAATCTGCTCTGATCATTGCTGTAATAACCTCCTCCTTCAAAATAAGAAGGGAAACACACGAAAGTGGAAAACTAACTAAAAGCAAATGTGCAAATAAGCACTTATTGAACAAAACTGAAGCAAACTACTGTGCTTTTACAACACTTGGAGGAAAGCAAAAACAACTAAAATAACCTAGTTAACCTTGATAAGGTATGATCCACCTGGATCAAATGGAAAATTCTTGAACTCACTCCTTTTGAGAGATGATACAATTTGCAAGGCAGGATATTTGTTAGTCATAACCTTTGATGAGTCAGTTGCTTTGTCAACCAACTGTATTAGCACCTTCTTGAATGAGTCATCAATAGCAAACCAGTCACCAATAAAGATAAACTCACCAAGTATTTCCTGACTGTCCTCAGATTGCTTGTCATCTATCACCATGTCAAGTGATACCTCATTTATGCATGGTTTTTGAGTGGCTACGTCCTTCTTGTTGACTGCTGCCAGTTCATCCAGCGCTTCAAGGAGCTTTGAATATGCAACCCAATCTGTACTGGGATCTTGAATAGGTGGTTCTTTATCAAGCTGCTTATAAACATGCTCTTTAATAGCCAACATATCTGTACAAAGCTCTTCAATCTCTGGGAGAGGCTCAAGGTACAGCGGCCAATCATATTTTTGTTCCTCATTTTGGTCTATTTGAACTGAATCCACTGTCACGCTGTCTGAATTTTTCTCAATAGGAGATACCTGTAACTCATGTATGACTTCCATTTGTACCAGCACCTTTTGGAGTTCATCCACATCAAGATCAGTCTTCCCACTCTTAGTTATAATTGCATGCTCAATCACAACCTCAAGAGAAGTATCAATAGGAATTTCCTCAAATACTTCTGAAGCATCCTCCACACGTTCTACAAGGACCTGACCTGTAGCTGCAACCTCTTTCTCAATACTCCGAAGAATAGGATCTTCTTGAGGAAGGGTGATGGCGGGAGGGTGATGAAATTCACTTGTTTGAGAGGGAAAATGAAGCATGGGAGATTGATCATTATCGGATTTTGGAATCTTGAGGGAAAAGGAATCATCTAGGGAGTTTGGGAAAGAGAAATTCTTAAAAACCTCTGTATTCTGTTCTTTCCACTTGGCCATTACCTCATCAAAGTTTGGACCTTGTTTGTCCTTCTAGACAACCTGAGCTTGAGAGATGATTGGTGAGGAAATGATGGGACTATAGGAAGGTCTAGTCTCATAAATAGCCACTTGAATAGGCTTTTGATTATGCTCTTGACTCCAACTAGGAAGCTCCCTTGGCACATGCTGGGCATGGTGAAGAGCTTCATAAGAATAAGAAGCACCATAGCCTTTTGTAGACAATTCTTTTAACTTGATTCTCTGCCTTTCCCAAGCCTCCATCTTTTCTAATGCAAGAATACATAGTCCATTTATCTCTTTTGGATCATTAGACGCATTTTGAAATAGACCATTTATTTCCTCATACTGAGAGTTAGAACAAACCTTTCTTGCATATGCCAGTATTTTGAGCTCTATTTCATTCATTTTTTCTTGAAGGCGATACTGCTCATATGTGACATCATAACCATATGGGGAAGATGAAATCTGATCCTGAGACTGATATGGATTACCAGGCAGGTAAGAGTCATGTTCTTGACAATAAGGATCATGAAAAACTTGATAAGGCTCCACATAGCTTTGATAATAACCTTGATTAGGCTCATACATATCATGACCAGGCTGGTATGATCCATCATTAGGCTGACAAGGAAACACAACATAGGAATTCTCTCCATACATAGCCATCAAAATTCATCTATAATAATAAAAATATACTTACATGGTCCCATCGGGAGTGCCAAAAACTATGATTTCATAAAAACCAGGAAAAATAGGTCCCACCGGGTGTGCCAAAAACTGTGATTTCATAAAAACTAGGAAAAATAGGTCCCACCGGGCATGCCAAAAACTATTGTCAACCTGGAGCTGCACCCTATTCGAAGACGTGCATGAAAATGGCCAGTCCTCTATCCGGCTGAAACAATGGGATCTCCTCACAAGGGTGGGTGCCTCAACAGTGAGGAGAACCTCCAGAGAAGGCTGGTTCCTGTATGATGTATCAATTAGGATTCCTACTCTACGCTGTGGACTACCATGGAAAAGGGAGAAGGAGAAACTTAAAGGGAAATCCTACCTAAAAGGGGGTGATACACCAGAACTATGATCCTACTCAGCTCAGAACCTTGAACACTGAGCGAACAACAGAGAAGGAAGACCTTAGACTTCAAATTAATCACTTGTGCATAAGTATTTCATGCAGAGGTTTGGTTCAATTACTAAAACCTGAGGGAAATGGTGGAGAGAGGTCTGATTAAAGACACTTTACAGCCGCCTACATCCACTTGCAGTCTCAGCAAAAGACAATGAAGAACACTTTAGCATGACCTGCACAAGGACAATACATCAACTAGGTACGAAACAGAAACTTGGGAAGGGAGAAAAACTCTACCACTTATGCAAATTACTGAAAAAATATACACTATGCCAAGCTTGAAATCTGAAAGTACACTCCTGCTTATTGCTCAAAAAGGTTACACAACTCTTAATGGCAGAGTCTGGTCTAACCAAGAGAGATCCGATCCTTTTTTTTTTTTTTTAACAAGGCTGAAAGCCATTATATAGGAAATTACAATAGGCCAAAGATAGCTGTATAATCTTTAAGAGAAAAATTCAGCTTGGTTAACTCAATAAAATATATTTTTCCTATTTTTTGCATGAATTCCTTTTGTTTGATGAAGCGCTTGACCAATTAGTTAATTCCAAAAATGGAACAGTCAACCCTTGTTTGAAACTAATGTTAACCTTCTGATGCATGCGCTGTAAGAAGACAAACAGGTCCTAAAATAATCAGTTAACTGAAACTTATACTGTTTGTTCAAAATAGATTCAACATTTGAAAAATAGCTCCAACGTTTGCATGTGAATCTCCTATTTCTGGCCATGTCTATTTCCAGTAGGACTCCACGTTCACTCATTCATCAGATTATCTATTTTTAATTCTCTTTTGCATCGTCGGCTAATTTTGGAATTTTCTGCTATCTTTTTATTCCAACGGTTACTTCCCGCGGCCTAAATTTGACGGCCTATGGGAAGTCACCGGCATTGTCACGTTTTATTCAGAAAATGTCTACGGGCTTATGATGACGTGTTGAGCTTTCAAATGCCTTTTGGAATTGTCTTTGTTTTTTTTCGCGGACTTTATTGCTTCGGACTTTGTATTGGTCGGCTTCATCTATTCTTGCAGCCTTTTGTTCTGCCAACTTCCGAATTCCTTCGGACTTTTTGTCCGAAGACACTTGGGCTGTCGTAGCTATACATTAAAGATAAAAGGCAAAGTTAGAATCCTTTGGACTTTTTGTCCAAATGAATTCCTTTGGACAAAAATTCTGAAGGATTCTAACTTTGCCTTTTATCTTTAATGTATAGCTACGGCAGCCCAAGTGTTTTCAACCAGTCTTAGGTGGCATCCGCATGGCGTCCAGCCAGTCTGTGCATCCTCCAAGTCTTTCGAAAGCTATTTTTTGCGGCCTTTTTGTTTGACTTAGTTAACCGATCCTATCTGAATTCCTTCAAACTTTTTGTCTGAAGGAATTCCTTTGGATAAAAAGTCCGAAGGAAATACCTTTGCCTTCTAGGTGCTCGTCCTGTTGCCTGCCCGAGTCCTGAGTGATTCGTAGATTTTGACTGAGCGCGTGGAAAAGCTGAGTTGAGTCCGTAGAAATTGATTTAGTCTGTAGAAAATTTCTTCCTTGCCTTTTGCAACTTTTCTGAATTTCCTCTAAGTTCTTTACAAATTTCACTGAGTCTGTAGAAAATTTGATTGTTTGAGTGAGTCTGCAAGTTTTCCTCTTCCTGCACAGTCCGTAGATTCAAGCCTGCAGATTCTGTAGAAATAGTAAAGGAAAACAATGAATTTTTCCTTCCTTGCTAGAGACGATAACTTTCTAAGTGTCAAAAAATTTGACTCGTGGAAGATTTGTCAACAATAACATCATTGGATGCATACAGGTTGACAAGTACAATAATGTGATTTTAAAAGTAAAAAATTATTTAGATGACCTGATGATTGGGGTCAAAATACCAAGAAATAGCATTTTTAGAAATCTTAGGTACAAAAATATTGACACACCTCCATTACGAGTTCATGATAAATAACCTGACATAAGACAATAGGATAGATAGTGTGAGCAATAGACTAAATAAGGAAGTCATAAATATTGACTTCTTTCATGCATAGAATTTTCATGTGAGAAAAGTATTAGAAATTGTTCCTAATTATATATTTATATGTTTGCTTAGTAAGACCTAAAACATTCCATGAGTAGAATAGCATTAGGAAACATAAAAATTCATGTCATTTCCTTCTATAAGGTCTTCGAGGGATAAAAACTGATTAAAATCAAGATTGTTCACCACATACTCACCTAGATAGAAAGGACACCTTTTTTCTAGAGCATACTTATCATCCTTGGAAGGTGAGGGACTATGAGAGCATCACAAAATAAATTTTTATTTGAGATTAATGACAATGGAATTAGAGTCTAATGCTGTCACCCTAGAAGGGGATTATGAGGACAACCAAAATAGAGGAAATTAATTAAGGAAAAAAATTAGCTAGCACTTGAGGTGTGATAAATATGAGGTAAAACCTTAACTAGTGTAAGATCAATGTTTTTTCCAACAGAGGTCAAATAACTAGGACCACTCATGGGTTGATACATAGTGGCTTGGGATTTTATATTGACACGAGCCAACATATTTTTCTTATTAGTGATTGTGGTCCAAAAATCAGAATTCCCATTTTGTGGTTTCGACTCAGACCCACCTTTTTATTAGGGAGAAAGAGGAGTAGAAAACATTAATGAACATTATCAAATCATATGATTTGATGATTAACACCTAAAATAGGTGTTTTGTAGGTTATTATAAATCACACATGTGAATTGATTGTTTCCCACTTGAATTTCTATGGACTGCTTAAGGTCTTTGGCTAGGTAAATCTCAACACAACACCATGAATTAAAATTTAACATGGCATAAGAGCATTTCATTTAATATCCTCTAGATCTATGTATATATTGGGATGCTAACTGTGAGAGGGAGATATTAGATAATCTTGACATGTGTGATACCATAAATTTAGTGATTGAAGCATATTTATGTTTGTGATAAGTGATTGAACTTGTAGATGTATTGTTGATTTTATTTTAGACCGATCTAGTTATTTACATGTGTTATACAAGTTATAGGATGAATACCCTTGATCTTAGAGAGTGATAAGTTAGATTGCACTTCCAACTTCATGCCATGGAAGTGAAAACTACACATGCTATTAGAGGAGGTTAAACTTTGGGGTTTTATTAATAATAAGGTTAATTTTACTACCGATCCCACATAGTTGGATGATAATAATAACAAGGTGTCTAAAATGAATATAATAATCCTTATTTATATGAAGGACCACCTGATCACTCACATTTCAAAGAAGAAGACAAAAAATTAGATGTTTATGAATCAATCACTCTATATTAGAGTGTGAACTTATCCCATAGTATATTTTTGAAGAACAAGCTCACCAAAACTCACATGAATAAAAATGATAATGTGTTTAGTTATTTAGTGAATATAATTAAGTCTAGAGATCACATCACAACTATAGGTGTAAAGGTTAATGATGAAGAGGTAGTTCCCATAGATTTGAATGCATTATCAACACCTACGAAACACTGTGTGCAAGATGTGTATGCTCAATAAAACATGATCAATTTTAAGACATTGTAATATGCCTTTATCCAAGAGGATAAAATGTAAAAAAATCTTGCATCCAACTAGGATTACATCTAAAACCTAACACTCATTGGGAATTTGAGGACAGGAGGTTAAAAAAGAAAACCTGAGAAGGGTCAAAATGGAAAGAAGGAAGATTCAAGTTCTTTTAACTAGGGTAGGAAATATTTGAGTCATGTAAGGTACTTAAAATGACACATGATGGGAAATTATGCATATCAATTTATTGAGAATATAAATGGGAAGGTAAATAAATAATAGTATAAATATTTTGTAGGAAGTGTAGAAGTTTCCATTAGAGTGTATAAGTTACTATCCAAGATTGAGGCAACATTATCCATAGTGTCATCCCTTTCCAATAAAATTTTATTTGGTGTAGGGTGGTATGAATAAATTGGAGCATATAGGCACATGGACTTCAAAAATAAGGATTTATAAAAAATTCAAGAGTAGGAGGCTAGCATACATGTGGACTTGGGTGATGATTCCACATATCTAGTTATAGGGACAAACTCTGTTTCCTTTTGCATGCCATCATATGATGGTTTTGATCTTGATGATGTATTTTATGTTCCTAGTTTAACTAATAATATTATTTCAATGTTATCCATAAAAAATATTAAGTGTGTGGATGATTTTGACAATAAACAAGTTATAATCAGAGATTTTATTCATGAGCATAAGCCTTTTTTGGCTAAAGGTGTGCGAGTAGGTGGAAAATACAAGTTGCTTTCTGATTTATTAAAACATGGTACTTTGGTACATGAAAATAAAAATATATGTGAGGCATGACATAATTAATTGGGTAACCTACACTATGGAACACTACCTATCTTGAAGAACATTATGCGGGGATCTCTATACTTCAGTATTGAAAAGAGAAGAGTGTGCAAGGATTACACCTTCCAAAAATTTGCCAACATTTCTTTCCCAAGAAATGAGAATAATTTAAGAGAGATTATTTATATGATTCATTCAAACATATGTGGACTGATGAATTCAAACTCTTTGACAAGTAATTTATAGTATGTTTCTTTCATTGGTGATTCTTGTAGAAAAACATATATTTATTTGATGAAGACTAAGGATAAAGTGTTCTCCAAGTTTCAAGAGTTCAAGGATTTAGTTAAGAATAAAACATATAGTAAGATAAAAGTGTTGAGATTTGATGGTGGAGGAGATTAAACCTACAAGAAATTTATTCATTTTCAAATAAGTAGGGATCAAGAGAGATCTGATTATAACATACAACCTACAAAATGGGGCTACAAAGAGGAAGAACAATTCCATCATTGAGACATCCAAAGCCATGATCCATGCCATGGATTTTCCCATGTGCCTATGGGTATAATCCTATAGTGTAATTGTCTATATTCTAATCAAGTGTCCTCAAGGTTTTGAAGAAAAACACACCAAAATAAGCTTTCAAGGTGAGTATCCTCATGGATTAGATTTTAATGTTTTTGGGTATCATGTTTATATTCATGTACTAATTAATAATGGGACTAAATTTGAACCCTTGATTATCAAGGGTATATGTTTTGGTTATATATAGACCTCTAAGGCTTACCGGATTAAGATTACAACAAAAATGAAGATAAAGGTCAATTGATATGTGAAATTTGATGAGGAGGAATGGTCCTCTAAGTCTCAGGAGACTCTTCAGGAGGTTGAGGAGCGAGAAAAGCTTGTTGTCACAAGTGTTGATTTTCATATTACATCTAAATTAGATTTATATACTAAAACTTATTTTGAAGGAATAGATGTTGCTTTATCATTCAATTTAGTAAGGAATCCTAAGTTGCTTACCTAGACATTATAGGAGGCATAGTAGCAAAAGGGAGTGCAAAATATTATTTTTAGATGAGTCATCCTCTTAAGAAATTTCCTACTTATATATTACACTATTGTCTTCTATTATTGATGTATAGCCTTCCAATTATGATGTGGTTTGACTTGAGTAGGTATGGGTAGGATGTCATGATAGAGGAATATAACTCCATTATAAAGAGTGATGTATAAGAGATTGTGTCAAGAACAATGGGAAACTCATTGATTGATTCCAGGTGGTTGTATAAGATTAAGCATGTACAACTAATGGGAAAACTAAGAAGTACAAGGACAAATTTATAGAGATAGGATTATCCCATAAAGAAATATATGACTATGATGAACTTTCCTTTAATTTCTAAGTATAGTTATATTAGGACCATTATGTATATTACATCAGTTTTTAGTTGGATTTTATACAAGATAAATGTGAAAAATATTTTCTAAATGGTCTGATAGGAAGAAGCAGTGTACTATAATTAGATGAGGGATTTTAAGGTGCATGGGAGAGATACCCATGTGTGTAGGTTACAAAAGGATATTTAATCACTAAAGCAAGCGCCATGTTCTTGGTAATATTAGATTGATGAAGATTTTTTGAAATTAAGCTTCACTAAAGCTTCTATAGATCATAATCTTTATTATTTATATGATAAATATGATGTATGTGGTTTGGTCATGTACGTATATGATTTTATCCTTATAAGTAACTATGAGAAGCTCATTACATGGTGTAAGTAAAAGTTGGACAACAAATTTGACATGAAGAACATCATCCTTATGCATTGTTTTCGAGGTTTAAAGGTTTGGTAGGGCACATGTGAGGTCTTCATTAGATAGGGGAAGTACATTATAGATATTTTAAATAGATTTAAAATGTTAGATTGTAAACCCTTGGTGACTCCTATGGTTCGAAATCTAAATTTGTCTACTGATTCAAAATAAAATTTATGTGGGAAATTTATTGGTTCTCTTATGTATATTGTGAATACCATATTAGACATTTATTTTATAGTAAATACCTTGAGCTAGTGTATAATTAACCCAATGCAAATTCATTGGAAAATTTCAAAGTATGACATCCAATACTTAAAGGCCATAGTTCATTACAACATGAGGTATGTGGGAGATGGCGAGTTTGCGTTTCATGATTTTTTTCATTCTAACCAGGTAGGAGATAAAAGTACTAGGAAGATAAATTTGGGATATAATCATCTTCAAAACAAATATAATTTCTTGATTTTGAAAGAAAAATTCATCAATTGCACTTAATTTAGAAGAGATAAAGTATATGGCAACCTCATCTCCTAGTTATGAGGCCATATTTTGCAAGTTGATATCATAATTGAGTGATGAGATGTTGGAGCCTTTTCTACTATGAAAATTAGAGTCCATAAAGCTCTATGATAATCCACTATTTCATTATCTCTTCAAGTACATTGATATTTGGTACCATTTTTTAAAAGATAGTTCAAAAGGGAACAATGATCCTTGAGTATGTTCCTTCAAGTTTGCAGGTGGAAAATCTTTTGAGGAAGCCCCTAGTTAAGGGGAAGTTTGATATGTTGAGGGAAAGACTTAGCTTGGTAGAGAACACTTTTCTTATAAAGAAAGAGCATTATAATTTTACATGTGATTGCTTAGTTATTGTACTCCTCAACATCGACGCACTCATCAAATTCAAAACAAAAAATTAATAGACATATAGTGTCATTATTAGACATGTTAAATTTAGAGGAGTCACTATTATTAGATAAGATTTTATAATTTAGAGTTGTTATTATTATTAAGATTTATTGTTATTATTAGACTATCTAAATATATTGTAACTCTAGCCTTATTCATCTATAAAATCAAGGCTATGTGGGTGAGTGATTCATTCAGTTAGGTATAATATTTTTTAATTATTTATTTTTGAATAATATATAGAGTTGATGTGTCTTTGAATGAAAAATATGTTTTCTTTATATCCTTGTTTTTATATAGATTTAGTTTACATAGTCCATTGCCTTGAATATTTTGATTACATGCAATGTCTACACTTGTGAATTTTTACTCCATATTTTTGAGTCTAATAGTATGCTATTTTGAGAGGTATTTTGTTAAGGTTTTGTTCACTGTAAGTGCAAATATACACACCATGAATTAAAATCCAAATATTTTTAGATAAAACCTACTTGAGAAATATGCAATATTTATGTACTAAAAACCTTCAAAATAATTGACTCAACAACATTAAAAAGATCATTTTATACTATCCAAATTGTAATGTGCTTTCATAATGAATTTGAAAATCCATATAATTATGAATTTTTAAGTGTTTCTAACTTTTCAAAATTATATTTATATATATTTGAAAGTCTATTAAAAGAGGTATTCTTTTATCAACTATAGATATTTACTATTACTTCAAGATAAAACATGAGATTTGAAAATTCACATGAGGAAGCATGTGTTAGGGTTTTATATCTCATCATTAGTGAAAAGAATTTTGCTTTACTAGGGTTTCCTCCATGTACGCCATTGAGTCAGCCCTTAATTTTCTATATGTCTAGCTTGTGTTACACCATGGCCTTAAGTCACATATGGGACTTGAATTTATTGTTATTTAAGGTTTCTCACCTTTAGGCAAGGCCACCTTTCTAATGACTTCTCCTCATTCTATCCTAGTTGTTTCAGTTATGGATAAGAATGATAGAGTATCAAGTGATGGCCCCTTGGAAGCACCCGAAGAAGTTTATCCTGAAGGTATACCACAAGGTAATGCTTTTAAGAACCTGATGTTATATTTCCCATTCCTAGATTTTAATTTTGTGTGTTAATGGTTAGATCGATTTTGTTTGATAGGTTATTTTGTTGATAAAATTTTCTCTAAAATTATGATATGGTCTTAGGTTAAAACTCACTAGATAGCTCTCGACATTAAGCTAGAAAGTGTCCAAAAAATGACTAAGGTTTTTTTCTTGTTTCACTTTACCAACCCATCCCATGTAGGTAGAATCCTCCATAGGTATACCACTTGGTATGTTAGGAAATTGATCATGGTTCTCTCCCCTTAGATATGAGACTTCATGGTCTTAGAGCACACTACTCTTAAAGTCCTCATTTGGGTTAAATTTCCAATCCTCCCATTCTCTTAATAGCATCTTATTAATCAAATAACATCCTCCATATGTCAGGTGGTTTTCCATAAATAGATCTAATTCTACTCTACTAGACTATAAAAGTGGGTTTGTGTAGAAGTAGACCTTTCCCAAGACCTCAAGGAGTTTATGGAAATTCAAGTTGGGGACATGAGGCACTCATAGTGAGTCTTGTATATCAACTTGCCTAACATTTTATTTCACTACCAAGCCATAAACCACAAGATTCAGGCTTATCCCCTTCAATTGGCTCACAATAATGTCAACTACTCTTCCTCTCCCCCCAAGCCCTCTTCAAAAGCTACTAGAAATCCAACTGAGGATGGATGAATCATGGTATGAAATAAAAATAGTCATACCAAAGCCACAATTTCAAATGATACCCCTCAAGGAGGAAAATCATCTTCAAGTAATGGCTTGCAAGGGTAGGATCCTACTGAGACAGAGCTTGCTCAGGTGAACACTCCCAAAGTAGTAGAAAAACCAAGGGTTTTTAACACCCCTTTGGCTGCCAATGTCTTGTCTTAAGGCCTCAAAACTCCTTTGCCCAATTCTTCTAGAATTTTAGACTCATTACCAACCACCCTTCCACTTCCTACTCAGTGGGATGCACCTAAACACTCTCAAAACCCTCCTTAGAGGGGCGATAAAGTGAAGGAAGGATAGTTTCAGGTTGACCCTGATGTGAGGAAGCAATTTACTAATTTTTTGAATACCAATAATGGGCATTTTATATAGAATCGATATGATGCATTGGAAGGTCTAGACTCGAATGACATGTCCCTCGACACCCATCATCTATGAATTATTTTTCATGGAATGTGTGGGGTCTCATAGACCCAAAACATAAGTTTATAGTGCATGATTTTTGAAGGAAGTTTCCTGAGATGGACATTCTTTATTTGTAAGAAGTCAAGGTGGCAGATTTTTTATTGATGGCTGTCAATAATTCCATCTGGCACGATAGTGCCATTATACATAGTAATCATGGAGCCAGATGTGGAGGGGTGATCACATTAATTTCTCTAAGGTGGAAACCACATTTATTATAATTTGGTGTGGACCCCACCAACCAGTTAGTATGGGCCCTTTTTAGCATTGAAAGCCACTCTTTTGGTTTTATTAACATTTATGCCTCAAATGACACTGAGTGTACACATTTATGGAGATAGATATAGGATGATCTCCTAGATTCCCATTAGGTATTATGTGGTGAATTTAATATGGTGGCATCTCATGAAGACAAAGTGGACCACTTGACTATTTGGTAGGCAGTTGGCAAAAGAGAGGCATGGTATTATATGTACACTAAATGGGGATTTTATGAACCTAATTTAATCCACTAGCCTATAAATGGTGTATGATACACCTAGAGTAATCTCAAGGAGGGACCCACTTAGATTCTAAATTTATTAAATAGGGAAATGATGTCCACCCAATTGTACTTCTCCATTGATAACATTTTCCCCCCTCTAGTGTAGGCATTTATAGATTTTGAGCTTTCCAACCACTTCCCTATTTAGTTCAGAGTGATGTGGTAATTCATGAAAACCAAATTCCACAAAATGCAATTCTTCCTTAACACTTATATGCTCAAGCACAAGCCAACAATGGTCCACATTTAGAGAGTATGAAATTTGGAACCATGTCCTTCCTAAGAAACTGGTTGGATTCTATGGTGGGATGATGCCATGCGAAGGTGTTAAGCACGGGATATACTAAGAGGGGGGGGGGGGGTGAATAAGTATATCATATATCTTATGATGCAGGAGCATCTACAATAGTTCAAATTCTAGTGTGAAAATTCAAATTTTGATTTTCCCTCTAAATTGTGAGATTTCAAAATTTCACCTTCAAGGTAAATGTAATTATCAAAAAGTGAAAGTAAAAAGGTGAAAAGTGATTGTTAGATTATTGAGGAAATAAAGGGGAAATGGTTGAAACTATTTTCAACCTTAGTAAATTGTTAAAACTTTCAAACTGCATATTGTTTTGCCTTAAGCCCAAATTGGGCGTAGAAGTTAGGAGAGAGATTCTTGAAAAGACAAAAAAAAAAGAGAGAATTCATTAAGGAGAGAGGATGAGAAGAGAAGGAGCAGTAAAGAATGTATGAAGGAGCAAGCAAGGATTTGAAATCCATGGAAATTGATATTAAATTATAAGTTTCTTAATTGATCTAAGGAGAATGAATGTTTTGTTTCATGTTATGGTCTCTTTATGAAATTCTGGTAAATAGGCCTGTGTGTGTATATGTATGAGTGTGTGGATGATAGTTCACTTGAGAACATTTAGAGAAATACATGAAGACTGGTTATTTTGCATGTTGGGAATGAGTTCAAACTGATATTCTGTGAACAAGAGATTTAAAAGAGCTTTGAATGTCATAAGAAGCCCAAACAGGCCTAAACTAGATATTCAGGAATTTAAAAATACAGCTCATTGTCTAAAGTAAAATCCACATGAAAATGTTTGGATGGAGTTGAAAATGGTATGGAAATAGGTCCCTGAGGCAGGTATGAACTTAAGAAAGGAAGAAACATGCGTTAGAAACCCCATTAATGTCCAAAAACTCCACAGTTGGAATTCAGGCCTGTGTGGACAAAAAGTTAGGCCACAGTTGGAAAAATGGGTATATCTCGAGATTTACTTAATGAAAAGTTGTGAAATTTTGTGTGTAGATGAAAATTATAGTTAATAATCAAATTAAATTGGTTTCAGATCTAATGGAGCAATTTGGAAAAAGTTATGGTCAAAATACAGACCTGTAGTTCTGGAACAGTTCAGAAAAATGTGTTCCCAGTCACTAAAAAGGACATAACTCCTAAAATATTAATCCAAATGACTTGATTATTTTTGTAAAAGGTGTAGGGAATAAAGATAGACCTTATAAAACTGATTTAAACCCTTGAAATAAGGTATAACACTCCCATAAAAATTAATTAGCTCTCAGCCTGTGACTGTCCAAGGGAAAATCCTGATTTAGCTTCTAGTCCTCAAAATGAGTTTTAATGATTGAAACCTCTTGAAACTTTGGAATTTGAACCTTGATGATGTTATAAAACTGTTGGAAGTGGTTGTAAGGTGATAAATTATAGAGAATTATGGAAAAGAACAATTGCCAAGTGGATCCTAGGTGTATGTGAAAGAAAGAACATAGGCCAATATAGGAAAAGTGAATTTCTCCAAAGAAGTGCACTAAAAAATGATTGATTCACCTATAAAAAGATAATGGGTATCTGTAATGATTATTTTTTTCTTATAAAGTCCGTACATCACTCTGGACAAGGGGTTTTGCACTAAAGGAGGGCTAATTGGAATAGGGCTTAAAGAAAAAAGTACAATTCCGTACAAAGTAACCTCAAAAGATTTTTTAGTATGTTATATAAGGGCTTAATGGGTATCCATAAATGGTTTTAATTTTATTATTGAGTTAACTGACAAAGAGTTATGGCCAATAAATAGGAAAAATAGGGCTACAAGGAATGCTTGACTAATAGGCATGTAATTTGAAGTTAGCTCAAAATATGATGGTTTTAGAGCTGTGTAAGATCAGTTTTCATCATTTGGTATCAGAGCTTGAAGCTCTTGGGAATTTTTAACTTGTTGATGGTTATGATTTCTAATGAGTTGTTACAGGATTTGGTAAGAGGATCATCAGGACAAAGCATTAGGAGACCCTGGGGAGAAAAGGTATGCATAATTGTGCTATTTGATTTGAGTTATTGTGCTAAGAAGCAATCAAGTGAAGAAGTTGTAGGTTCAAGGTAGCCAAGCCATTAAGGCTTAAGAGGGGAAGAAGCCAAGGAAGGCTTAGTGAAGATCCAAAAAAAAAAAAAAGCTTGGATGGTTTGCCAAAAGACTAAGGTGAAATAGACTTAGGTGAGGTAAAGGATGGAGTTTGAAGCTTGGGAAGCTCAAAAGTAAGGGAGCAAGTAAATGCTCAAGAAGAAGATCCAAATCAAGGTAAGCTTGGATTTATGATTTGTATTTGATGAAGTGTTGTATAAGAGTTGCTGCAGGATTGAGAAAAGGATCAAAAGACTAGGATGCAAAAGGGCTAGGTGAGATCAAGGAGATTGCCAAAAGACCAGTCAAGGAGAAAAGACTTGGGTGAGGATCTCAGAGATGGAAGCATTGTTGAATGCACTACAGAGCAACAAGGTATATGAGGGCACCAAGAAGAAAGCAAGCATCAAAGGTATAGACAGTTTTATAATTGATAAAGAAATTGCTAATTTGAAGAGAGAGTTAGCTAAGATTAAAGATGAATGTGAGTCTTGGATGCAGATGGATAAGCAAGCATGGGTATGGCCAATGAAGAAGAGATTGAAGTGGCCAATAGATTTCCTAGTGAAAAGGAGAAGAAGGCAAAATGAAATTGCCATGAAGAGAGAAGCCCATAGAGGCTTGAAGAAGGTAAGAAGGTTACCAAGTGAGCAGCAAGAGGAAGAAGTTGAGAAGAAGGTTCTCATTGAGGAGAACAAGAGAGAAGAAAGAACAGATGAAGTGCCAGGAAGAGCACTTGAAAAGATGAGTGTTGATGTAGAGGACACTCATGGAGACATTATGGTCTCTTGTTTTTATTTCTAATGCTGTTTTTGCATGGGTAAGTGCAGGTATGAGCAGCCTTATGAAGGTCAAGAGAAGGGCCTTAAAGAGTGAAGAGATTGGTGCAGGAGAAAATAGCAAGTGCACAAGTGAATGTGCAAGAGAGAGAATAGAGTTTTCTGTTGTTGATAAGGAAGAAGAAAAGATGCATTGGTTAATGCATGAGAAAGGAGAGATAGAAGATGAAGATGAATTCCAAGATGCCATGGAGTACCTTGAAGAAGTAAGTGGAAAACTATGCACAAAAGAGGATAGTGTAATCAAATAAGTCATGCAAATGAAGGAAACCATGAAGCAGCCCATCAAGGAGGTAAAGGTGAATTATAGTATTGATTTTTCTCATCCACCTAATTATGGAACAGCTGTTGAACAGGTTGCAAAATTCCACAAGGAAGTAGTGGAAGTCCATCATCATGCCAATGAAGAAGAGGGTATAGAATATTATGATGACTTGAAAAACATTCCAATAGAACAAAGGAAGGAAACACACCTAAGGAAAGTGAATGCAAGCAAGGAAACTATGAGGAAGAGTATGGCTAAACATCAAGCCATTGAAAAGGTAAAAATAAGTTCAAATTCAGATTTTTCAAATGCATATAAGAGTAAGACTACTGCTGTACAGATGGAGATGAAGAAGATTAATAACAAGCCTTCAAATCCAGAAATACACCATGGCTATGTTATACCAAAATGGATTAAGGGATCAGCAAATGTAACGAAAGACACAAAGTTCAATAAAGATGATGACTCAAGTAAGAAGCAAATACAAAGCATGAAGAAAGAGGTAGAATGCAAAATGAGCAAGGCCAGCTATCAAGCAAGACAACATGAAGATGTCAAGGAGTAGAAATTGGTTGGTAAATTGAACAAGTGTCATCCTAAAGCTATGAAGAAGGTATGGATAGCTAAAGGTGAGAAAGAGCATGAGGATACAAAGATGAAAGCTAAGTCAATTGTTTGCAATGAATGGGATAATGATATTTTTGAATTATTTAATGATATTTTTATGGAAAAGGAGGAGTGTAAAATGTCTATGAAAATGAATATTCAGCAAGGAGGGAGTTTCAAGAGGATGGATGATGAAAGTAGAGATGTGAAATCAGTTCACATGTTTGAAACAAACAAGGAGAGACAAGGTAATAGTACTCCTATTATTTTTGATAAGTATATTGATGATGATGAAGAAGCTGATTTGAATGAAGAAACTATAAAGTGTATGAATATACTTATAGAGGATGAAAAACAATCTGGTCCTAAGTTTGATATAGGACATGAAGATTTGGATGAGCTTGTGTTGAGTGAAGAGATGAAGAGGATAGAAGAGTTGTTGAACCCTCCAAGAGAGTTGTGTAGAGACACCTATCAACATGGTGACACCATTGATCAGATGGAAAATGAATTGAGGCAAGAACAAAGAAAGATGGTGAGGGAAGATTTGGACAAAGAACAACATGAAGACAATCAAGGGGCTTCATGGCCTCAATGTTTTTCTACTAAGGTTGCTTTTGATGTTTTGAATGCAGGTATAGAAGATGAAAACTTTGGAAAACAACAAGAAGATCTAGAAGATATGTATGAAGATGAAGAAGCATGGAACTGGGGGATGGCAGCTGAGAAAGAGATGAGGAGAAGAATATACCAGAAGAGAAAGCACAACAAGATGAAAGACAAAGACTATTCCAAACAAACACAAGCATTGGCATTGACAACAAGACATTGGGATCCAGGTATACGAGTGAAGACTAAAGTAAGGAGGAAGTATGAAATTTGAACTAAGGTTCAAATCTTTTCTAGAGGGAGAGTATGATGCAGGAGCATCTACAATAGTTCAAATTCTAGTGTGAAAATTCAAATTTTGATTTTTCCTCCAAATTGTGAGATTTAAAAATTACACCTTCAAGGTAAATGTAATTATCAAAAAGTGAAAGTAAAATGGTGAAAAGTGATTGTTAGATTGTTGAGGAAATAAAAGGGAAATGGTTGAAACTATTTTAAACCTTAGTAAATTGTTAAAACTTTCAAACAGCATATTTTTTTGCCTTAAGCCCAAATTGGGCGTAGAAGTTAGCAGAGAGATTCTTGAAAAGACAAAAAAAAAGAGAGAGAGAATTCATTAAGGAGAGAGGATGAGAAGAGAAGGAGCAGTAAAGAATGTATGAAGGAGCAATCAAGGATTTGAAAGCCATGGAAATTGATATTAAATTGTAAGTTTCTTAATTGATCTAAGGAGAATGAATGTTTTGTTTCATGTTATGGTCTCTTTATGAAATTCTAGTAAATAGGGCTGTGTGTGTATATGTATGAGTGTGTGGATGATAGTTCACTTGAGAACATCTAGAAAAATACATGAAGACTGGTTATTTGGCATGTTGGCAATGAGTTTAAACTGATATTCTGTGAACAAGAGATTTAAAAGAGCTTTGAATGTCATAAGAAGCCCAAACAGGCCTAAACTAGATATTCAGGAATTTAAAAATACAGCGCATTGTCTAAAGTAAAATTCACATGAAAATGTTTGGATGGAGTTTAAAATGGTATGTAAATAGGTCCCTGAGGCAGGTATGAACTTAATAAAGGAAGAAACAGGGGTTAGAAACCCCATTAATGTCCAAAAACTCCACAGTTGGAATTCAGGCCTGTGTGGACAAAAAGTTAGGCCACAGTTGGAAAAATGGGTATATCTTGAGATTTAATCAATGAAAAGTTGTGAAATTTTGTGTGTAGATGAAAATTATATTTAATAATCCAATTCAAGTGGTTTCAGATCTAATGGAGCAATGTGGAAAAAGTTATGGTCAAAATACATTCCTGTAGTTCTGGAACAGTTCAGAAAAATGTGTTCCCAGTCACTAAAAAGGACATAACTCCTAAAATATTAATCCAAATGACTTGATTATTTTTGTAAAAAGTGTATGGAATAAATAAAGACACTAGAAAACTAATTTTAATCCTTGAAATATGGTAGAACACTCCCATAAAAATTAATTAGCTCTCAGCCTGTGACTGTCCAAGGGAAAATCCTGATTTAGCTTCTAGTCCTCAAAATGAGTTTTAATGATTGAAACCTCTTGAAACTTTGGAATTTCAACCTTGATGATGTTATAAAACTTTTGGAAGTGGTTTCAAGGTGCTATAGTATGGATACGTATGGAAAATAACAATTGCCAAGTGGATCCTACGTGTATGTGAAAGAAAGAGCATAGGCCAATATAGGAAAAGTGAATTTCTCCAAAGAAGTGCACTAAAAAATGATTGATTCACCTATAAAAATATAATGGGTATCTTTAATGATGTTTTTTTTCTTAGAAAGTCTGTACATCACTCTGGACAAGGGGTTTTGCACTAAAGGAGGGCTAATTGGAATAGGGCTTAAAGAAGAAAGTACAATTCCGTACAAAGTAACCTTAGAATATTTTTTAATATGCTATATAAGGGCTTAATGGGTATCCATAAATGGTTTTAATTTCATTATTGAGTTAATTGACAAATAGTTATGGCCAATAAACAGGGAAAACAGGGCTATAAGGAATGCTTGACTAATAGGCATGTAATTTGAAGTTAGCTCAAAATATGATGGTTTCAGAGCTGTGTAAGATCAGTTTTCATCATCTTATAAACTTTTCCTTAATCAAATTCCACTTTAGCATACATTCAAGATATGTAATAAAACTAAAATAATAAACACCACATAAGATAGAGAGAGACACCAAATTTAACATGGAAACCCAATGTGGGAAAAACCATGGAAAACAATCTCAAGTATATGAATGAGTACCAACTCAAAACATAATATTCACAAGCACTAACTTGTAGGAGCACTAACCCCTTTATTGAGTGCCAACACATCAACTATTTATGAGCACCAACTCACAGGAGCACCAACCCCTTTTTTGAGCACCAACACAACAAAAATTCATGAGCACCAACCCACAAGAGCACCAACCCCTTGGTTGAGCACCAACCCACAGGAGCACCAGCCCCTTTGCTAAGCACCAACATAGCAACAATTCATGAGCACCAACCCATAGGAGTACCAACCCCTTTGTGTATACCACACAACTATCTCTCAATGTTGCTATCTCAACAAATGATAGTTAATTACAATATCTCTTTCCTCTCTCACCTTTGTTCTTCTAATCTAGATATAACAAATACAAATCATACTCATCTCTTACTACTCTTCTAAGCTAGATATTACTATCTCAAATCAAACTCTATCTCACATATTCCAAATGGCTTCTCAAGCTTTTATTTATAGCTTTCTAAATGACCTTTGGACTTCACCCTTTGTGACACTTCAATCCTCATGAAAAATGGTGCCAAACTTGCATGACCCTTCATATCCTTGCATTTGAAAAGTCATGTGGTGACCCTTCATAGGTAAAAATGTCCTTTCCTCTTTTGTCCTTATCTTAATGACTTTTCATAGTCCTCAAAGTGTCCCTTCATGAGAAATTTCACCCTTCCTCTTTTGTCCTCACTTGGTGACTCTTGAAATTTCCTAAAATGACTCTTCGTGGGAAAATTCATCCCATTCTTCTTTTGTCTTTACCCCGTGACTCTTTGACTTCTCCATAGGCCCTTCTTTTGTCTTATATGCAACCAAAAATATATTCATTAATATTAAATAAATATTAACACACATTAGCCAAGATATAACTATTATAAACATCAATAAATGCAATGGGGCCTTTAACACCAATAATGGTAGACCTTTGACATCAATGACAATATTTATAATAATCACCCCCTTTGTCATTGATGGCAACCTCAATCTTGAAACTGCCACATCCTAAATCCTGCACATACTATCATCTGAAAAATCTATAGTAAATCCCTCTTACTATAGTAGCCTGTACCTATTCCCTATACCTATTTTTGTACCTATACCTATACCTGTTATTCTCCCCCTTTAACATCAATGGCAAAGGGCCTTCTTAGAGCTAACACTTAGCTCCCCCTCAACTGATGTTGAACCTCAATGGTAAGAAGTAATACAAATTACTCCCAACTTCTCTCACAAATATTCAAATGTGTCTTTTGGTAGTGCCTTTGTGAAAATATCTGCAATCTGCTCTATAATACTGATATATTCCATCTTAACCTATTGATCTACAACCTGCTCTCTCAACAAGTGATATCTAATGGGAATATGTTTTGTTTTTGAATGCATTATTGGATTTTTTGAAATATTTATAGCACTTTTGTTATCACAAAAAATAGAAATAGTTTCATCATACTTTACCTTGATATCTTTCAAAGTTTGCTTCATCCAAAGCACTTGAGTACAACACAATACTGCTGCAATATATTTTGCTTCAGCTGTAGAAAGTGATACTGAATTTTGCTTCTTGCCTAGCCATGATACTAAGCTATCACCAAGGAAGAAAGCTCCTCCACTTGTACTCTTTCTATCATCCAAACACCCTACCCAATCTAAATTTGTATAAGCAACCAAAGTGAAATATCTACCTATGGGATACAATAATCCATAATCCAATGTCCCCTTGATATATCTGAATATTCTCTTTACCAACTGAACATGACTATCTTTTGGAGATGACTAATATCTTGTAACCATACCTACTACATGCATAATGTCTGGCCTCAATGCTATCAAATATAAAAGACTACCAATCATAGATCTATACAAAGATTGATCTATAATAGGTGAATCTTCATCCTTGTTCACTTTATTTCTTGTACACATAGGTGTGCCAACTGGTGCACAATCCTCAAAACCAAATTTCTTCAACATTTCCTTGGCATATTTACTTTGAGATATGAAAATTACTTTATTTGATTGAGATATTTTTAATTCTAAGAAAAATGATAATTCTCTAAGCATAGACATCTCAAATTATTTTTGCATTCTATCAAAAAATTCTTTTGTCATCTTTTCAATATTTCCTCCAAAAATGATATCATCAACATATACCACAACAATTAATTGATGCTCACCTTATGTTTTGATGTAAATATTACTATCACCAAATCCTCTCTTGAATCATTGATCTCGTAGGTACTTATCAAGTCTTGCATATCAAGCTCTGGGAGCTTGTTTCAATCCATACAATGCTTTCTTTAATCTACATACATGGTTACTAATATTTGAGAGAACAAATCCCTTAGGCTGCTCAATGTAGACCTCTTCTTCAAGATTCCCATTTAGAAAGGCAAATTTGACATCCATCTGAAACATTTTAAAATTTTTAAACACTGCATATGCAAGAAACATTCTAATAGCTTCTAACCTTACCACTGGTGCAAAAGTTTCTTCAAAATCTATTCCCTCAATCTGAGCATATCCTTCACATACTAATCTTGCTTTATTTCTGGTCACTTCTCCATTTTCATTCAACTTATTTCTATAAACCCATTTTATTCCTATCATATTGTGATCTTTTGGTCTAGGCACTAATTCCCAAGTATCATTCTTTTCTATTTGATTTAATTCTTCATCCATAGCCTTAACCCAATGCTCATCATGTCTAGTTTCCAAGAAAATTCTAGGCTGAATTTTAGATAACAAAGAGAAATTAACTTGTTCAGATTCACTTACCATCATTCTTCTGGTGCAAATTACTTCATTTATGTCCTCGATGATGTCACTTTCATTATGATTTTTCTGAACGTATTTGGATGGAGTTTTGGTGCCCTTTTTCTCCTTCTCCTCATCTTCATCTGGTTCTTCAAATCCTTCCTCTTCAATGATTTTATGAATGTCTATTGGATAACTGATTCTTTGTGTTCCATCTTATTCTATCCTGACACTTGCATAAATTTTTCATCAGTTCTCTTTATGAAGCATTTGCTACCAAAAACTCTAAAATACTCAACTGTTACTGGTTTGTCTTTCCATAGCTCATAAGGAGTCTTGTCACTATTGACTCTTATAATTCTCTATTCTAAATATGCACTACTGTACCAACTGCCTCTCTCCAATATTTATCTGCTATCTTGGATTAATTTAGCATTGTCCTCACCATCTCCTGAATCATTCTATTTTTCCATTTAACTACTCCATTTTGCTATGGAGTTCTGGTTGCTAAATAATGTCTCTTTATTCCATGATCTTGAGTGCTTTGAGTCCTCATAGGTCCACATAGGTCAGTGTGAACAAGCTCTAACATCTGAGTGGTTGAGTACTCTTTTATTTTGAATCACCTTCTAGCCTACTTCCCAGGCTGACAAGGTCCACAAAGTGTGTCAGATGGCTTTGTAATCTTTGGAGGATTTCTGACTATTGACAAGATTGTCAAAATTTATGTGCCCCATTCTCTTGTGTTATAGCCAACTTTATTCAATCTGACTCAAACAACATTTTGACCTTTGATGTCTGATAGCATATACAAGTTATTTCCTATTCTCTGAGCATCTGCAACCAATACATCTAAACTTTTCTTCTAATTTCACAACCTTATGCATAAAACTTTAGTGTGTGAGGTACACTCAAAAGATTATGCTTAAGACCTTCTACATATAAAACATTTTCAATTTTAGTTCTACCATTATCCAAACTTAGTATACCTTTTCTAGCAATTCTAGCAGTAGTATTGTCTCCAAATTTCACTATGACACCATTGATCTTATTCAAGGTTATGAACTTGCTCTTGTCTCCTGTCATGTGCCTCAAACATCCACTGTCAATGAACCATGGATTTTCTTCACTTATTGTATGTAAAGCTGTTTGAACCAACATAAAATCTTGAGGTTGTTTCTTCTACCATGTCTAAACCTTCTTCTTGATGAATGGAGCATTGAAACTCTAGTCCTTCTTAACTGAATTGAACATGCTTCTATAATAATGAGTTATATGTCTAAAGTTGTTATACTTGTAACAAATTATGGCCTCTTCATCCAAGCTTGATAGAGGAGCAAAAGAGTTGTAACTTTTGCTTGACTCTGCATGACTTTCCTTTTCCTTATTTATGAGACTATTAGCTCTTTTTCTACATTCTAATTTCTTGTGACCATATCCATTGCAATAAAAATAATAACATAAAAATAGGACCTATTTGTGTATCTCTAACCTGATTGCCTTTTGTAGCTTTGTTCCCTCCAACCTTCTTTGTTTGAGATGTAATTTGTATTCTTCACTTCTTCCCTTTTTATTTCCTCTTTTTTAAGGGCTTCAACATAGCTCTTTTTCTTTTCAAATCTGATACCTATATTATTTGATATTGCCTTTTGGCTTTCTAATATCTTATTTAGCATATTAGTGTTATTCTCAAATTTTGAATCATTCGTTGCTCTATCATTGATTACTTTATTTGTTATATCAAGATATACTTTTAAAGAAGCAATTTCAATAACATACCTTTCACATTCTTTTCTTACTATTTTCAACTGTGACGTTATATCTTCTTCATTATTCTTGGCTTCTTCAAAGTGTGCTTGTAGATCTTCAATTATTTCCTTTGACTCTTTTTCATTTTTCTCAATCTGGCACTTCAATCTTCAATTTTTCTTTTTAACAACCTTTAACTCTTCTAAGGCACAAATGAGTTCTCCTTCCAGATTCAATTCAGCTTCATCCTCTTCTTCTTCTTGATCATCTATCCTTTGGCTTGCAGAGGCATCTTTATGTATGGCCATCTTGTGCTTTCCCGATCTACCTTCAAGCTGTAAAACTTTTTCAAAAGGAACCTACTCTGATACCAATTGTTAAGCACAGGATATACTAAGAGGGGGGTTAAATCAGTATATCATATATCTTATTAAATTTTTCTTAATCAAATTCTAATTTAACATACATTCAAGATATGCAATAAAACTAAAATAATAAACCACATAAAATAGAAAGAGACACCAAATTTAACGTGGAAACCCAATGTGGGAAAAACCATGGAGAACAATCTCAAGTATATGAATGAACACCAACTCAAAACACAATATTTGCAAGCACCAACTTACAGGAGCACCAACCCCTTTACTGAGCACCAACACAACAACTATTCATGAGCACCAACTCACAGGAGCACTAACCCCTTTGCTGAGAACCAACACAACAACAATTCATGAGCACCAACCCATAGGAACACCAACCCCTTTGCTGGGCACCAACACAACAACGATTCGTGAGCACCAACCCATAAGAGCACCAATCCCTTTGTTGAGCACCAATACAACAACAATTTGTGAGCACCAACCCATAGGAGCACCAACCCTTTTGTGTTTACCACACAATTATCTCTTAATGTTGCTATCTCAACAAATGATAGTTCATTACAATATCTCTTTCCTCTCTCACCTTTGCTCTTCTAAGCTAGATATAACAAATACAAATCATAGTCATCTCTTATTGCTCTTCTAAGCTAGATATTATAATCTCAAATTAAAACCTATCTCACATATTCCAAATGGCTTCTCAAGCCTTTATTTATAGCTTTCTAAATGACCTTTGGACTTCACCCTTTGTGACCCTTCAATCCTCATGAAAAATGGTGCCAAACTTTCATGACCCTTCATATCCTTGCATTTTAAAATTCATGTGGTAATCCTTCATAAGCAAAAACATCCTTTCCTCTTTTATCCTTATCTTGGTGACTTTTCGTATTCCTCAAAGTGTCCCTTCATGAGAAATTGCACCCTTCCTCTTTTGTCTTCACTTGGTGACTCTTGGAATTCCCCAAAATGACTCTTCATGGGAAAATTCATCCCATTCTTCTTTTGTCTTTACCCCATGACTCTTTGACTTCTCCATGGGCCCTTCTTTTGTCTTATATGCAACCAAAAATGTATTCATTAATATTAAATAAATATTAACACACATTAGCCAAGATATAACTATTATAAACATAATTAAATGCAGTGGGGCCTTTAACACCAATAATTCTAGACCATTGACATCAATGACAATATTTCCAACAGAAGGACCTCTCACTTTTTATGAATCTATGGTTGCCAGATTGATAAAATTTAAATACATTCTTACTCTACTACTTCCTCAAAGTTGAGCCACGTATATTTAGCTCTAGAAAATGATCCCTTCAATGAGATCTTGTAGGTTAGAGTTTCTTCTTCATGACATCAAATCTAGATTATAGATAACTACAATGCCCAAGGATCTCAAATCAAAGTCAGGCTTCATTGGCTCAAAATAGGGGACAAAGCTTCAAAGGAATTATTTCAAATGCTATGAACCAATAACTTAAAGCAACAAATTCAAGTCATCTTTGAGGTTAGCAATAGACTCAAAGAGACCCCACTAATTGTTCATGTCTTTGTCCACCATTATTAACAAGTGTTCAAAGCTCAAGCATCCTCAGATGAGTATGAAAGTGCTCTTCAGTAATGTCTAGTAGTGGTGCCATACTAGATCACTCTCATCCAATGGGTGTCTTGAGATAGGCTCCTCATTATTGATGATTTGCACGAGGTAGTGTCTCACATGGAAAATGAAAAATCTCCAAGCATTGATGGATTCCCTTATGAATCTTATAAAACCCTATGGGACCTTGTGGGTAGTGACTTGCATAAAGTTTATCAAGAAGCCTTTCACATGCATTCTCTAGGAAAAAACTATAAATAAAAGAAACATTAAATTCATACCTAATTAGGGAGATTGATAGTTAATCTATAATTTGTGGTCCATCACTCTCCTGAATGTTTCCTACAAAATCATTGCCAAAGCTCTGTCAATCTAGTTGTACAATATGCTACCTCTAATCATGCACCCTAAAAAATAGGTTTCATTAGAAGCTAATATATTTTGGATAACATTATTGTAGTCTGGAAGGGATGGACTGGGCCAGAAGGTCTAATAAATAAGTTTTATTCATTAAAATTGACTTTGAGAAAGCCTATGACCGTATCGAATGGCCATTCATTCTAGCCATGCTTAGAGCTTTGGGCTTTGGGCCTAATTTTATCCAAACCATCCATATAATCTTTATACATGCCTCAACCATCCCATTAATGGAGTCACCTTTGAAAAAATTATCTTATTCCACTCTATTTATCAAGGGAGCCCTCTAGCTCTTGCTCTGTATGTGCTTACAACTGAGGGTTTTGGATATCTACTTAGAAATGCCCAAGTTAGGGGCCTTATTAAAGGGATTTATCTTCATCTAGATGCCATAAATCCTCAAGAAGATATACAATTGCTTGATGGTCACTTTGTAGATGACTCCTTCCTTACTCTCATTAAGGATGAAACCAATTTGGATAACATCTTGTAGTGTCTCAATATCTTATGTTTGGCTTATGGCTCCAACATCCAATGGTAGAAAAATCATTGCTATAGGAAATCACACCTCCCTCTATTGATGTGGGCTGATAAGTATGGTTGGAAGTGGATCTAACATGGGGAAATATTCAGATTCATTAGAATTCCCTTTGCTTTTGATGCCTTTCCACCTTTGTTGTGGTAATATGTTGTTGATAGAGTTGCTAAAAAGTTGGAATACTTGGTGACCAAGTCTCTTTCGTTAGTAGGAAAGTTTCAAATCTACTCAAAAATACTTGCAACCACCCATGTGTACTACTCCTCATGTTGGTTTCCTTCTAATAAATCTTACCAGAAGTTAGAGAAATTGATTAAAGACTTCCTCTAGGCTAATTCTCCTCAAGGTAAAGGATTTCATAGGGTGGCCTAAGAATATTTCTTCCTACCATATGATGTCGAAGGGATGGGACTTATTGACGTAACTCGACAAGGATCTAATTTATGTGCCAAATGGATTATGTGGCCATTGAGGGTAAAAAATATTAGAAGGTGTTGATCCAACATTGCATCTATTCAAGATTACCTAAGGGCAAGAAAGCATGGAAAGGTATCAACTTCGTTAATTTTCTAATCATAAAATCTCCTATTCAAATCACAAGGTCCTTTGTGGCTAAAAGCATATGGAAGGCTTGGAAAATATCAAGCCATGGCTTCTCTGAAATGGTTTAGGGTTCCACGATGGGTTGTTTATTAAAAACCATTCACTTTGGTGGTCCCATGTTATTAATTTTAGTGAATTTCCCCTTGTAGAGGTCCCTTAGATTAATGATCTCAAGCTCTTCTACAAGGATATTCATACTGTGTAGGATATTTTCTATAGGTGATCTCATTCTTGGATTTCTTTAGAGAGTTAAAATCCAAATTTTGATTAGCTAGTTCAGATCAAGAGTCTTTCCAGGAGATTCTCAATGTTGTTCTACCTACCATGCCCCACAATTTTTTTGTACATTTCACTCGCCTATGATGGAAGGACTAGAAGTGGTATGTTGAAAATCCCTTCCGTAATTACACCCTTAATCTTGGTTATGGATGGCTCACCCTCCATTTTCCCATGGTGGATAAGCTCAATTCCCATTGGGGATTGCATTCTTCTATTAGTATGTGGCCTTTCCACTTTAGCATTGTCTAGGAGGCTTGTGTGGAGCCTAAACTTGCTGATTTTTCTTGGTGTATACTATACCAAGGCTTACCTATCAGTAGAAGGCTCTTTCATCTTGGGGTTCCCTTTCCCACTTACCCATTCTATGGTCACCTCAATACACTTTTGCATCTTTTTTGGTATTGTTCCAAAGCTTAAAGGGTCTGGACATGGATCCACAATCTCTTTAGGCCTTTCCAACCAATTTTTTTTCTATGGCTGCACATCCTCCTTGGAGACAAGCTTATGTTTCCCTTTAAATTCACCCAAGTCTGGCATACTTTTAGAGTGGAGATTATCTTCTGGATTTGGAAAGAAAGAAAGAATGTTATGTTTACTAGTGTTTCTTCAGATTGTAATGTTTCTACTTTGAGAAAATCCTCTATCATCTCAAATGTTCTTTTGCAAATTCAAGTTCAAACTAATAAAGTTGTTATGGATCTCAGGTACCTTCAGGATCTCCTCTCTCACTGGGGAGATTCTCCTTGCACTATGGTCAGGGTTTTACCATTTCCACCTAGGAATTATAGAGTGGAAGATAGAGTTGCTTCACCACCTCATGGTGGGCATTAATGCAGCCATTCTCAATGTTGTTCTAATGTATTACCCATCTTAGGTAGTAGTGAGGGTGGCAACATCTACCTCTTTATCCTACTAGGCAAGATGGTTGGAATGCTCCTCCTCTTTCTCTACATGGATGCTTTGGGGTTTCCACCTGGAGGCTGGTTAGACATGCTGGATAATTCTCCAAGATCTCTCTGGCCATTTTGCCCACTCAAATGTAAGAAAATAAATATGATAAGGAAACTGCTCAAGTGAGTGGCTAGGATTCTATTCTAGATGGTAATGATCTGCCAAGCTCAGGTTGGGGTCCTGATGATATGGATCCTCCACCTTTTGGCCTTGCTCTTGCTACTTAAATTTCCTTTTTATTATGATATTAGGACTTGTTCTTAGGCGGGGCCTAGTTGTTTGTGGTTCTTTTATTTTTGGTTCCTACGCTTTACCTAGTATGACTACGTGGTGTGATTTCATACCATCTTTATTTTTTATGAATTATTTGTATATTTATGTTTAGTTAATATATAGATATATTTAATCAAAAAAAAATTCACATGAGATTTTAATTAGACTTAGTGTTGCAAGAAAGTCATATTAACCGAATTCAGCATTTATATATTTTCTATAGAAATATTTTTTCAAACTTATGTTCACAATTGGCAATGATAAAAATGCAAACCATACAAACAAAAACATTTTTGATTTTTTTTATCAAACTTTAAACCCAATTAATTTCTGCATTAGTTACAAAGGCATGCTCCTTGTTAGTACCCTATAGGGTTAGAAAATATCTAAAATAATAATAAAAATTTCTCTCCAGCATTCCATTTTTAAAATCTAAAACATTTAAAATTGGAAGAATTATTAAAAATCATAAATTGATTACAATAGAGATAAGTAGTAGATATTTAATATTTATAGTTATCATATTTTAAACCTTGCTCCAAAAACCCCTAATAAAGCCACGAGATTATGAATTTTCAAGTTTCTATAGATTTTCAAAATAATATTCCTATAAATTTCCCTATAAAGTCTATTAAAAGAGGTTTTAATATTACTTCATGATAAGATAATATAGAGCTATAGTCATTTAATTTTACTTCAATATAAAACAATATAGAGCTACATACATTTATTGTTACTTCAAGATAAAATGTTATAGAGGTGATCACATTAAAATTTCATAGTAGATTTTTATTATTACTCTTGCCATTATGAGAATTCCTTCCCTCATGTAGTTGAGGTTCATTAGGTAGAGCTTGAAATCCACTTCCATGTGTTTTATAAAATTTGGGAATTAATAGAGTTTTAATCCTAATTACAAAAGCTATTGAGTAAAATAATAATGCTACATATATGAAATAAATTACACAAATTGATTTGGAACTTGCTAAATATATAAATATGCTAAAAGGGGAAATAACAAAGATAAACTACTTAGATGGAAATATGACAGTGCAAGATAGACAAAAAGTATAGATTTGACTATGTGACTTTGTGATGATGTTATAAATCAGGAGTATGGCTTCACTTTCTTTCTGGGTTAGGCTATTAGAATCAGATAGGGGCATAGTGTGCTAGTGTCCTTATTATATGTTGATGTTCTATGGGGATTTGATCTTTGTGACTGATATGACATGATTAATTGCACCTATATGTCATGTTTGACCATGTAGGGGCCCTTAATCTATTATAGAAGCCACTGTATACCTTCTTCACCTAAATCCTAGCTCTATGAGATAAGATGATAAAATCAATCATGGGGTAAAAATGGGTTAGCATTTGAAGTTTTTCTTAACCTCAACACCCCATGTGTTAAGCATAACCTACATACTAATACTCTAAAAAGAGATCAAATTCCATGTAGTTCTCCTATGATAGTGGTGTGTGTGAAACACTATTGTAATGCTAAATATTAGTGAAATATTGATGTAATTAAGTGATTTAATAATAAATTATGAATTTTAATGTGTGTGCAGATTTAACTCAGGGTTATTAGGGTTGTATGGACTTTTATTGAGAAGAATAGGTGATTTTTCCTCAATATGTAGTTAGATGTTTTAGTGATTTTTCATGTGTGAGCCTCTTGTGAATAATGGATTGAAAATGTGGATTTATAGTGATCATTTAGGAATTTATTTATATGGGACTTGTTAAACATGAAAGACAACCCATCTGGTGAATTAAATTTTGAGAAACTAACCATTCATTGGCTAGGTGATGTGGTCAGTGGAATTAAACACTACCAAAAAGCTAAATAGTCTTGATGGCAAAACCTTATCTAAGGAGAAAGGAGAACTGATTTGAATGTGTGGAACAATGAGAGAGTAAGTTTGAGATGTTTATAATGAGAACTATAGACATTATATGATCATTAGTTACCTTTAGGAATGGTTAATATGCATAAAAGTGAAGGAATGATGGTCAAAAATATGTGAAATAAGGCATGAGCTAAGTGTGTATAAAGAGTGGTCACAAGTGCATTTTTTTAGCGATAAATGTTAATTTATGTGTTTATGTTTTCCTTCATTTTATTCTAGTAATGTAGTAAAGCAAAAGTACTAGAGTGAAAGGAAAAGAGTTATACCATATCTTACCTCTAAATAACAGTCTTGAATGTAAGCTACACGCTAAACTTTACTTCATGAAAAAAATGAAATAAAACATGTATAAATGAATCAATACTTAATATGAAATATAAAAGTAATGGCAAGAAACTTATAGATAAAATAACAAGGAATGAATACACCTAATTAGGTACATAAATTGTTATGTTTTATAGTGCAAAACTAGTGACTAAAGAGGGTAAGACCCTTTGGATATTTCATTTTTGTTAAAGTGTTTGGATTGGACTATGCATGCCCAAATCCTCATTGAAAGAAGAGTGTGATTAAGAACACAAAGTGTTATTGAATCCATCATTACATATACAAGGTGGTGAAAGTGGCTTGTAATCTCTGTATGAATTCCAATAAATCATTTTGGTACAAAAATTGCTGCAAAAATGTGAATCTATCACTGCAGATGGAATAAGATTAGTTTCTAATGTAAAACTAGCAAAAAATAGGGGCAAAAATAACATAATATAAGTCTAGTGTATACTGTATATATATATACATATATATATATATATATATATATGTATATATATATATACATATACACATATATATATATATGTATATATATATATATATATATATATATATATGTATATATATATATATATGTATGTATATATATATATATGTATGTATATATATATATGTATATATATATATGTATATATATATATATGTGTATATGTATATATATATGTATATGTATATATATATATATGTATATATATATATATATGTATATATATATATGTATGTATGTATATATATGTATATACATACATATATATATATATATATATATATATATGTATGTATGTATATACATATATATACATACATACATATATATATATACATATATATATATATATATATACATATATATATATATACATACATATATATATATATATGTATATATATGTATATATATATATAGAGATATATATATATACATACATATATATATATACACACACACACACACACACACACATATATATATATCATGAATTTTGATTTATTCTACTAATCTAGAGCAAAACTTATCAAGAGGAGTTGTCATATGCTACACACATGCTCCCAATCCGATATCTGGGTGTATATTGATTCTAAAACTGAGTAATATCATGTGATTATCTAATAAAAATGCGTGTAATTTTTTTGGAACACATTCCATGCATGATGCCCAAAAATATAAATAAAATTTGAGACAAACCTGAGAATTCACCTGAGATAGTTCTAGGTACCTATTGTAAACTATCTTATATCTAACTGTGGTTCTGATAATTTATGAAAAATGTTGTTTTCTGACTACTGGGACAACAACACGTTATTTTGGGTGTGGCTAGCCTACACGCTTGTACAAATGGAATGTTTTTGTCTAAAAGTAATTTTTGGGTAAAATATGGGTATGAACTATGATAAATTGAGTAAAACCTTCAAAACTCTATTTGTGTAGTGTATTATTGCAACATAGTCTCTAAGACAAGCCATTGTGTATGCCCCTTATTTTGATGAGAGTTGTGAAGCCTACACAATAAATTAACTCAAAATAAAAATTCATGTGAGAGATGTTATGAAAAAATGTAAATATGAGTAGTAATGGTAACGTTGAGATCATACAATCATCATAGATAAATTAAGCAATATAGTAATGTAAGCTGTATTGAGAAACAAGCATACATAGTGTCATGTCTATGTAGATGTTAACAATGAGAAATGAAATGAACAATGTTATTATTTAAAATTAATATAGAATAATTTAAGGAGGATGCATGATATTTATCATGACATTAAAAACTAAGTAAACAAGCAAACATGTATCATGGCCATGATGTACACATACAAAGAGTACGCGTAAAACACACACAACATGCAAGAAATTCAAGGTCCCACATACAAGGGACATGTTCAAATGTCACTCACACACATATAAGCATACAATAAGGCTTAGAGCCATAATCAAAGACGTTCAAATGTACACAATCTGAACAAGTTGATTACACATAAAACCTGAATCAAGAAATCAAACACAAAAAAAATGCATGAATAAGTGAATTTGATCTACATTAATAATTTGTAACATCATGGTATTAAGTGATTCATGTATCTAATAATATAACAACGTGAAAGTAAGTAAGCCAATAAATCACACAATGTAATAGACTAAAGTATGAACAATAGGGATAGTCATAGAATGATAAAACATATGTGAAAGGATGTCCCTAATGAACTTGATGAGATATAAACAAGATGTAGAAGACCTATGACTGGGTTGAATCTGTAAAAATAGATTTTGTGTTCACTAGGACAAGTCCATTGGAATTGGACAAGAGTGCAAAGCATGGTTGTCTGGGTTAGAACAAATGTTATCTGTGTAAGAATTCTGGGTTTGAGACAGTGTCACCACCTATGACTGCATCTATAAATGACATTTATGTTCTAGAACTTACTCAATTACATTTGTGAAGAATATATCATATGAAACTAAATATAAAAATTACTAAATAAATTGAATAAAAAATAATTGGTATATATAAATTACACATATCATGCATAGGTCTTGATTTTCAAATTTTCTAGATATATATATATATATATATATATATATATATATATATATATATATATATATATATATATATATATATATATATATATATATATATATATAATTTTTAAATTATATATGAAAAAATGAAATTTAAGCATCAAACAACACATCCAAGGGATATGTATGATCAAATTACTGATTTAGTGGAAGGTGCTAGAGTTATGGATATTGAATCTTGTTGAATTCCCATAGATCATCGCTATTATGGTCTTGATACCATTCATTCTCTGTAACTGTAGCCTTATCCTTTGCATTTATATGAATATTGTGAAAGTGTATAGAATGTTTCTGTATTATGGAAGAATCCTCATGGGATATTTTTGTATAAATCAACTTTAAGACTTGCTTATCATTTTTTAATCTACGATTATCATCAACACCATCATGAAGAATATGAATTATACTATCCTCAAATTTGAATGTGAGACATTGTTGTAACATGTCAACTGTAGCTTCCATTTGGTGAAACCATATTTGACCAAATGTAGCCTTTATCAGATTTCTTATTTTCATAAAAAAATAATGTGTCCAAAACTTTGGGACCACATAAAACTAGTGTTGTAATGTGTTCTATTTAATATTGGCCATATATAGTTTTTTGTAATTCATCT
The DNA here is from genome assembly GCA_037957365.1 of Torreya grandis. Lineage (NCBI taxonomy): Eukaryota > Viridiplantae > Streptophyta > Pinopsida > Cupressales > Taxaceae > Torreya > Torreya grandis. Next base: position 868,847 of record JARHVA010005003.1, read on the forward strand.
TGATCATGACCTATGTGGTGAAGAAATACAAGTGTACATACATTTGGCCCTGTGCCATCTATTTCCACATGTTGTTTATATTCATTCTCAATAAAAAAATTGAATAGTCAAAAGAATCCTTCTTGAATTTTTGTATTTTCTATGTATTTGACCCCTAATAGGTTGTATTATGGGCTATATAATTTGAATGGTGCCTTTATCCTTGTCTTTTTGAATTTTTTATTATAATGCTTAACAAGTATTAGTATCATGCCTTGTTATTATATTAAAATGATAAAATATCTTTCCCTCTTGATTTGATAATCTGCTAATAGATTTATCCCTTACTATTGGCAAAATAATTAATTCCCTATCAAGCAACATATATAACATCATGTGTGGTCTATCACGTGCATTGTTGTCTTGTATTCTAATAACTAGCTCTATATCCACGATCTCCACATTATTTACTAAATCTATAAATGGTGATCTGTTCAATCATGTAATACATTAATCTATGTATTGTGCCTCTTGTTCTCTAAAAATTCTATATTTGACAATAATTTTAGTCAATGGTATCATTGATTAAATAGTATGCTATGTAGTAGCTATATTGTAACAAGTATTTGTTCCTTTATCAACATCTAAAATCATTAATTTTCTTTTATATTTGTTTACTAGAATGATAGCCTTTGAGTCATCTTTGTATTCACATGGGCCAACTGGTGTAAAATTCAAACCACATAAATAATCATCAATGTTTATTGGCATTGCATTAGTAACATCATTGGAAGTAGCATCAAAATAATCATCAATTTATTTAATATATATGAAATGTGGATATTCTAAATTGACTAATAAAGGTAATTCCTAAACATGTTCCTCTTGGTACACTTTTTTAGGTGAAATTTGTTATTCTAAGATTTTTTAGATGGCAACTTTTAATCACTTTTACTAGATTCAGTGACCTCATATGTATACATTTATTCTATAGGTACAATCTTTGGTGATGGCACTATGGTATATTGAGGTGCCTCTAACTATGATTAAATCTCAATATTAGATTTTGTAATCTTAAAATCACTAAATAGTTGATTGTTAATAAGGCATGTATACAAATATCCATCATGTAAAAATTTGACACATCGACGTAAAGTACAAGTTATAACTTGTATTGTATATATTAATGGCCTACCTAATAGTAAATTATAATGAAAATGATTAGGCATTAATTGAAACCACGTAGATAATATTTTAGGCTCTACCTTGATATCCAAAGTGATAGAACCCAAAGCTTAGTGAGGCACATCATCAAAGCCTTTGATATTATTACATGCCTTTTGAAGACAAGCCATATTAATGCCCAATGTCTATAAGAATTTAAGATTTAAAATATTTAAACTTGAACCATTATTAATCAAGATCCTTTTTATTCTTTTACTTTTTATTTGAACTTGTAAGAACAAAGGAAGATTTTGATCTATAATAGACTATGTAGGCAAATCCTCATTCCCAAAAGATATGACATCCTTAATGTCCTTTAGAGTATTCATAATATATAAAAGATAAAAAGACTTTGTGTCACAAGGCATATGTGTCTAATACAATGTTTGATACAAAATATCCTTGAAAACAGTAGATTATTAAAATAGCTCCAACATAAAAATCTTAGTTGGTGTATTTATTAATTGATCAATTATATCATAACTTTTACATTAATTAACTAGGTCCATTGGATTAAGTTGGGGATAGGGAGGAATTGTTTGAGTTATTTCTTCTTATCTTACTTGATGAGGCACCCAACCTCATCGAGTAACAACAATTTGAACCACATGATCTACTATAAGCTTAGGGTGAATAGTAGAGGCAGGATATGAGCTAAGATAGTTTTGAGGTCTAGGGGCATGAAGAAAAAAAGAACCATGTGATCCCTCTAATGCTTAGTAGTAATATGTGTAAACTCAAACTGAACCATGCAACAATAATTATCATAGAACTGTTGATTATTAAGCTCTTGAATGATATAGGATTTTATCTTTGCCATTAAATTATGAATCCGTGGACTTACATACAAGTAAAAGATTTTACATGTTATAGGCAAACAATATGCAAAGAACACTAAGAAAACTTTAACTAGTAAAAGATAGATAGATTTAGTCATTATGATCACAATGAACTTAGAAATTAGAAAACTTAAAACCCTAGTAGAAATACCAAAATGGAAGGTAACCCTAAGGGAAGCTAGGGTTTGAAATATTCAATCAATAAATGAGTTCAATGATAAGTTTTATCAAATTTATGAATTAAGAGAGTTTTAATCTTAATTAAATAAACTGTTGAGTAAAATCATAATGCTACAAATAGGTAATAAATGACACCAAATAATTTTGAACTTGCTAAATATAGAAATATGCTAAAAGGGGAAATACCAAAGACAAATTACTTAGTTGTAAATATGATAGTATAGGACTGAGATAAAAAATTTAGATCTAACTATGTAACTGTGTGATGATGTTGTGAATTCATAATAGAGCTTTACTTTCTTTTTAGACAAGGGTTATGGAATCAAAGATGGGATCAATACACTGGTGTCCCTAGGGTGCACTAATGTCCTATGAGGATTTTATTTATGTGACTAATATGACAAGGTCACTTGCACCTGCGTATTCTACTTAATTATGTATAAGTTCTCAATTTTTTATGGAAAACAATGTATACCTTCTTATTCACCAAAACCCTAACTCAATGAAATACGATGATGAATGCAATCATTAGGTAAAAAGGGGTTAGCAGTTAAAGTTGTGATTGAACTCAACACCTTCTATGTTGAGCGCTGCCTACATACCAATAATTTTGAGAGATATCAAACGCCATGTAGTTCTCTCATGTTATTATGGTGTGTGTAAAATACTGGTGTAATCCTAGTTTAATTGAGTGTTTCAACAATAACTTGTGACCTTTGAGGTGTATGTAGACATAGCTCAAGGCTACTAGTGCGGTATGGACTATGTATTGGGAAGAATAGGTGTTTTCCCTCAATATACAGTTAGATGTTCTCGTTATTTTTCATGTGTGAGTCTCTTGTGAAAAATGGATTGAAAATGTGGCTTATAATGATCACTTAAGAATTATTTAATATGGGTCTTGCTAAACATGTGGGATGGTCCGTTTGATGAATTTAAATTTGAGTAACTAGTCATTATTTATCTGGAGGATGGAGTCAATGAAATCAGACACTACCGGCAAACAAGATAGTCTTGATGGCATGACCCTATTTGAGGAAGGAAAAATGCACTCGAAGTGTGGAATAGTTAGAGAGTAAGCTTGAGATGTTTGGACTAAGAAATAGGGACATTATTTGATCATTATTTTCTTGTAGGAATGGGTCATTTGAATAAAAGTGAAAAAATGACAGTAAAAATACCACCAAATGGAACTTGAACTAAATATATATAAGGACTGGTTACAATTACATTGTTTTAACAATAAATGTTAATTTATATGTCTACACCATAAAATCTATATTTGACAAAAAGAATTAAAATATTTACGTTGAAAGTGTCTTCTATAATGAAAGACTTCCACTTTTTGTCTAAACATTTTTTAGTCATAACTAAACATATTTAGTCTTAAGTGCGAATGGGTTTAGTGGAGCAAGTAGGTTTAGTCCTAAACTTAATTTTGGACGGTGAGTCTCCCATCGGCTGCAACACCGAGAAAGTCTATATGTTGGCGATCGTTCCATGTTATGCTATGAATGACTTGGCCATGAAATGGTTGGAGGAATCAGGGTTTAATTTCATCCATTCACGTAATGCATGGGAAAGGGGTGACGAGATTGTGTTGTTTCCAGAAAATTTGTAGCTTGTAGAGCACATCCTGGAGAGGATGCACCTACTGTATTTCATGATGTAGAAAGTATGAATAAATTTAAGTAATGGGATAGTGTTCATGAAGCCTATCTCTTCCAAGTGCCTCGAGTTTGGCATGGTGAAAACCCATTTTCAAAAAAAAAAAACAATAGGCACACTTACATGTCGATAGGTTTGTAACCACCAAATAATTTTGACATTTTTAAGCTTTATATGTATAGAGAGGAGATGGGAGATGCAAAGGAATGCATGATGGTGTCGACGTTGTATGATGAGGGATGATTTGGAAACGACCGCTTCTTTGTTACATAGAGTTCTGATTTGAATGTAGAGGAAGATCGCATGAACAATGAAAACATCTGAGTTTTGAGGTTCATGATGATAGATGTGCACTCTCCCACATTATAAATAACGGTGCCAGTGGAGCTCCGTCTGAGAGTTATGCATGGATTTCATGGACTCTTTTTTAAGCAACAAATATTTTTCCATGGCCTCCACTCGTATAAATCTTGGATTCTCTCCATCATGCATCTTTGATGCAAAGGTAGACGAAGCTCACAATGACTAATCTATGATTGTAGGAAATTCAATTTGGAATAGGAGCTAGAGGATAACTGAGGTACCCCTCATATGTTAAGTTACATATGTCTTAACATGGAAATTCATAATAAGTATTGGTGATCTTAATGTTATAATATCAATTTGGGTCATAAATAATCCACGTGAAATTTAGTTTCAATTTGCTCCTTCTAAAGTAAATATTTGTATTTCTCTGAAGAGAATCCAAATTTTGATTTCAAACAAATTTATTTATGGTGAGTATTGATGTGCTAAAAATGGCAGGGCTTTATTATCAATTCAATATCGTGTACTAAAATGGCGAGGAATTTGTCTATTGTGTGCAGTTTTCGTGGTAATAGTAATCTAAATTTTTAAATATATATATTTATTAATTACAAATATTAAACTCATCTAATCAATAAACTAATACACTGTATTGAGCCACTTTACATTAATTCATTCATTATGAATATTAAATGCATATGCCAGGAAAATATTAATTACTCTCAAAATATTAATCATAGATATTAAAGAGGCACCTCACTATTATTATAATATTTTAATAATAAACATATTATGAAATACTTGATTTATCTTTTCTATTATGAAATGTGAATAAGTTAATATATTAATAATAAATATATAATAAAATACGCAATTTTTGTTTTCTATAATGAAATGCGAATGAATATATTATAAATATTATGTATATTATATCATTAATATAATTCTAAAACATTATATTGTATTTAGTATTTTATATTTATATTATTACACTTATACATTATATACACATTTATAATACTTTAATAGTATATAGTAATATATATAATTTTATAATATAAATTATATTATATTATAATATATTATAATTATAAAATTATATTATTATATATTAATATAATATAGACATCACTTTACCAAAATATAAAGTCACATTCCATATAACATAATCACACATTTAACTTATACAAGAAGGATTTTTAAAAGACTTTCTCAAACTTTTTCACATAACGAAACGTCCTTGAACATATGCTTACCATGATAATATGTAGTTGACAAAGTACCTCAAAGAGACCTTGTTTTCATATGTATAACAATTGTTTTAATAATGTATTAGGTAACTAAAATAGTTTTATGGAAGCTATAGATTGCATTGACATATGTGAAACATCATTGAGCTTTGCACATATCTTTGGTCAAGCTTCTTTGAGTCCATCCACTGAAAAAATATTTTTCAAAACAATGTGATAAATATTTATTTTCATATATTTTATACTATATCACATAGTGTGATCTCAAAATCCACACAAATAAATATTTGTAAATAATTTTAGACTATGGAATCCATCAATTTCAAGCATTTAAATATTTAAAACATTGAAAAAAATTAGTTGATGCTCACACAAAATGAATGCTTAAGATAATTAAATTAAATTACCTAGAAAGTGTGAAGTTTAGTTTAAATGTAGTTATTCAACTAAGAGATAATGCCTAAAACAAAATCCTTTCTAATGCTTAAGACATATGAGACCACCTCATGTTCCCATCATGCAGGTGAAACTTAATTGTGCTTCAAAATATTAGGTATATAGATTCTACCCCTAAAAGTTTTTAATTTGTGTCCTCCCTTTGAAGAGCACAAGTTCTTCCCTATTAGACCAACTGAAGTTAACGTATTATAAAGAATTGGAAAGAACATAAGATGACATGTTAATGGGAACTTGTATGTATAAATCCACACTCACTGTTATTATAATTTATTATTACTAAATATATTATGAAATGTGTGATTTGTCTTTTCTTTAATGAAATGTGAATAAATATATTATAAATATTAACTATATTACATTATTAATAAAAATATAAAATATTATAATTCTAATATAATATTCATATTTATAAAAATACCCCCCCCCCCACACACAATAATATATAATATAATATATACTAATATGATATATACATCATTTTATTTGTAAAAAAAGTCACATTCTACATGGCATAATATCACACAACATGCACAAAAAAGATTTTGAAAGGATTTTCTCAAAATCTTTTACCTAATGAAGTACTCTGGAACATACCTCAAAGAGACACATGCTTTCATATATATGACACTTGTTTGAATCATATATCAAGTAGATAAAATAATTTTGTAGAAGCTAAATACTATATTGACATATATGACATATCACTTGACTTTACACATGTATTTGGCTTGGCTTATTTGAGTCCATCACCTGAAATACCCTATCATTTCTCCTTACCATCACTACCCATCTCATCTTGAAGTCTTTTACTGCTTTCATGTTTTGTATGTCTTTACCTTTTCCTACCACTTTGTCGTTACTTAAGATTACTATAAAATAAAATGTCTCCTCAAAACGTAACTCATTATCATATCAAATGAAGAAACACACCACCTCATTTTCCACTATCATCTCCACTAAAAATATTATAATATTATTGCTTAATGTTACATGTACAAAAGATAAAATGAAGTCAATAGTCATAGGTTTTGAGTAAGGTACAACTAATAATTTACACTCTTTCGCTTTATAAATTTTGTTTCACCAAAATATCAAATTACATCCCTCCGGACCTAAATTACAAATTTAAAGAAACTGCTAGTTACAATAAGATAAAGAGTATCACTCTTTGAAAAAATAATTCCAACTAATAACAAGGGCACGTTGTGCCAAGTCCCTGTGAGAAGGTAGTTGCTGATGGTTAAGTGTAGAAATTATGATCTCAAAGAACTAAACAAGCTTGTATTTGAGGCATTGAACTGAACAAATTGAAAAAGCCTGTATTTGAGGCATCGAGGCTAGAATGTGGAGGATGTTAATAAACCTGCATATACAATCACATGTTATTAAACACAGGAGCAGAGAAAGAAAAAATATGAGTTAAGAAAATTCTTTTAATCTCAACAATTTGATAATTCTGATTTTAGAACTTGAACAATGGGAAAAAAATTACCTTCAACTTAGTTGTAGCATAACTAGGCAAGGCCAAAGAATTATCAAGGCAAATCTGTAAGAGAAAGGCCATTGTATTTGAGGCATTGAACTGAACAAACTAAACAAGCCTGTATTTTCATGTTCAAAATCAAATTTGATGTAGAGTAATGAGTAAAAACATAAAACACAAGTAGTAGTTACATGAAACATGAACAATAGCTACATGAAACGTAAGGTTATCATCATCATGAATTTCTCAACGAATGTGCATCATAAAGATACTGGAGAGAAAGAAGGAAAACAAGTAAGAATAAGAGGATTTCGATCCAAATTCTTAAGAAAAGTGAACAACAATAGAGTGTGCACAACAACCAATAAATCAATATTTACTAAATATTTTTAAGTTTATGTATATTTTGACAAAAACATATTTGCAGAGAAAGAAAAAACATTGAAATGGGTATTGACAAAATATAAGTTTTTGCTTATAGAGAGAAGGTACACTTGTTGGAGTTCACTGTCTGTTGATCATGCTTCCTTGTTTCACAGAACATAATCACTAGCATAGTTGTAATTGCATTTAAGAGTTAAGAAACCTGCATATACAATGGCATGTTATTAAACACAGAGCATGTTATAGACAAAAAATACCTTCAACTTAGTTGTAGCATAACCAGGCAAGGCCAAAGAATTATCAAGGCATATCTGTAAGAGAATAAACCAAAATTCCCTGCCTAATCAAATGTTAATGAATCTTGTAACTATTGCCATAGGTGCACTTGCTGGAGATGACTATCTATTGATTATGCTTCCTTGTTACAAAGAACATAATCACTAGCGCAACTATAATTGCATTTAAGAGTGTTGTTACTACAATGGCATATATTTGACAACACAAATTTTATAACTTGAACAATGGGAAGAAAATTACCTCCAACTTAGTATGGATATGACCCATCATTATGCTATGCTAATGTGACCCACATTTTTGTGAATCAGTTTGCTTTGAGTTTTCTTGATCCACTGCTCCCCATCAATGAAAGTGCTACTCAAGAAGGGTGCAACGTCATTATCACTGAGCTGATATTACCATGGAACTCTTCCTTTGTCATTTGAGCCTGGTCCAAAACATTTATATTATCCAAAATATACAGTCCTAACAAAATGGAAATTAATAAACAAGAATCGAATGGTGTAGTCATTGTCACTTTATAATATTAAATCGAAGAAGTTGGTTTATATTACATAGATTGCATTTCTGTCACCAAACAAATTATTCAGTTTCTTCTTTTACTGTAATGGGTATTGTTATTGGCTTAGTTTAGTTTAGTTTACCTTGTAGACAGACTACCCATTCTCGTATATGAAATCTTGTGCGCCTTCAATGAAACAATTTTTGAAGTAATGTCTTCCAATGTCATCAAGAACCGTGTCATGAAAGACTGAGGATCTGCACCCATAAAATGCAGACTGGTCTCTAGAAATTCTAATTACAACTGGTTGATCTCCCTTATCGCATGAATTCTACAAAAGATTAATCAGATGCTACTTAAAAGTGTTCAATAACCAAAAGGTTCAATGATTTTAGCTCAGTTATACCTGTATTATAATAGATCTGGCTACAAAATTGAAAGCCATAATAGTGAGAGTTGCAAAAAAATATGTGCCCTCGGTTACTTTGGCACTATCATTCCAAGTTATGACAATGTTTCTGGGACTATCCCCATTGAGAATTATGTAAGGCTTCTCTGTAGAAATATTCACTCTTTCCCTGAAAAATATATATATGAATATGAGAGAGATTTTTTAGTTGTAATACTTAGGGCACAACAAAGTAATATTATGCACAGTAATAGCCTAACCTTATTTGGGTACCTGTAAATGCCCGACTTGACATGAATAAGGGCCAACTCGTTATTATTAGGAGGAATAACATCAATTGCATCCTGCACTTTGGTCAATTTACCTTCATCTTTTTGTTTGGCCACAATTATAAGAAGGGCATTTGTATAGTCTGGAGCATCGAGATTTTCGGTCCAAGATCTGCGATGTTTGCTTGACAATTTCTTCCTAAAATGGCCCATCTTAACCTTTGTGTTTTGTGTGACAATGCCCCATCTTAACTACTGGATGGACAATGCATCATATTTGTAGTCTATTGAAAGCGCATAGGGGCTTTCTAAGTCTGTTGAAATCCTTGATTGAAATGGAATGTGGTTCTGCTTGATTTGAAACAACTGAGAAAAAAAGAATGGTGGTGGTGTTGCTCTTGGGCTGAGTTAAAGAAAAGAAAAGAATAGAACTTGATATGGCAATCACGTTAATGCTGTTGGACGAAAATGCTGCTTTGAGAGGTGGCACGCTAAATGGCTGCCAGCAGGTACCTGCCCTCAACAACTGCCAGTAACTCCACCGCCCTTTCCCTCCTGCAAAAAACCACCGCTACTGCAAGACCATTCATTATTGCTTACATTTGGTTCATAGCTCACTGCCTCGATACAAATGAAATCCCCCATAACATGCAATTTTTTGGGATCAATTATAGCTCTTGAAAAAACATATTTTATTTGCTCTGTTAAATAACCTGTGATTTCACTATGCAAAAACAAAGACATAATTTTTGGCACACAAATCAACGTGATTCTAGTGGATAGGGCAATGAAGATTAATTGCCAGTTAATACAAAGCGAAGGCAATAGTCCCTCCCTTTGGGACTAATAATAACCAATTAAATAATTTATAAAAACACAAGACATACAAAAGTACTTACATTTTAGCATCAACAAAAAAAAGCCCCACAAAAAATATAAAAATATCATACTAGTGAAAATATTACCTTTTATTCTAGAATTAGATCGAGAATTCTATGCTTGTGTCCATTCTGCTTCTTATAGTAAAACTGTAAAATTGCTTAAATCAAAATAAGATGGGTTGCCAAATCTGAGATTAATGTAAGAAAATATAATCTTTGATTTAGGGCCATTTTGGAGAATAATCCTATTGATTCTATATTAAAAAATGATCTCTCGAGAAGAGATCGAGTACATTATTTCTGTGAAGTCTTTTGCTTTTGTGTATCTATACCTGTTAAATATGATTTAGTAGAAGAACATGTTATATATCACACGATAATCAACCTTGGCACCTCAATGAGATTTTAAAACCATAAATGCAAAGGGAGAAAGAAACACATAATATGAAGATTTATAGTACTTAATAAGTTTAAAAATAATTTCGCTAGAGGAAAAAAATTGCATATTCCCTCAAAGGGATCTGCTACATATGATTAGAATGATAAGCAAATAGTGATCACCCAGTTTGCAAACATAACATCAAAAGTAACATCAATAATTCTATTCCCCAACATTGGCATGGATTGGAAAAGTATAGCCAAATCGTAATCAATAATGGGAATGGATGTTTGATTTTAAAATTACATTAAACCATAGTTTCTTTATATTGGTTTCTAATAAATTAAAAGATAACTATTCCAAGACAACTATTCCCTGATGATATGGATTCACCTACGGGAGGACATTGTTAGTGCAATACGCCATATCACCCCCCACCACTTGTGTAAATGTTGATGCCCATGGCATAATTATATATATATATATATATATATATATATATATATATATATATATAAATAGTAAACTTTCATATTTTATTATAGTGTGTTGACTGCAGTTTAATAGAAACAATAAAACCAGAATTGTATAGTAAATAGTAATTGAACGAAAAAAATAATACGTATTCATAAACATTGAAAAACTGATATGTTGAACAATGAAGCTATGGAAGACAAATCTATTAAAACAATGGCTTTATTTTTGCCTTCTTACACTTGTTTATATAGAGTTTTCAATTTATCACTTTACTCATCAGTTCCTCATCTGTCTTTTTAACTTTTAAATGCTTTTTCATCTTCATTTTGTCTCTACACTATTTTTATCATTTTATATAATTACTAATTTATAATAAATGCAACTTTCCTACGCCCATGTTAACATAATGCCATGAATGCACTTTAAGAAGTTGTGCAAGATGTTATGCTTCATTGTTGGCCATGTGAACTTTCTCTCTCCTTAGAAAATGTAAATCTAAAATTTTAAACTCCATATGACTTTAGGTGTGATTATATCCCAAAATCTAGAACTTATTATGCATATTTTACAAGGAGTCAATTAAGCATTCAAAACTGAACAATGATCAAATGTCATCATTTCAATTCTATCACATACAATGAACATTTCTGCTTGAATAAATAAAATCTTAATTTCAATGAATTTAATCAAATTATGTATTCTATAAAACATTTCTCCTTCTCCCATCTATAATCTCAATTTCTTAAAAGTTATTGAATTAAACTAAAACAACACGTTTGTTTATGCATATTGGTTAATATTGTACATAATAATCTTAACACACCTATTTTAGTCTAGATGTCTGAAAATGACTCCTTAAAAGATTTGTTCTTTATATTACACAGGGCTTTTCTAAAAATATTATCTCCACTAGTACTAGAAAAAGCAATGGTCATTGATATTATAATTATTTTAAATATGAAAAATCACATTAAATTGGTTTTATTAAGCCTCTTATCCTAATCAGACAATAATTATTTTGTTAAAGGCTATCGACATTGATTATTTGTGTTAAATTGAACTTATTTAAATAAGTATAATTACCCACAAGCAAAGAAGCACATGGTCACTAAATTTATATACATTCCAAGCATGTTATATGCTTTTATTTGAATAAGTAATAGAAATAAAATATGAACTTCTATACTTTATATATGACTAACAATTTGAGGTAAAACATGTCACTCACCTTAAAGTATAACATAGGATAATCGTGCTATATTTTATCTTTCCACCCAAGGTTAGAAATATTTCAATGAAATATAATGGTGAAGCTATGGAAAAAGTGCATACAAATACCACATAGTAAATATGTAATTTATGAAAATAGTATAACATTTCTAATTTAGAAGAGATATGTATTCAAATATATAATTTAGAACTATGTTTCCCTATAATACTTGTGACAATGTTATACTTTGTAAAAACTTTTCTTAAATTCAAGAAATATCTAGAGTGCTTGAAATGTAAAACTATAATGCAACACTACCAATGGCATCAACAAAATATATAATTCTATTCACACGTAACATAACTTTAGTACATATTGCACATTCATGAAAATATCAATAAATATTATAATGAGAATTTAAAAAAAAATTCAATAAATAGTTTGGATAATTACAAGCATACTTTGGCCTCATTAAGACATTAATTATTTTTAAAAATTACAATACAGAGGTTTAGCATTGAAAAGACACCTAAAAAAGAATAACCACCTTAATTCCAAAACATAAGATCATGATCAAACACTCCACTAGACTATTTAATTATCTTATAATTTATCAAAATCCCCCCAAGCCTTCAACTAACTTCTGCTTGTCATTTAATATATAAAGCAAGGCATTGTCATTGACATGTTCAAGAGACCAATAAAACTAGAATGGAAACTATAGTTGTGAATATGGTGGCAACGATGTATACTTTTGAAGTTGCCCCACTAACTTATGCTTGCAAATACAACCATGCCTTGTGGTAAGTAATGTTTCCTCTCTTCTTCAATGGAATCACCATCTCAGCCTTTTATTTCTTGCTAAGGTGAGACACACCATCCCTATCATATTGATAATAACACATTAATAAAAACCCTATCAAAAACATAAACAATACACTAGTGAGTTGTGATACAAAAATGTATTTATTATGCAAGATGATGGATTAGAGTTCCTTCCAAAATATTTTAGGAAAAGTACCAAAAAATCCCTTAATCCCAATTATTGGAGTGTTCATACATGCAATTACTGCCCAAGGTTTCTCAAGGTGATATTATGCCTGTAACTATATATTGAGGAGCATGAATGAATAATAATAGGCCAAAAGATTCATCAATTGACTAAAATTTACCTATATAAAGATATCCATATTCAAGTTTTTATGTGATATTTATGTATACTTGGGAGACATAAAGTCCTTAATGGAGCACTAAGATCTAATTTTAAAATTGAGTAAGCCATTTTGATTTTTAATGTCTACTTTCATTTTCCAAGATTTTTTATGGGTGTTTTTATACATCCTTTTACTAGTAGTATCCAAAAAAATTGCAATTTAAAGTTCTCATGACCAACTTTCATTTGTGAGCATTGATATAATACTTTTTTTTTCCCTTTCCATTTGACATGCATCACTAATATAAGAAAACATATTTTTTTATTTCATGTACCACTAAAATAAATTTATTTTTATACCAAAAATCAGAGTAATGCCTACTAAACCCTTATTTGCTTCAAGAGAACTTTTGAGAACATGACAAGTAATTCTTGATTTTGTGGAATCAAGCAAACAAATCCCTGACTTCACCATAGTACAAACTCTCTAAAATAATTCATGAAACAACCTTAATGTGAAAGTTCAGTACTTAAATATATATATTAATTAAATTACAATATTTTATTGTCATAATATGTTTTTAAAAAAATATTATAAAAATTGGGAATAAAGTCTTTACAAGATCTGTTGAAATATTCTTCCAATAAAACCCACAATTTGTTGTTTCTTAAAGAATTATTGATGCTAGCCTAAGTCTCCTTGCCATCTCAAATCTCTTAGTTTTCTTTTTCGCTTGATCTCAATCATATCATTACTTTACATACTATGCAGTAATGAACCTAAACCAAAGCTATTATTTTATTATTGTAGTCTTACCCTTATCTCTACCTGAATTTTTATCACCCAACCATTATACCACAATAGAGATCCTTGTAGAAGCACTCCATTGCAATTTTTTTTTACACTCAAAATTTCCAATATTAGTAGTTAAATGTAGAACTTTGGCTATTAGACACTCCTATTGTTGCATCAGTATTGGTATTGTGTATAAGATCTGATATGGTAGTTGGTAAAATGGATGTTGATGTTGCACTTCCCATCATTTGAGAGTCTCCAATGCCCTTCCCACTTCTCTCATTGTTGGTCATTCTTGGGGAGATTCATTCATGCAAAGCAAGCCAACATTTATGAAAGAAACTAGGCATCTATTTTTTTCCATGTTCACATTCCTCAACAAGCTGCTATCAACAATGTCTACTAGCCTATTTGGAAACGCTAACCTCACCCACTTTTGCATGTTTAGGTCTCCCACAAAAATGGCATCAATTGGTCTCTTCTTTGTAACCATCTCTAACAACAAAATGCCATAACTATAAACATCCCCATTTATAGAAATGCCTCCATACAATCCATACTCTAAAATCAAGTTAGCTAGAGTCAATGATAATATTTGTTTCAAGTAATGTTTAAAAAAACTTAAAAAAAAATTATATAAAAATAATAAATGTACTAGGTGTAATGTAGCCAATAGATCCTCTGAGGTAAAATGTTGTATTCAAGGATTCCATGGAGTTTGTAGAACTAATTAATCTTGATATACCAAAATTAGTTACAAGGGCTATCATGTTAGCATCCAAAAGGACATTGTTAGGTTTCAAATCACAGTGCATAACTTGGATAGAACAATCATAATGCAGATATTGCATGCCATGGGCCACATCTATGGCAATGTTCAAACATTCACTTAGCCCGAATCTACAAACATTCTCTTCGATACTGTCAAGATATAAATACTTTTCCATGCTCCCATTGGATGCAAACTGAAGAACCAAACCTTGGAAGTTTAGGTATGAACAAGTACTTATGACTCTAATGAGATTTCGGTGCCAAATTCTCTCCAAGACTTTGCATTCTGTTTTGAAACTTTTCTGACCTCCTTCGCTAGGTGAATTGAAAAATTTGATAACAACTACATATTTGATAGCAACTACATTGCCATCCCTAAAAATCCCTTTATAGACTGATCCAAAGTTACCCACTCCAAGCAAATTTGTCTCATTAAACCCATTTTTTGCATTAGAAAGATCTTGATATGTAAACTTTGGATATCCCAATCTTCTAAACATAATGTTTGAGGGAATGAGGTGATGCCTCAAAAATTTCTGTCTCCACGTATTCCCAATATTAAAGAGCATAGCACAAATGCATCGACTCCAGCAGCTGATAGAATTACTTTTGTAATCAGTGAATGGTTTCCTTGTCCCTTTTTCTGACATGCATGTAAAAATAAATCTTTTGGACCACATAGTCCTAGATTTCCCATCAACAATGAAATAACACTTTTATTTGGAAACAATCCCTGTTCTGGAATTGAACCTGTCAAATTGTTGTAACTGAGATTAATGTAGTGAAGGAATTTTATCAGTCCAAGGGACATGAGTATTGCACCTAATGGTAAATTGGAAGAGAGATCAATACTCCCTAAATTTTGTAATTTGCTAAGTGCATCTGGGATTGGACCCGTGAAAGAATTGTGGGAGAGATTAAGATATTCTAGTGCCAGGCAGTTGGCTAGTACGCTTGGAATGTCTCCATCAAGTTGATTTCTCGAAATGTGTATTGCTTGAGCACTTATAATCTTATTTATCTCTTCAGGTAAGGATCCATGTAAAAAATTCCATGACAGATTGACATAGAATTGAATGCTTTTAAGACTGGCCATAACTTCTCCAGGTATGTTGCCCCTCAATTCATTGTGAGAGAAGTCAAGCAGTTCTAAATTGGGGCATCTCCGTAAGCTAGCAGGTATGTCTCCTGAGAAATGGTTTTGATGAAGATCAAGTCTCCTTAGCTGTTGGAGTGTACCAAGAGAAGCAGGAATTCTTCCCGACAGCTTGTTGTGCCTACAATTTAACAATCCTAGACTTTGCAGGTGACCAATTTCATCTGGAATGCTTCCTTCTAAACTGTTGCTACTCAAATCTAATCTTTCCAACTTATGAAATCTTTTAATTCCATGTGGAATGTAACCCCTTAAAATATTATGGCTTAAGCGCAACCAGGTCAAGTTGAAAAGATTGGTAATCTCCTGAGGTATCTGTCCGCTTATGTTGTTATATGCTTAATGTAAGAGAGCTTGGAAGAAAGTTGGTCTATGGATGGAGGCAAAACACCAGACAGACGATTATATGTCATTACTATCTCTTTCAGCTGGGAGCAATTTGTAAGAGCAGTGAGAAAGGCCAATGAGCTTTGACTGCCACTAACAAGTTGATTATTGCGTATGTTAATCTTTTCAAGGAGGATCAACTTACCCAACTCTGTAGGCACCATTCCACTAAGCAAGCCGGTTGTTATCTAGATAAAATATTTTGAGTTTGGAACAATTTCCAATGGAATTTGGTATTTTTCCACTAAGCCGATTTCCCCACATAGACAGCCATTGCAAATTGGTGAGCTTGGAACCAAGTTCCCATGGAATACTTCCACCTAGCTGGTTCTGACTCAAAGTTAGGTTTATGAGAGCAGTACAGTTCAGGAGGGAAGTTGGGATTGGTCCAGTGAGATGGTTCTCGTAAAGGTAGAGCGTCTGTAGCTTGGTGAGCTTGCCCAATTCAGCAGGAATGGGGCCCGTGAGATTATTTATTGACACTTCTAAGTCAATCAAGACACAGAGGTTTCCAAGAGAGGAGGGAAGTGTACCTGTGAGGTAGTTTGCTCCCAAGTGAAGGATCTGGAGATCTGGCAACAGCCCGAGCTCAGCCGGAATATTCCCCTCCAGTCGGTTATAAGAGAGTGCCAACTCAACTAAATTGCGGCAACCGCAGAGAGTGGGTGGAACAGCTCCTTGTAATCGATTGCGATGCAATAGGAGTTGATTGGCTGAGGAAAGCTCACCCAGTTGTGGTGGAATATGACCGTGAAGGGCGTTATTAGAAAGATCGAGTGACTGAAGAGCAGAGAGATTCCCAAGCATGGGAGAGATGACGCCCTCCAAACCACTGTCTGATAAATTGAGGGCAAGCAGGGTGGTGTTGTTAGGAGAGCAAGTAACGCCAGTCCAATTGCAAAAGGAGATATTGGGAGACCAATTCGCTAATGAGTTGTTGGGATCAAAACTGATGCCAGCTTTGAACGCCAACAGAGAATGTTGGGCGGAAGCATCAGTATTTTTGTTCCACGTGGGAGTTGAGAATGAGAAGAGCGAAAGCAGCATCAGCAGCATAGGCAGCAAATTTTTTTCCATTACTTGAAAAATGGCGATAGGCAAACTGTAAAGAAATAATATTTGAGGCAATCCTTAATTGAGGATGAGGTAAAGCTTTAATAAATCACCGAGAGACGAGCTGAGTCGTAAGGGTGAAAATTCAAATAAAATGTTGAAATAAAGTAGTGGAAGACAAGAGCTGAGTCATAAATAAAGTAATCTGAAATTAGAAATAAAATAGTGGGAGATAAGTGTTGAGTTACAAAATTGCGTAAAAATTTAAATAAAGTTGTAGAAGATAAGAGGAGTCATAAATTAATGTGAAATTAGAAATAAAGTAGTGAGAGGTAGGTATCCAGTTATAAAATAGTGTGAAATTTGAAATAAAAAATTGAAAGAAAATAGTGAAAGATAAAAGTTGAATTATAAATAATGTGAAATTAAAAATAAATTAGTGAGAGATAAGGGTTGAGTCATAAAATAATGTGAAAATTGAAATAAAGTAAAAATTGAAATAAAGTAGTGGAAGATAAGAGCCGTGTTATAAAATAATATAAAATTTGAAATAAAATAATGAGAGGCAGGGGTTTAATTACAAAATAGTGTGAAATTTGAAATAAAGTAGATAGGGGATGGCATATGCGATTCAAAGTTAAGACAAGGAGAAAAGAGAATACAATGAGAGAAGTAAAATAAGACATTTATTAATTAAAAGTATTAAACTCATCTAATCAATAAACTAATATATCTTATTAGGCCACATCACATTATTTCATTCATTGTGAATATTAGATAGGTATGTCATGAAAATTTTAATTAATCTCAAAATATTAATTACATATATTAAAGAGACAATTTAATTTTTTAGATATATACGAGGATTGTATTTATGGTTCCCCAACTCGAAAGCAACTACATAAACCTAGATGACTAGAACAACTGAACATTATAAAAGGACCAGCCACCCCCAGTGGCAAGCAAAAGAAACCAGGATAACCAAAATGACATAAGCCAACAGACCCCAAAAACACCAAAGCTAGAGATAGAAAACCAAGTTTATTTTTAAACTATACCCACCAAAGCTTCCTCCTTGGAATCCAGGGCATAGACAACTTCTCCACCCTTTGGATTTTCCCCATCAATCTCGGGCTGGAATTCCTCTTTCACTTTTTTCCCCACTCCTTCAATGTTAGTAGTCAGAAGCACAGACTGGGTTGTGTTTCCCTGGGCCCAGCATCCATAAACTTCTTCCCAAGATTTACTGCACTAGGACGATGCTACAAATTCCTTATATTGAATCCATTTTACCAATTTTTTGATAGCTTCGACCCTACACCTTTCATGCTGATGCTCACACATTTTTGCCAACTCAGGGATTTGGGTATTGAGTTCCTCTAAAACAAGTATTGTGGGAAATTTACCCACCTGAGAGCCCTACTTTGAAACTTTCTTATGTAGATATTCCATGAAATCAACCAGAACCATAAAACACATCTCTAACACCCTAAAAGCTGAGAGGGGTACCATTCCAAGGCCATCTCTCCTAGAGAATGATAGATGTGTCAAGGGTGACAAATCATGAAGTAGGATTTTATTCACTAGCCCCACTCACACCTCCAACCGCACACAAAAGGTAGTCACTTGGGCCACCACTTCTATGTCAGAGACGAAGGCCATTAGATTAGAAGCAAACATTACCATTATTTACGAATTCACGTGACTACCCACCCCTTGAAGCAGGAACTCTAACCCCAAGACATCCAAAATTACCTCAAAAAACACCTCTGACAGCAACCAAAAGATGTGAGACAATTTTGCCCTCAAGACATGGCCCATGAAAGCCATTTCTCAAGCTTTGCTTCCCCCCTAAATGCTCAGGACCACCAGAGCAATGTCTGTTATATCTTCCATTCCACCACCCTTTAATCCCACCTTCAATGGTTCTAATAGACCTTAACAATGACACATGCACCAGTTCCAGATTGCATAAAAACCCAATGATGTCATTATGATAAGGAGAGCTGCCTACAAAGACCCCACAAGCTAAGAGCGGCTGCCATTTCAACGAATGATGCCCAGATATCCAACATCAATGTATCCCCACGTGAGAAGCTCCCCATTCGTGTGAGGAAGACACCATGCAATTATTACTTAAACATCCAATGATAAACCCCCAAGCTAGTGGACCTCCAAATTTGGCAAAACACTCTCCCCTCTAAAATTGGCAAAAGTCTATCACATAGTTAGATGAACACCCACACCACAACCCCTCTTTAACCCAACTCGATAGAAGAAAAATTTGGGAAATCTTCCCATGTAACGTGAACATTATCCATTCTACAATTTTCTTTTTGATCGATACCACAATTAGCCAAAAATTAACAGCCGTATTCGCCTCACGATAGCAATGTTTGAAACTTACTTCAGAAAAAAGCTCTAAATTTTTCCAAGTGTTAGACAGAATATTATCGAAATGCCATGCTTTTGCCTCTTTCCTTTCTAGTGTAGAAACCATTACCTAGGAATCACCTTCAATCAATAGTTTGGGGATACCACATTAGAGTACCATATCTATACCCAAAGTGAGAGCTTGCGCTTCAACCTAATTATTCATGCCATCCAAAAGTTTTCTCGACAATGCTAGAATTAAGGAGCCACTGTAGTCCCTAATAACATAGCCTGCACTTGAAGCTCTAGGATTTCACGCGAAGCTCCATTAAAATTGAGCTTGAACCATCCCCCTGGAGGAGGAGTCCATTTTTGTTTATTTTTCTAAACTTTACTGCTAATGACGATTGACTCATTAATGGGGTAAAGAGACATTTCATTATCACTATAATATTTTAATAATAAATATATTATGAAATATTTGATTTGTCTTTTCTATTATACAATGCGAATAATTTAATATATTAATAATGAATATAATATGAAATATGTGATTTTATCCAGTGGGAAGTAGTCTAATGATAAGGATGATAATATAGAAACTGCTGCCTATCTATCAACCAAGATACAAATACTAGAAGACACAAAAAATTGATGAAACTGGGAGTATACCAAATTGTATTACAATATTTTATATTTATATTATTATACTTATAAATTATATACACACATTTATAATACTTTAATAGTATACATTATATAGTAATATATATAACTTTATAATATAAATTATATTAAATATTATATTTAATAATATATTATAATTATAAAATTATTATATTATATATTAATATAATATAGACATCATTTTACCAAAACATAGATTCACATTCCACACAAGTATAATCACACATTTAACATGCACAAAATAGATTTTTAAAAGACTTTCTCAGACTTGTTTACATAATGAAATATTTCTTGACATATGTGATACGTCACTGAGTTTTGCACATATTTTTGATCAAGCTTCTTTGAATCCTTCCATTGAAAAAAATATTTTTCAAAACAATGTGATAAATATTTATTTCCATATATTTTATACTAGATCGCGTAGTGTGATCTCAAAATCCATACAAATAAATATTTGTAAATAATTGTGTACTGTGGAATCCATAAATCTAGAGCATTTAAATATTTGAAACATTGAAAAAAATTAGTTAAAGGTCACAAAAAATGAACTTTTAAGGGAATTAAATTAAATTACTTAGAAAGTATGAATTTTAGTTTGGATGTAGTTATTATACTAAGAGATAATGCCTAAAATAAAATATTTTTTTACGTTTAAGACATATGAGACCACCTCTTACTCTCATTATGCAGTGGAACTTAATTGTGCTTCAAAAAATTAGGTATATAGATCTTACTCGTACAAGTTTTTAACTTGTGTCCTCCCATTCAAGGGCACAAGTTCTTCCTCATCAGACCAACTAAAATTCATGTATTATAAATAATTGGATAGAACATAAGATGACATTCATGTATTATAAAGAATTGGATAGAGCATAAGATGACATGTTAATGGAAACTTGTAAGTATAAATCCAACCTCACTATTTTTTTTATATATATATATATATATATATATATATATATATATATATATATAAAGTCACATTCCTTATGGCATAATCACACACAATCTACACAAAAAATATTTTGAAAGGATTTTCTTAAACTCTTTCATTTAATGAAACACTCTCGAATATAGGCTTGTCAAGGCAACACAGTTTATAAAATATCTCAAAGAGACAAATTCTTTCATATAAATGGTGTTTGTTTCAATCATATATCAAGTAATTGAAATAGTTATGTAGAAGCTACATATTGTATTGACATATGTGACATATTAGTTGACTTTACATGTGTATTTGGATGGGCTTATTTGAATTTATCTTCTGAAATACTTTGTCATTGCTCCTCACTATCACTACCCATCTCATCTTGAAATCTTTCATTGCTTTCATGTTTTACATGTATTTACCCTTTTCCATCACTTTGCCATTGCTCAAAGTCATTATGAAGCAAAATGTCTCCTCCAAATGCAACTCATTGACATATTGGATGAAAGAACACACCACCTCATTTTTCACTATCACCTCCACTAAAAATATTAAAATATTATTGCTTAATATTATATACAAAAAAGATAAAATGAGATCAATAGTCATGAGTTTCAAGTGAAGTACAACTAATAATTTACATTCTTTCGTTGTACAAATTTTACTTCACCAAAACATTAAGTCACATTTCTCCCAATCTTAATTGCACTTTTAGGGAAACTATTAATTAGAATAAAACAAGACGTGTCACTCTTTCAAAAAATAATTTCAACGAATAATAATAACAAATTGAATAATTTCTAAAAACACAAAACATACAAAAAGTACTTGACATTTTAACATCAACCCAAAAAAAAGCCCCACAAAAAATATAAAACTATATGAAAACATCATACTAATAAAAATATTACATTTTATTCTAGAATTAGATCGAGAATTCTATGCACGTGTCCTTTTTGCTTCTTGCAGTAAAACTGTAAAATTGCTCAAATCAAAATAAGATGAGTTGATAGATCTGAGATAAATGCAAGAAAATACTATCTTTAACACTATATTTAGGGCCATTTTGGAGAATAATCCCATCGACTCTATGTTAAAAAATGATCTCTCTAATACATTATTTCTATAAAGTCTTTTGCTTTTGTGTATTTATACCTTTGAAAAATGATTTAGAAGAATAACATGTTATATGTGACATGATAATCAACCTTGGCATCACAATGAGAATTTAAAACCATAAATGCAAAGGGAGAAGGAAGCACACAATATGAAGATTTATAATACTAAATAAGTTTAAAAATAGTTTCGCTAGAGAAAAAAATTGCATATTCCCTCAAAGGGATCTGCTACGTATGATTATAATGATAATAAAACAGTGATCACCCAGTTTGCAAAAATAACATGAAAAGCAACATCGATATTTCTAATCCCCAACATTGGCATGGATTGAAAAGCATATATTTTTAATGTTGGATGTTTGAGTTTAAAATTACTAGTAAACTAAAGTCTTTTTCTATCGGTTTCTAATAAATTAAAAGATAACTATTCTAATCCAAAAGTGTCGTGATATGGTTTTAGTATTTATTGTGGAGGAAAAAATAGACTATAAAGTATCATGATATGACTTTAATAGGCTATACTAATTATAATGAAAAGCTTTAAATCAAAGTGTAAACGTTTAATAATCAATTAAATTATTGTTTCAGCTGACAGCAATATATTTGATGTCAGTTTTTCAATAGAAATAGGTCAATGAATATTTGTTTAAAAAAAAAAATGAAAATGACATTGTCAGATGGGTCAGTATACAATAAAAATTAACAAAGCTTCACATGTTAATCCATATATAAATTTAGTATTTGAGCAATATAATAAAACCTCTATACCTGCATAAGCCTTAGAATTGTTGTGAAAACACTTAGTTTTTATTTTCCTATTTCATATTGACATGACAGAATACATGTTCATCAGCAATATGACTTGCAGGGCCTGCAGCAAATTAGTAAACATGTAAGATGATCGCATGGGAAGAAGTCATAAACTATTTGATCGATATGTTGTAATGATAACGCTTGTGAGACTCAGGTTTTTGGTCCCTGGTGTGCATATCATCGGGTCTCGGATGAATACCAGTTAAAAATATATTATTAAAAATAATGTAAATCTGAAAATATTAAATTGCATCAAAGTTAAATAGCAATTAATGAGCAATTGAAAAATACTTTCAAAAAGATTTTATTTGTCCAAAAATGCATTAGAAAGAACACAGTGTGTTGGAATAGGGCATTTCGGCTGGTTGGTCGCCGGCATAACCACCCAGCAAAATAACACTTCCAAAAAAAATACAGAGATACCGTTCTTGTCAAATTACAAATAGTTGCATATCCAATGTCCCTCTTGCCTCATGTCACCACTGCCACTATTTAATTGGTCCAACACCTGAAATAATAATCCAAACAAAATCGATATGTATTTTCGAATAACATAAACTTATAATTCTGGAAGACATGATCATCTTACATGTAACAAGGTGTAGCAAAGAAAGTCGAAGCATGCAATTCCCTGTCGTCCATGTTTTTTTCAAATTGTTATATCAAAAAAGGATGCCGTTTTCAAATTGTTAAATCAAAATAGGAGCACATTATTGAACATGGATCAAAATCGCCTTTCATGTAGATATAGGTCCCTCTTCATGGTCAAGCAATTCCCGAAAAACATTAAAAAAAAAGAGTAAAATGTGAATTTAATTTTGACAACAGTACTTTGCCCAGAGAAAAGACTAAGTCAGTGACGCATGGAGACCATTAGTTTTTTTTATTTTAGTATAAGTCGGTTATATTCTACGTTGCAAAATGAGAAACGGGGTAAAACACTGCATTGGAATTTAACTCTGACAAAATCACTTAATCTGGGATAACTACTCAGAATGAAGCTAAAACTTAACAGTTTTATAAACTTATCTTCCAAAAAAAGTCGTTCATATTCTTATTTCCTGTAAGCATGGTCTGCAACTCTGGTTTTGAGAATTTGTCTGGATATGTGCAAGCATATTTGCCCTTAAGCGCAGCCACCTGCTCAAAACATAACTTTAGAACCTTGCAAAATGTTTTCATTCAACATTGCCATGTTAAACCTGCTCTGCTGTCGGCTCAGCAAAAGCTTTGGCAACTTTGTATTCTGCTCTCGCAGACAAGATGACGGAAAGCAGAGAGAATAAAAATAACAGAAATAGAGATAGGCGCACTCAGATTGCTACAGCAATCAAAAGAAAAGATTTTTTAATTTTTTTTGATTCTCTGTTAAAATCTGCGATCATGGGCTACATATATAGAATTGAAAACAAACAAAGAACTGTAACTAGACTAATCTTTAACTAAAGTTGTGCATGCAAGCTGAGATAACTTAAGCAGATGATTACGCAAACTAGGCTAAGACTGAAGCAGGGGATCATGCAAACAACGTGCATGAGGGAGGCAGAATAGGAAGTGGAGAAATTAACTCTAGTTTCTAACACTCCCCCTTAATTTCTACCACTAACTACTTCAATATTTACAATGCCTAAATTTTGTCTTAGATAATCAAAACTCTCTTTTGCTAATGCCTTTGTGAATATATCTGCCAATTGGTCTTCAGATCTACAGAACTCCAAATGGATTTCTCCATTGTTCACTAACTCTCTGATAAAATGAAATCTTGTATCAATGTGCTTGCTCCTCTTGTGAAAAACATGATTTTTTGACAATGCAATCGCTGATTTGTTGTCACAAAAGATTGGTGTTGACTCCTTCTGTGCTTGTAATAAATATGTCAATACTCTCCTCATCCAAGTTGCTTGACATGCTGCTGATGTGGCTGCTACATACTCTACTTTAATTGATGACAGTGTCACTATAGGTTGCTTTTTGGATGCCCATGTGACCACACCTATTCCAAAAAGAAAGGCATGTCCATAAGTACTCTTCCTGTCATCAATGTTACTTGCAAAATAACTATCAGTATAACCAATCAAACCAAAATCATCAGTTGTGGAATATAAAATTTCATATTTTTTTGTTCCTACCACATATCTCAATATCCTCTTTCCAACTTGCCAATGTGAGTCTTTTGGTGACTCCATGAATATAGAGATTAAACTGATTCCATACATGATATCTGGTCTTGTAGCTGTAAGATACATTTAACTACCAATTAGTATTTTGAATGTTGTAGAATCAACATTAGACCCTTTGTCTTCTTTGCTAATTTTGGTCCCTGTAGCAACTGGTGTAGGTGCTAATTTACAATTCAACATCTTAAACCTCCTTAACACATCTTTTGCATATTTAGTTTGACAAATAAAAATTCTCTTCTCAGATTGTACAACTTCAATGCCTAAAAAATACTTCATTAATTCCAAATCTGTCATTTCAAATTCTTTCTTCATTGCTGATTTAAATGTGTCTACAGACAAATTTTCAGTGAAAATCAAATCATCAACATACAAACACACAATCAAAATCTAACATTCTTTGTTGATTTTTGTGTACAATGTAGGCTCACTATTGCTTCTGCTAAATCCATTGTTTGTCATGTATGAATCATTCCTGCTATACCATGCTCTTGGTGCTTGCTTGAGACCATAGAGGGCCTTCTTCAATCTGTAGACTTTTTCTTCATGTCCATGCACTTCATAACATGGTGGCTATTTCACATACACTTCTTCATCTAGGAAACCATTTAAGAAGGTTGATTTGACATCCATTTGATATACTTTCCTATTATTTTGTGTAGCTATTGCTAAAACCATTCTAATAGTATCAAGTCTAGCAACTAGAGCAAATATTTCATTATAATCAATTCCATGTTCTTGTGCAAAACTTTTTGCTACTAATCTTGCCTTGTGTTTTTCAACATTTCTTTCTGCATCAAATTTGGTCTTATAAACCCATTTGACTCCTATGCAATCCCTACCTTCAGGTAGATTAATTAGATCCCATGTTTGATTTCTCTCAATGGCATTCATCTCTTCATCCATTACTTTTATCCAATGTTCCTCATTAACTGCTTCTTCATAATACATAGGATCATGAGAGAAAAAGGCGAAATTTGAAAATAAATCTAACTTCTCTTCTTCTTGATTATAAATCTCATTCAAGTTTCTCATTTTCTTACCTTTAAATTTTGATCTTAAAGTGACAAGAGTTGGATCTGATTCCTCACTTACTTGTGAATTAGGAGTAGGATGACATGCATGACCAGATGATTCACCTTGTGCTAAGCTCCTAGGTGTTCTTATTAGAGTACTTGTTCTTGCTTGTGGAGAGAATTGATCACCTTGCAAATTTTGTTTTTCAAATTCTTCTTCATTTTGGGGAATTGGTGCTCCAATTATGATGGTTTTATCAATGCTTCCATCCCATGCTTCTTCTTCTTTAAATTCCACATCTCTGCTAATAATCATTTTCTTTGAAATGGGGTTATACAACTTATAAGCCTTTAGTTCTTCACTATAGCCAATAAAAATAAATTTATCACCTCTATCATCAAGTTTTCTTTTCAATTTAGATAGTATAAGAAAATATACAATACAACTAAAAATTCTGAAATGATGTACACTATGCTTCTTACCACTCCAAGCTTCTTGTGGAATTCGATCCTTGACACTCTTTGTTGGGCTTCTATTCAGAATATATACTGCACATGCTACTGCTTCTACCCAATATTTATTTGACAAATGTTTGGCCTTCAACATGCTTCTAACTATCTCCATGATTGTTCTATTCTTCCTTTCTGCTACACCATTCTGTTGTGGTGTGTACCTTGTAGTCAGTTGCTTTTTAATGCCATGATATCTGTAAAAATCTTGAAATTTATTAGACATATATTCACCTCCTCTATTTGATCTAAGTACCTTGATGTAAAGGCCACTCTGCTTTTCAACCATAGCCTTGAATTCTTTAAATTTTCCAAAGGCTTTAGACTTTTATTTGAGAAAATATATCCAAGTCTTTTTGCTAAAATCATCAATGAAGGTTAGAAAATAAGAACTACCTCCAAATAATGGAATTTGCATTGATCCACATAAATCACTATGGACTAGCTCCCATATTACCCTTGCTCTCTATGAGGCTCCTACTAGAAAGCTCTCTCTATACAGTTTTGCCAGAATGCAAATTTCACATGAACTTCCTAGTTATTCTATTGGTGGTAATCCCTTCACCATATTTTTCTTTTGTAACAAATTCAAACCTCCAAAATGTAAATGTCCATACCTTAAATGCCATAGCCATGATTGGTCTAGATGCATGGTTTTAAAGTGGGCTTCCTCTTCTCCTTGGATGCACTGAATTCGAAGAGGGAATATCTGATTCTTGGTTATCTCCACTTTTCCTATCAACCTGTCATTTGGAAATTTGTCTAGTATTGTGCAGACATTATCCATAAAAGATACTTTGTAACTTTTTTGTACTAACTGTCCAACACTCATAAGATTATGCTTTAGTATAGGTACAAAATAAACATCAAGAATTAATCTTCTTTCACCATTTTTTGCCAAAACATTTATTACTCCTTAACCAATTACATCCACTTTGTTATCATTTCCTAATTTCACTCCAGATTTTATGGAATCATTAAGACTAGCAAAGAATTCTTTATTCCCTGTCATATGGTTACTGCATCCACTATTTAAAAACCAAATATCTCTAGCATTTTCTTAAGCAACATGACAAGTGAGAAATAAGCTTCCAAAATTAGAATTAGATTCATTTGTGTAATTAGCATTATGCTTGTCCACATCTCCTTGTTTTTTTCTGCATTCACTTGCATAATGTCCATATTTTTTGCAGTAATAACATTGAATTTTAGATCTATCAAACTTTTGGTGAATTTTGCTAGAAGTGATTGTTTCTACGTCCTCTATTGTTGTAGTTTTGATTATTGTTTTCACCTTGATCTGGATTGTTCCTTCCATTTCCACCTTGTCTCTTCCTCTGAAATTTGACCTTCCTCTTCCTCTTCCTCTGCCAAATGATACCTGAGACTTGAAAGCATTCTCAAAAGAAGTATTGTTATTCCTATTCATTCTGGATTCATGTGTCAATAAAGATCCCATTAATTCATCTACTGATAACTGTTCCAAATCCTTGGTTTCTTCACTAGCTACAACTATTGCATCAAATTTGATGGGTAAACTCTTGAGTATTTTTTCTATGATCTTCTGATCTATTATTGTTTCTCCATTGGATCTAATTTGGTTCACAATATTCAATACTTGACCCATAAACTGGTCTATAGACTTTAAATCATTCATTTGTAAATTTTCAAAATTTCTCCTAAGAGATTGCAATTTAGCTATTTTCACCTTTATATTACACTTTATAGGTGGTCTCTAAGATTTTTCATGCCAACTTGGATCTCGTTGCTGCTGCAACTCTAGAAAAAATGGATTCATCCATTCCCTATTGGATTAGGAATAGAGCTTTTACATCTTTTTTTTGTTCTCTTTAAGCTCTTCTTTTTATGCTCGAGTTAATGCCTGAAAGGCAACGTCATCCTGTGGTTCTACAAAGTCATTTTCTACCAAATCCCAAACATCTTTTGAGCAAAATAATGTTCTCATTTTAATTTTTCAAAAATCATAGTTCTTACCATTGAAAACGAGAATCTGGAGCTGATAAATGCTATTGTTTGTTTCCATGTCTCAAGCTGAAAGACTACAATGAACAACGGCTACAATTTATCTATATTCTCCATCCTCCAATGTGTTTTGACAGCTTACAAAATATGGATGTGGCTAGGACCAAGGGCGATGGCGTCTATGCAAGGAGAGTTGAAGGCAAGCAACAATAGAAAGGACTATGGAAGACCAACAGGGTAGGAGCGTCCAATGGTGTCCTTTGTAAAACCCTGATTCGACTTGGCGAAGTGTCCACGCAGGTGAGGCCAATGATCCTTTGTGGCCAACCTTGGACGGACGGTGAGAGGATCTGCAAAGAAACCAAGAAGCTGCAAAATCTAAATCAAAACCTCTATAGGATGTTGTGGAGACTTATTGACGCTAGGGAATCCATACAAAGGCTGTCTCTTCCGTGCTCTAATTTGCTTCACGCTAGACTACCGCTTTCACCCTTTTCAAATTGACTTCACCACCAAGATTTGTCATCCAAATATTGATTGGAGGGGGCGCGTGTGCCTAGATATGTGTGTTGCAAGTGTTGATGCTAGTGCGTTTGATGATGGCAAACCCTCACCTTGCACGTTGCATAGATCCACAATTTTGTGAGGTAGGATATGTCTCCCAAATGCTCAGCGCAACCCTCTCCATGCTTCTCCGTGTGAGGATGTAGCAAATAACAAAGATTTTCTCCTCCAAAGGCTCTGATACCAATTTGACGGAAAGCAGAGAGAATAAAAATAACATAAATAGAGATAGGCGCACTCAGATTGCTACAACAATCAAAAGAAAATATTTTTTAATTTTCTTGATTCTCTATTAAAATCTGTGATCATGGGCTACATAAATAGAATTGAAAACAAACAAAGAACTGTAACTAGACTAATCTTTAACTAAAGTTGTGCATGCAAGCTGAGATAACATAAACAGATGATTATGCAAACTAGGCTAAGACTGAAGCAGGGGATCATGCAAACAACGTGCATGAGGGAGGCAGAACAAGAAGTGGAGAAATTAACTCCAGTTTCTAACACAAGATAGGATGAAAATTATATTGAACAAAAACATTTGTTGGTTGGTTTTTTAGCCCAACATGTTAGTTGCCATGTTGCTACCAACGACATAGGTGGCTTTCGCTCCCAGCTCATTCCATGCACTAATAGCCCCAATAGTAACTTAAGCTCTGAATTGTTTTCAACAGAGATAAATGGTCTTCACTGGACAACAAATATGAATTTATTCACTCTTTACTGGAAATTAGGGAAATTATTAAAAATATCATTTCAACTCACCCAACATTGGAAAACCCTTTCATTTTGTGTTTGCCAAATAAATTGGATTGGATGATCATAAATTGAACATAAATTAATACCCAAAGGCCTTCCATATATTACCCGTCAGGTACTAAATAAGATACAAGAAGAAAATATGTCACATTTCTAACCAAAACAACAACGAACAATGACATAAAACTTTTTAACACTTTCCGTCATAGATGAATTAGTTCATATAACAAAAAGGCTTGTGTTTCAGAAGTCCGTTTAGAAGAGACAG
Source organism: Torreya grandis (assembly GCA_037957365.1). Classification (NCBI taxonomy): domain Eukaryota; kingdom Viridiplantae; phylum Streptophyta; class Pinopsida; order Cupressales; family Taxaceae; genus Torreya; species Torreya grandis. Next base: position 899,558 of record JARHVA010005003.1, read on the forward strand.
AATTATCAAAGCTACCTATAATGTAACAAGTATTTCAGCAATATATAATGTCTGATAACAGTCCGCAGATGTGTATTGTTGTTGTTATTTCCAGTCATTCTCCTCAAGTGATTCTGATTATGGTTGACTGACACTCAAGGCTAGATTTATACAACTGCCACATATAAGTTTTCAAATAGTTCTTGCAAACCTTTTCAGATCAACATGTAAAAAAAAGTTATAAAAATACGTCTTCTTGTCTATATAAGAAACTAATTGCATGCATGAAAACTGCATTTGTTAGTGAAAACCAGCGTTGTTTTACTATCTCAAAGTGTGAGTTGAAAACATTGTTCAGTCACACCTTATAGTTTTAGTGAGAAATTTAATTTGGCAAACTGCATAAAAAAGACACCAATCTTGCCAAAGACATAACGCTCTCTTCACTGTTCACTGTGACTGAGGCGAGGCTCTATTCCAAAGCTGACATATCTTTGGAAATATCAACGCTAAAGCTATTTTAAAAAAACTGAAAAGTGTTGGAAAAAGCTACAACACTAATGGCTGTGGAAGGGGAAAAAAATTGCAAAATGTATGCAAGAAATAATACCAAATAAAAGGTCCTATGTGGGCAGCAAATAGACAACAACAACAATGAACTATAAAATACTGAAACAGGTGATGGGCAGAGTATGGCTAAAAAAAAATATTAAAAAAACATATATATTAATTCTGAAAAATTATTTACAACTACCGCTGTTTATAAAAATCTCTGATCTTTTTTTGTTCTGGATGATTGTCTGACTACTATCAACGTATAACTTTCCTCTGCTTCTTTGCTACTAGCTGCTACTAAAAACTCCCCTGTTCTTTTGTCTGCTCTACACTCTTATAGGCTGCTGCTCTGTTCTCTCTTTTGCTGCTGCATGGAATGCCGTTTTGCTGTTACGCATACACTTCTCTTTAACTACTGCTGCGTTGAATAATACCTATAGCCGTACATTCCCTTTTTCTTTTAAAAAACTCAATTTGTAGCTCTCCCCCAAATGAATCAAAAGGGCTTCAATTTTCAAATTTGAACGGGGTTGCATTTAATTCTGCAGCTATGGGGAGTTAAGTAGGTCAGAAATAATAATATTTTAACACTCTCTTTTATTTTTGACCTTTCTACCATGGTCAGCGATACTTTTCTCAGTTTCCAAAATCTCTTTATAACTTCTCTCTAGCTTCCCAAATGCTTCTACATCTGTTTTATGCATGTTCAGAGTTTTGTTACTAAAGTTCATAGCTCTGTTGATAGAGTCCATAGATGCACTGTTGAAAGCCATAGCTACCCTACCAAAATATGTAGCTAGGCTATAATTGATAGCTAGATTGACGAAATTCATAGCTGGACTAATGAAATCTCTAGTTACACTATCAAAATCTATAACTCCCTGGATGTAATCCATAGCTCTGTTGTAGGAGTCTAGAGCTATGTTGTTCGAATCCATAGCTCTCATGTAAGACTTTGACGTAGATGCAGGGTAATGGGAGATAAAGGGGGGTATAAAGCAACACCTTTTTTTTTAAAATAACAATAGTTAAACTTGGAGAGAATGTTAGGGACACTTCGAAAAGGAATTTGACAATGACATAAAAACATAAATTATGATATTTTGAATGTAGTTTCTAAATATTAATTTATTTTACAATACTCAGATAATAAAAGTGCGCGAAATAGATGCCGTTATGACAATAAGTTAGTATTTTTTAAAAAAAGATAAGGGGAGTGCATGTGTACAAACACACTTTTTATGAGTAAACAATTGAATTTTTGTATGAAATTTCATATATAAATAAGTGAAATATCGAAGATTGTTGAGAATATATATTTTTAATTTTTTTTGATTATATATATAGTTTTTAAATATTGTATAAGTCAAGACAACTGAGAAATTGAAATTACAAGTGTACGAACACAACTTTTTAACTTTGACTTCAAGGAAATCAATTTTTTTCTAAAGCATAATTGACAATGTGTAGATTGTTGAGATATAAATTTTATAAACTTTTGATTAATATTCAAAAAGTTATAAGAAAATTTGTGATGATACGTATATAGTCCATAATGAGGTATGTTATGTATAAATTAAGTAATAATTATAAATAGTATCCTAAATAAAAAAATCATATATTCTAAAACTAAACTTTCTCCTCTACGAACCCATATAATTTAAAAAAAAATAAAAATAAAAGATCCCTGATCACATGTGTCAATAAAGACGAAAAAGACACCTAATTTTTTAAAAAACTAAGTGGGTTGTTCCATGACTAGTTTCAAGATAGGTTTAGACCTCTTAAAGCCTATACCCAAGGCAAATTTGGATGAAAAATGAAAATTTTAAAGGGCATACACCCTTTGCAAAGGGTGTACGCCCTTTATAAAGGATGCACACCCTTTATAAAGGATGCATGCCCTTTATAAAGAATTCACACCTTTTACAAAGAGCATGCATCTTTTTCAAAGGGCGTACGCCCTTTTTAGAATGCAATTTTTTTTTCAATTTGAGGTGTTTGGAATGCAATTTTTTTTTTCAATTTGAGGTGCAAGTATATATTTAGTAAAATAAATGTTAAGTATAAGTTTACATTGTAAACTTATACTTTAAAATTATTTTACTAAATATAACAAATTATGACCACTCAACATCTTTTGAAATTGATTACAAAATTGTAAAATTTACCATTTAGAAGTTAGTGTTTCAAATTTTATTCCAGTCAATATTTAGTTTTTAAAATTTTAAGATCAGAAGATAGAATGACAAACAAGGTTACAGAGCATGTTATGTATGCAATATATCTATACCATTGATTATGCCCCATATTTCACCTAATTGAGTATGCCCTACCTACTTTACCTACTTGAGTATGCCCTACCCGATTGAATACCCGAGCTTGAAGGTGCATTCTTAAATAATTTATGGGTTTTTCAATCAATGGGTCTATTAATATACATAAATGACTACCTTGTATCATTTAACTTGTAGCATACCTATAATCATGATACAGTCACTCATACATGACATCTATTTATTACATATATGTATGCATTCACTCATACATGACATCTACCTGTAATCATGATATGATAACTTATACTTGACATGAATGTGGCTAATCACCCTAATAGACTCCATTTGAAATATAATAATTCAACACACCATTCAAATTCATTCTAAAAAGGTACCACACTCTAAAACAAATGTCAGATAGATGGTCAATCCATGCATTCTTTAATTCTAATCTCATGCATTATTCCAAAGTCATGTAGAATAAAGTCATATTCTAGCACTCCAAATTCACATAAGACACTCCCTTATTGATCCTTATCATCCTTAATCACTCCCTCATCAACCCTCGTATCTGTGGTTATCATCCCTATTCATTCCCTCACTGTTTCTCATTGTCCCTCAATATTCTTATTTACTCTTTCATTGGCTATCATCACCCTTCATTGTTGTTAATCACTCCCTCATCAACCCTCATAATCCCTAGTCACTCCCTCATCATCCTTTATTGTCATTGATCATTCATTGATCACCCATAAAAATTCTAAGTTATCAAACCTCATCAACCCTAATTATATATAATCACTCTCTCATCATCCTGAGCATCATCCCTAGTCACACTCTCATCATCCCTCATCATCTATAATAACTCCCTCATTAACCATCATCATTTCTTATCATCCCTAGTCAATTCTTCATCATCTTTCACTGGACCCCTCATCATCACTAATCACTCTCTCATCAACCCTCATCATTCTTAATCATCCATAATCACCCTTCCTCATCTTTCCTCATCCCTCATTGCCCCTAACAATTCCCTCATTGTCACTCATCATACCTAATCAATTTATTGTCATCCCTAGTCACTCCCTCATTTAGTAGAGTGTGTTCCAATCTAGTAGTCCGTATAAATTTGTTTCAATTCCTTTTATTCTGATTGGAGTGTACTAGGGTGATTATTCTCATTCATATCAAGTCTATTAAATAGGGTCATGATGGATTACTCTAGGAAGATTGTTAAATGATTTACATGGTGAAAATAAGATAATATCTTCTTTACACTTGTATGGAAAAAAATCATTTTGAACGATGAGGGATGATGAAAAATGATGATAGATAAAAAAAATTACCTCTTTGTGCTTACTTTGTATGAGTGAAATCCTTATTCTAGACAAATTATTTCCAAATCATTGAGTGAAAGGGCCATATCATTTTGGATCTTCTTATGTTTGTCAGTTATTCTCAAAGAATGATGTGGGTCATGAGTATAAATTATTAGCATTTATGCCATTGACTTTGTTATGGCATGTTTTCTCCTTGCATTGAAATCTTTGCGCTTATGTAGGAATTATGATAGCAAAGTAGAGAGGGGGTTGACATGAACTACTAATGCTTGCATCATTCCTTTGTAATGTGGTCTCCATAATGTATGTTTATTGTTTATCATTTAGGTTTCATTTTTAGGGTTTCAGGTAAAGGGTTTAGGGTTATAAGTTTATAATTCATTTTTTGGAGTTGATTGTATGGGTTCTAGAATTTTGGTTTTAAGGTTTAGGGTTTATCTAGTTTTAGGATTTAGGGTCTATGGTTTTGGGTTTGAGGTTTTATGGTTCTGGATTTATGGTTTAGGGTTCAACTTTCAAGGTTTATGGTTTAGTGCTTAGGGTTTCACTATTAGGGTTTAGTGTTAAAAGTTTAGGGTCCAAGGATTTAGGTTTAGGGTTTGGGGGTTTGATGTTTAGGGTATAAGTTTCATGATTTAAAATTTTTTGTTTAAGGTTTAGTGTTTACTATTAAGGACCTATAAGGTTAAGGTTTATGGTTTAGTGTTTGAAATTTAGGATTTTAAAATTATGGTTTTAGATTTAAGGTTAAGGGCTTAAATTTTAGGTTTTAGGGCTTAGAGTCTAAGATATAAAGTCTAGAGTTGAAGGTTTTAAGGTTCTATGTTTAGGGTCTAGGTTTTGGGGTTTAGGTATTATTGTTTTTGGTTTAGGGATAATGTATTAGGGTTAAGTGTTCAAGGTTTATGGTGTTTAGGGTTCAAAAGTCAAGGTTTATGGTGTTTAGGGTTTGGGGGTTTGGGTTTTAGGGTTAATGGTTTAGGTGTAAATGGAGTGAACTAGGGTGATTACCTACATTTGTGTTTGAAGTTTAGGTATGAACAAGCACTTATGACTCTAATGAGATTTTAGTGTTGAATTCTCCCCAACACTTTGCATTATGTTTTAAAACATTGCTAACCTTCTTCACTTGATGAATTGAGAACTTTGATTGCAAATACATTGCCATCCCTTAAAATTCCTTTATAGATTGATCCAAAGTTACCCACTCTAAGTAAATTTGTCTCATTAAATCCATTTGTTGCATTAGAAAGATCTTGATATGTAAACTTTGGATATCCCAATCTTCTAAACATAATGTTTGAGGGATCAAAGTGATGCCTCAAAAATTTCTATCTCCATAGTATTCCTAATATTAAAGAGCATCGCATAAATGTAGTGACTCCAATAACTGATAGAATTACTTTTGTAATCAGTGAATGCTTTCCTTGTCCTTATTTTTCACATGCATATAAAAAGAATTCTTTTGGACCATAGAGTCCTAGATTTCCCATCAACAATGCAATAACCCTTTTATTTAGAAACAACCCTTGTTCTGGAATTGGACCTCTCAAATTCTTGTAACTAATATTAATCTAGTGAAGGACTTTTAGCTGTCTAAGGGACATGGGTATTGCACCTAAGAGTAAATTGAAAGAGAGATCAACACTCTCTAGATTTTATAATTTGCTAAGTACATCTGGTATTGGACCCATGAAAGAATTATGGGAGAGATTCATATATTCTAGTGCCAAGCAGTTATCTAGTATGCTTAAAATGTATCCATCAAGTTGATTTCTCTAAATGTCTATTGCTTGAGCACTTATAATCTTACTTATTTATTCAATTAAGGATCTATGTAAAAACTTCCATGATAGATTCACATAGAATTAAATGATTTTAAGATTGGCCATAGCTTCTCTAGGTATGTTGTCCCTCAATTTATTGTGATAAAAGTCAAGTAGTTCTAAATTAGGGCATCTCCCTAAGCTAGTAGGTATCTCTCCTAAGAAATGCTTTTGATGAAGATCAAGTCTCCTTAGCTATTGGAGTCTACCAAGATAAGTAGGTATTCTTATTGACAACTTGCTGTCACTAAAATTCAACAATTTAAGACTTTACAACTGACCAATATCATCTAGAATGATTCCTTATAATCTGTTGCTATTCAAATATAATTATTCCAACTTATGCAATATTTTAATTCCATGTGGAATGTATCCCCTTAAAATATCATGGCTTAAGGCCAAGTAGGTCAAGTTAAAAATATTGGTAATATATTGAGGCATCTATTCGCTTATGTTTATATATGCTAAATGTAAAATAGAGAGCTTAGAAGAAAGTTGGCCTATGGGTGGAGGCAAAACACCAAACAAACAATTATATGACATTATTATCTCTTTCAGTGGGGAGCAATTTGTAAGAGCAGTGAGAAAGGTTAATAAGGTTTGACTTCCACTAACAAGTTGATTATTATGTATGTTAATATTTTCAAGAAGGATCAACTTAACCAACTTTATAGGCACCATTCCACTCAGTTGGTTGTTATCTAGATAAATTATCTTGAGTTGGGAATAATTTCCAATGGAATTTGGTATTTTTCCACTAATCTAATTTCCTGATGGATAGAGCGATTGAAAATTGGTGAGCTTAGAACCAAGTTACCATGGAATACTTCCACTTATCTGGTTTTGACTCAAATTTAGGTTTATGAGAGTAGTAAAGTTAAGGAGAGAATTTGGGATTAGTCTAGTGAGATGGTTCTCATAAAGGTAGAGCATCTGTAGCTAGGTGAGCTGGTGTAATTTAGAAGATGGGGCCCATAAGATTATTTATTGACATGTTTAAGGTAATCAAGGTAGATAGGTTTATAAGAGAGGAGGGAAGTATACCTATGATGTAGTTTGTTTCCAAGTAAAGAATCTAGAGATGTGGCAATAGTCCAAGCTTAGCTGGAATACTCCCCTCCAGCCAATTAAAAGAGAGTTGTAAATTAGTCAAGGAATAGATGTTTCTTATAGAGGAGGGGATAGTGCTAGACAAATGATTCATATGAAGGTAAAGCATTTGTAGCTTGGTGAGCTTACCTAATTTATCAATAATAGGGCCTATGATATTATTTATTACAACCTATAATTCAATCAAGGTAGAGAGGTTTCCAAGAGGAGGAAGTGTACCTATGAGGTAATTTTCTCCCAACTAAAGCATCTGGATATGTGGAAACAACCCAAGCTCATCCTTAATACTCCCCTTCAGTCAGTTAAAAGAGAGTGCCAACTCAACTAAATTATGGTAACCATAGAGAGTGGGTAGAATGTTTCCTTGAAATTGATTGTGATACAATATGAATTGATTGGATGAGGAAATATGGCCTAGTTGTGGTGGAATATGACTGTGAAGTGTGTTATGAGAGAGATAGAGTGATTGAAGAGTAGAAATATTCTAAAGCAGAGGAGAGATGATTCTCTCTAAAGCCCTGAGTGACAAACTAAGGGTAAACAGGGTGTACATATTAGGAGAGAAAGTAATGCCAATCTAATTGCAAAAAGAGATATTGGGAAACCAATTCACTAATGAGTTGTTGGGATCAAAACTGATGCCATATTTGAACACCAACATAAAATGTTGGTCAAAAGCATCATTTTATGTGGGAATTGAGAATGAGAAGATCAAAATCAGCATCAACAACACCATAGATAGCACAAAATTTTCCATCTCTTGAAAATTAGTGATAAGAAAAGCATAAATAAATAATATTTAAGGTGATCATGAATTGAGGATGAGGTGGGGGATTAAATAAAGTATTGGTAGACAAGAGAAGATGTGAGACAAGTTAATGTAATGTGAAATTTGAAATAAAGTATTGGAAGATAAGAGCCGAGTCATAAAGTAATGTGAAATTTGAAATAAAGTAGCGAGAGACATGTGTTGAGTCACAAAATAGTGTGAAATTTAAAATAAATTAGTGGAAGATAAGAGTAATGTCATAAATTATTTTGAAATTTGAAATAAAGTAGTGAAAGATAGTTGTTGAGTCACAAAATAGTGTGAAATTTGAAATAAAATAGATAAGGGATGGCATATGTAGGTTAATCAAGAGATTCAAAGTGAAGATGACAAGGAGAAAAGGGAAGACAATGAGAGACAAGTAAAACAAGGCATGGCAGGAAATAATTCTTAAGAAATAAGTGGAATAATAAAAAATAATAGATCTTAAACAAGTGGAATAATCAATTGAAATGCGTATCCACAAATTGACTTGGTGTGGAATAATTCAATTTTATTTTTTTACCATAAATTTGCTTATAAAATATTATAAAAGTATACAAGGTAAAATGAAATAATTTATTAGCTAGGAAAATTAGTGAAATGTAGTGTGTTATTAATATTAAATTCAATGCTATGATAAATTCTCTTTAAATGCTTGTTGATGCACAATAAATTTATGTGAACAACATCTATACTAGATTTTTTTTAGATGATCTCCAGATACCTAAATGTAGTAAGGTGGTTGTGTATTTAAAGATGGATTTAATTCAAATTAGGACAATTCATTGGTGCCAAAATGACACCAAATAATTGAAAAGTTAAAAAATATAGGACAACCAAGGGTGCCCTAGGTAACTAAGTAGGACCACACAAACCCTAGGAAGTTAGTGATTACGTTTATAGGCCCTAGAACTGTACTTGGTATGTTTTTAGGAAGACCACCACAAAACTATGAATTTAAGAGGAGAGAGAAAGGAAGGAGATATAAAATGGGAGGATACCATGTCAAACCATAAAACATGCCAATAAGACCTAATTTGGACCAATAATGACACAAGTACATTATAGTTGTATAATTTATTAACTAATAAATGCTTAGGGGTTATTTTTGGATGCCTATATTTTTTCCCAATTTTATGTTTGTGTGTGCATATATATAAAACTAAAGCAAACATGATATGTATACAATAACAATTTCCTCTAAAACTATTGAAGAAATATATGATTTACATGTGGATTATACAAGAAAATTATTTCATTTTTCAACAAATGAATGGGTGAGTGCCAATGATAATAATTTATAATAAAATATAGAAAACTAAAAATGATATATATGATTTGATTGAAGATGTGCATAATGCATGTTTGAGGTTATGTGCCTTTGAATCTATGCTCAATCTTGCATACATTTATGAGTATAATTTTAGTGATAAAAATCAACCTACACCAAAATTCGAATTCATATTCTTAAATAGATATGATGTAATATCAATGTAAAATTGAGTTAGAAACACTTATCAGATATGGGCAACCACATTTGAATAAAATTTTAAGCACAAAAAATTGAAGTTAAGCACTTTATTAATTACAGGCCTCCAAATCCATTTTGTTGAATATTATAATGCATATGCCCTAATAACATGTAAGGAATTAAGAGGAATATAATTATTTGTAATAATTTTAAGAAGGGAAGTCTAAGAAGTTATATTGAGAAGATAAAAAGGTCTAATCGAGGCTTGTCTATAGAGTTTGCCAAAGCTTGGAAGGATATTATTATCATCATGAGAGGAATTACTTTAGAATTATAATAAGAAAGTATTGCAAAAGTCACTAACATGAGCATGGATAGATTGAAATTTTTAAAAGATAGAAGAAGACGGAAGAAGGAAGGAGTAAATTCAACATTTATTTAAAGAGAATGAGTGAATCGTTTATGTATGAGACATCCAAGATCAAATATTGGTGATTCAAATACACAACTTTATTTAAACAAGAAATCATAATGAGAGTAGAAAATAAAATAACATGCATTAGTGAAGAAGGTTGTTATGAAAATATTACAAATTTCCTATTGGCACACACCCAAAATCAAAGGCTTAATGAGCTCTCTAGTGGAATAATAGATGGCCTAAAAGCTAAACAACCTACTTAACTTTACACTAGAAAAATTGCTATACTGCAATATCTACACAATCCACTATTATTGCCTTGGAGGAGAGGTCCTCATATAAACATAGAAGAGGTATTGAGCCACATCCATTTGAAAATGAGAACACATCTTAGTTACCAAGTGAATAGTAAACTTATGTGCAACATGCCAAGCCCCACATGTCAACATTAGTTTCCAAATGAATGGTGCAACTATGTTGACTATAAATAAGCATGTGCATGTTCAACTAATGACCTCATTATTACACCTAAGTGACCTAATTATTCTAACTAAGAAATATTTATGTGTGTGTGTGTGTGTGTGTGTGTGTGTGTGTGTGTGTGTGAAGCATTTATGGACACATTTTGAGGCCATGGGTGGTATGTGAAGCAACACGAATGGTGTGGGCAACATATAAGGCTGCATGGCCTTTGACTAGATGGGTTTGAACAATGGGCATATTGTGGCTTAACACTAATGTAGATGCCTTTTTTTTGATGGTCAATCCAAAAAATGTGGCCTTTGTGTTGATGGTTCAACCAATGTGGGGATGTTTAGAGCTATGAAGAACCTTTGACCTTTATCTGGACTATGTGTGTTATTGACTGGGGGGTCAAATCTTGCCATAATGTTGTGTAGAGGACTAAAGAGTGGTGTAACTTGCCTCAATGACATTTGGCTAATGTAGGTTTCAGCCAAATAAAACATAATTTGACAACAATGTGGAGTCAATATAGGCTACAAGTCCACCAATAAACACAACTAAAAAAATGAAGGCCAAAAAATGATAGTCTTGAGATGTGGAAAGGTCATTGGATAGTATACACAGCTTGTGGAAGCTCTAAATAGTTATATAAAGACCAATTACCTCAACAGGTTGTGTCAAGTAGGTTGTGAGGATCCTCAGGAGATTGTGGCTATTAAAAACATGAGGAGGGAAGCAACATGTCGTGAAAGCTTCAAAATCAAGCTCAACTCTGCTTATCTCACCTTTGAATTGACCCCTACACACCACTATTAAGAAAACCCTTTAAATTTGAGACACTATAGATCAACCTTGCCAAATACTTGTATTACATGCATATACTTATGACAAATACGAAAATTCAACAACTTACATATCTTTGCATATACAACCAATACAAAAACCAAATGCAAATACATATGCAAATGTTAATGAAAATTAGAGGAGGATAAAAAATAGAATATCTACTCAATATTTCAAATAACAAAAGAAAACAATGTTGTTTACTAGACCTAGAGCTCTGATACCAAGTTAGAATTATCTACATATGAGACATCCAATATTGAATACTGGTAATGTGATCACACAACTTTGTTGAATCAAGAAATCAAAATGATAGTAAGAACTACAATAACATGTATTAGTGAATAAGTTTGTTATACAAATATTACAAAAATCCTATTGGCACACACCCAAGCTCAAAGGCTTAATAGGGTCTTTGGCACAACAATAGATGGCCTACAAGCTAAACAACCTACTAAACTCTACATTAGATAAACTGATAAACTGTAATACTCTACATAATCTAATATGAATGCCTTGGAAGAGATGTCCTTATATAATCATAGAAGAGGTATTAAGCCACATCCATTTCATAATGAGAACACAAATCAATTGCCAAGTGAATAGTAAATGCATGTGCAACATGCCAAGCCCCACATATCAACATTGGTTGCCAAATTAATAATGAAACCATGAAAACTACAAATAAGCATGTGCATGTGAAACTAATGACCTCATTTTTACACCTAAGTGACCTAATTATTCCAACTAATCAAGATATATGTGTGTGTGTGTGTGTGTGTGTGTGTGTGTGTGTGTGTGTGTGTGTGTGTGTGTAGGAAAAATATATAATGGATAAAAAATATACATCAATAGGAACTACTCTAGAATTTTAAGAAGAAAGTATTGAGAAAGTCACTGGCATGACCATGGATGGATTGAAATTTCTCAAAGATAAAAGAAAGAAGAATGAGGAAATTCAATATTTTTTCAAAGAGAATGAACGAATCCATGAAGTGGAAGACAACCTACACCTTGGGGAGAGATATGTTTGTAAATTATGAAATATATTACATTCTAAGGAAGGTTCATAAAGTTATATTCCTACCACTTATCCATTCTCAATAAATTTAAGCAAAATAGGATTATGAGCTTGCCCTTTTTCCTATTAATGTCTATGGAGCATTCAGTGTTAGAAGTATTAAAATGGTAAAGTCGATATGTCAGTTTATCAGGATCTTATATCTCTTTTCCTCTAAATGGGCCAACATGTCATTGATCCCAAAGTTGTTAACATAAGGTCCTTAGCCCTCAATCCAATTGGGGGAAAAATGGATTGTTTAATAGCCCTGTAAAAAGGCATTTGGACTAGAATTTAGTTGAGAATGAAATCCTGGCTCAAATTTCTTAGGAAGCAAGGGCATCTAGACCTAAAGTGGGAAGCTAACCCCAGAAAGGATTTGTTTACCTTGAGACAGGCCATGATCCTATGGCTAAGGTATAACTATGTAGCAATTCTGAGTCCCTTCTAGTTTATCTTATTTCTAATCCATTCCCTATTACCCACCTTAAGAATAATTCTTGGCATGATGATAATATTCATGTTACGGTTGGCAAATTGGAGGACCCCATTGATTCCCATATGGGAATTGTGAAAAAACTACTAATTGAAAATAGAAAATTGAATAAGGAGCTAAAGGAAATGAATATGATGATGGAAAAAGATAGGATGGAAAAGGAGAAAGAGCCTTATGACCAAAGGATAATTTTTCATATCATGGGATAGATCAAAGAGGGAATTTATAACCTGGATAGAAATTTGAAGAATTTGGGTGAGGATATGCAAATGATCAAAATAAATTTATAATAAGTCAGTCAAAAGTACAAAAGGAATACCAATAGTAACATTGCTATACAAGTTGAATCTAGGAAAAGAAAAACCAATAAAATGCAGGAAGGTCCTAGTAGGAGGATATAAGGTCAAAATAAGAAATAAGAGATGAGGAAGAGGGAAATAAGGAAGACTCCTTAGCAATCAAAATCAAGATATTTCAAGAAGAAATGGAGGTGCCATAAAACCTGAGTGAGCTTATTTTCTATTAAACTAGGATTTTCATTGTTGTTTATTTTTATTATTATTTGGATGAATGTTTGGCTATATCCTCATATTCCCATGTCTTTACTTTCTTTGGTTAATCTACTTGGAAACTCATAAAAATATGAATGTTCCATATAATGAAGACTAGTAAGGTGGAAGAGTTACTAGATTTAACATCATTCGAAGCATTAATAGACTACAAAGGTGTTTTGGTTGAATTTCTTGATTTTTTTCATCAAATTGGGTAGTTGTAATATTTATTTTATGATGACATTCATAGATATGGATGTTTTAAATGAATTTTCATTAGTATGAATAACATACTTCTAATGCTATAATTATACTATGTATGTATTATTGTGGTCAAAGACAATGGGTGATGGAAATCATTTCCCTCCACTTGAAATTATTTTTGGTTTTGTATTTTTTCATTTAAAAGAGTACAATTATGGTTGCTTGTGAAGGCTATAGGAAATGTTGTATATTTTATTGTTAGGCTAGAGAATAAATCCTCTTAAGATGAAATCAATGCTGCAATCAAGTATGTATAAATATAAATTTGGAGAAGTAAAATCTTGTAAGAACTAGAGTCTTTTGTAAATATAAAAAGAGTAATGGGTTCGTTAACTTGGAATGTTTTAGGGAAGAGGCCAACCTAAAATTGAAATGTATTCATGGGTGCACTTAAGAGAATGTTTTGTGCTCAAACTTTATTTGGGATGGCCAAGATTGAGCTAACTATTTTATTTTTTCAATTAGAATTAGTTATCTTAAGGATTGTCCTTCTCATAAGATGTGCCCATCACACATCTTTGATGCAAAGGAAAACAATGCTCACAATGACTAATATATTACTTTAGGAGATTAAATTTGGAATGGCAAATAGAGGATAATTGAGTTACCTGCAACAGAGGACTTAACATGGGAATTATCAACATTTTTGAGCTTCAGTGTTATGATAACATATCAGTTTGGGTCATAATTAATCCATGTGAAATTTATTTTCAATTTGCTCCTCCAAAAGTAATTATTTGTACTTTTCTAGAGAGAATCCAAAATTTAATTTTAGACAAATCTATTTATGGTAAATATTGATATGAGAAAAATGGTGGGGCTTTATCATCAGTTCAATATTGTGTGTTAAAATGGTAGGGGATTTCTAATTATTGTGTGTAGTTGTTGTGGTAATGATAATCTATTTTTTAAATATATATTTTTATTAATTAAAATAAATAAACTCATCTTATCAATAAATTAATACAACTTATTGGGCCACTTCACATTAAATTGTTTGTTGTGAATATTGAATAAGTATGCCAATAAAATCTTAGTAAATCTCAAAATGTTAATCACAAATATCAAAGAGGAACCCTCACTATTACTATAATATATTAATAATAAATATATTTTAAAATATTGATTTGTCTTTTCTATTATGAAATGTGAACAAGGTAATATATTAATAATGAATATATTATGAAATGTGTGCTTTGTGTTTTCTATAATGAAAGGGGAATACATATATAATAAATATTATGCATATTATATCATTAATATAATTCTAAAATATTATACTTTATAATAGTATTTTATTTTTTATCGTTATTATATTATTATCCATTATATACACATATATAATAATTTAATAATATATATTATATATTAATATATATAATTTTATATTATAAATTATATTATATTATATTTAATAATATATTATTGTGAGATTTGGCTAATATAGCCTAATATGAATCTAAGGCCTAAGGGAAATATTCTTACTGAAGATCTAACTTGATAAGAATACATTGCATTATTATCAAGGATTCATAATTCAAGTGCCGCATATGCAAATGCATGAATTGATTATCAAAATAAGCCTAGAAAGGGGGTATTTATGAAAAATACCACTCACATAACATTCATAGGATTGTGACAAATGTCTCGATCATATGAGATGATAAAATAATAAAAAATATTAAGTAAACTTAACTAGATAGACTATGAACATAATCAAATAGTGAAATTAATTAGGGAAAAAATCATGTTCACACCTAACAGTGGAACTAGATAGATAAATAACCATGTTCAAACCAACACCCCCTCTCCTCACCCTTGTGTGCAACTTATGGGGAACACAATATAAATATGCAAAAAATAATGGGTCCTAACAACAAAGCCTAATGAGGTAACCATGTACAAAATGATCCCCTCTATCTTATTCCTTTAGGAGATTAAGTGTTTTATTCCCAAGTAAATAAAGAGTATGAGCAATGTTAATCATTATATAAATGTGCCTTAATTAAACTACTGATTTGTGTAAACATATAAAATTTTGCCTTTTTAAAAAATAGCAGTAGGTGAGAGAAATTAGAAATTAGCTTATTCTGGTTGATCTGAGCTAAGACAAAGTTTGATACTGGAAGAGCAAGATTGGAAAATAAGTTGGAACAGGTTCTTAAACTTCATTTTTGAGTTGGATAGGAGCACCAAAAGTGGATACCCTGCTATTTGATGTTGCAGTCCTATTTTGACACTATTGTCTTGAGGCTGAAAGCTTTCTGGGTTTTGTTTGGTAGGTTTGTGTTACCCTATCTATGAAATTTTGGGGCCTAGAAGACTGTGAATCTCACTATGTGTCTGATTTATTATTTGAAACCCTTACGATATTTTTATTCTTGAACTTGAATATAAACTTAGGGAAAAAAGAGGAGGGGTTAGTGTGTAAAAGATACATTAGATGCACTTCACACCCTATATGTGGGCATGTTACCTACATACCAATACTATGAAGAGGGATCATGCTAATTTAGTTCTCCCATTGAAATGCTTGGTGAAATAATGTGTGATGTATGTAATTAGATGCAAAATTAGATGTGCCTTAGATGACTAGGGATTGGTATGAGTGCTTGTATAGGCTTCAAGTGGTCTTTGAAGGTTGTATGTAGAGAATAGGGAAGAGTGCTTGAGTGTACTTTCTTATATTCTTGATTATATCTTGTAAATGAGTGCCAATCTTTCTAAATAGACTTTGAATGGTATTTTATAGGTAAACTGATGATCATGGGTTAGATGAGCTTGTATTAGGTTGACATGGAAAAAGATAAGGATTCGAGAAAATTTGACTATTTAAGGCAAAAATGAACTTGGATAACATCACCAAAAATAAGACACCTTGGGTTTCAGTTGATCCAAAACTTAGAAGTTCTGATTGAAAAGATATTTTAAGAAACATGAAAATAACATAGTAATAATGATTTCTCTAAGAAGAGATGTTTTATTACTCAAGATTACAAATACAAATATATGCTTATCTCTGAGAAGAGATGTGTGATTTCATTTTCAAATTACATATTCATTTATACACATTTTGAATGTCAGAGGAGGATGTGCAAGGTCACCAATCTTGAGGGAGATTAAATGGTTTGACTTCCATGATTTACAACAATACAAAATTCAAGAAATTCCTATTTTTAGAAACTTACTATTTTTATACTACACTACTAAAATTGAAATTTAAAGCACTTATATTGAGTTTTTAGGGGTCAAAACCCAATAATAAAATCTCATGCCATCTCACCATGTTCTCCTTGTTCTTAGCTTTCCAACAGTTTAAATGGGGAGTCAATCGAAGCCATGGTGCAAAAGTTATGGCTCTTAGAAGTTCTATCATCAATTGGGTAGAACTGTCACCCAAATTATCCCTTGAATTGTTTCCTAGATCATTCCTCCCTCCTTGAGAATCAATGGTCCCTATTATGTCAATATTCTTCATTAGGTGTGGTAGTTGTGTCTTAATTTGATTCTCTATGAGCCACTTACCTTGGTGGATAAGATGGCCCCTTTTGACCACCTGATAAAGTGAAATAGAGCATCCTCTTGTTGTCTCCATCTAGGTGTCCACAATCAGATCCTCCTCCACTAGAACAAAACTCTGTGGATCAAGCTCATCAATATCTAGTTATTCTGCTATGATTGAAGTGTCTAAGAGAGGTAGATGATATGGTTTGAGTTATCTTTCCACATCCTTCTACATATGGGGCTAGTAGAAGTTTTTTTGAAGAACTGCTAATGTCTTCTCTACATCAAAGTGCCCAACTGTCCTACTGAAATGTGCTTCTCATATCATCTTTTGTCACTCTATAACTAGGACACATACATGTCCCATGTGATAAAGAATATTATCTTGCAAATAGAAATAAAAAAACATGTTTACCTTCTTGAATAACTTGATATGTATCAACAAAGGTAGGATCTGCTTCATATAGGGCACTCCAAGTGGTATTCTCATGTCTACACAGGTCAAGAATTATTATGAGTTCAATAATTGGTCGGTAACTCAAACAATCTAAGATCATATTTGAGCTCCCCTTTTTGTGTTTGATTATCAGATGGAACTGCTATAGATATGTGGACCACTTTTGGTGCCTCTCATTTCACAGTTTGCTCTATGTCTAGATGAATTTCAATTGTCTATGGTCAGTGTGGATGACCATCTCTTTCCCCAAGATGTAGTGTTTTCATTGTTTGCAAAATTACACAATGGCATAGATATCTTTGTCATATATCAGGTAATTATTGACTGTATCATTGAACGTTTCACTGTGGTATGCAACAACATGGCCATGTTTCATGATAACAAATCCCATGGCATATTCAAACACATTTATCATCAACTTGAAAGATTGATGCAAGTTAGGAAAGGCAAGAATAGGGGCTAAGCAGAGTCTATTCTTCAAATTTTCAAATTCCCTTTGTTGTATTTCACCCCATTGAAATACAACTTTAGTTCCTCCTTTAGTCACTTGGGTTAGTGGCCAAACAACATGTGAGAATCCAAGAACAAACCTATGATATAAATTTACAAGACCCAAGAAGCTACAAAGTTCTATGAGGGTCCTTGGTGAAGGCCACTCTCAAATAACCCAAATCTTCTCTAGATTGACATGGACCCCTTCCTCATTCATAACATACCCTAGGTACTAAATTGTTTTCATCTCAAACGTGTACTTGTCAAGATTTGCATACAAATTGTGATACCAAAGAGTTTGAAGCTGTAGACACTTAAAACTGACCACTAATAACCTCCAACTAGGGTTTTGACCAATTTCCTCCTAAAGTGCACAATTTGGCCTAAAAACATGCTAAATGATGTGAAATTGACATATTTAGGCACCAATTTTGGTCAGGGTATCCCTAAATGGGCAATGTAATTTATGGGCCAACTAAATTTAATTAGATCATTCTAAGTCAAAATATCAATTTTACACTTGCATGCTCTAGATTGCTCTTTCTTATCAAATATTATGCATAAGATGCGTGCCTTAGTTATTTTTTGTTAATAACATCCTAAATGGGAATACAATTCCAATGTATCTAACAGTGACTTCTAATTCCAATCCAGTCAAATTTTGGACCAATAACAAGGCATTCTGATTAATCTAAGTAATTTGTGCACAAAGTGCTTAATCATACTTAAGAGCTAATTAACCCAAATTAGAGCCTAATCAAGAATTCCATGGAAACTTATTGAATACTTATTTTTGGAAATGAATATTGAATATTTGCATCATGTGACCTCGTTTCTTGGGAAGACATCTCTAGGCCATAAATGCCACACATCTGAATCCTAAGATGGATGGTTCAGGTTGATTTTGATCAATCTAAAAAATCTATAAATAGAGAGGCCATGAACATCATTTCTAAGCTATTTTGGTGTAAGGTTATAATGTAAAAATATTTTCAATAAGCCATTGCAATTAGTGTTACCATGCCAAATTTATTCCAAGCCAAGCCAAGCCATAAGCCAAAGGTTCCAAGGAGACAAGGAGGTAGCCAAGCTTCCATTGCCAAGGACTTCATGAGCATAAGCCAAGCAAGCCATTACCACAAAGGCATTTGGAGCATCTAAGGAAGGTGAAAGAATTCTTGTGTTTTATTACTTAATTTTTAGTTGTGTTTGTCATTTTTTTTGTTACCAATCTCTCCCTAGTGTCTAGGCCTAGAGATGTTATGCCAGTTAGTGTGTTTCTTTCATTTTATTTTCATTTTGAAATTAACACCATACTAATCATCCTCTCTTGAGTCAAATTCCTAGATCATAGAAGCATCTTACAGACATGTTTTAGATGTTCCTCTCATGTTCTACTATAGATTAGTATGTAATCTAGGTATACAACCATGAATGAGTTGGTGAAGGGTTGTAGGATGTCATCCATCATCCTCATGAAGGTTATAGGTACATTAGTCAAGCCGAAAGGCATAACTAACCATTCGAAGATCCCCTCATTGGATTTGAATGTAGTCTTCTAGACATCGGTGGGATTGATGGGAATTTGGTGATATCCAAATTTGAGATCAATTTTGGTGAATAACTTCACATCGTGGAGTTGGTCTAGCAAGTCATCAATTCTAAGGAGGCAATAATGATTCTTCATAGTGATTTTATTTAGGGCTTGATAGTCAATGTAAAGCTTCCATATTTCATGTTTGTTTGGTGCCAGGACAATCAAACTACCACAAGGTGAAGATCTTGGCTTGATGTGACCCTTTTAAATTAATTCTTTAATCTACCTTTTTATCTCATCAGTCTCCAAAACTAATCTACGATACACATGACTATTAGGCAAAGGTGATCCTAGGATCAAATTGATAAAATGTTTTACCTGATAGTGAAGTGGAACTCTTGTGGGTGACTTGAATAAATCATCGTATTCTCCTATGATTTTTTCCATCTACTTCTATTGTTGTGTTGATTTTGTAGTCAAGACTACAACATCAGCCTTCTTAGATCTTTGTGGTTTGACCACCATGAGAATGAATTATTTTGTCTTCTCCACCAATCTCTTACATTGATTGACACTAATTAGGGAGATAGATGTGAGAGGTGGTACCTATGGTACTCTATAGCACCACATTCCAAGAGTGAGGGTGATTATTTAGGTTCATGATTCACAGATGCCATGTTGATCATACATGAATGGTTGACCAAGGAGTACATCATAAACATCTAGATTGACCACATCACACAAGAATTCATCTTGGAGAAGTTTTATTGCATATGAAAGAAGACACTGATGGATGACACAGAGGTCTCTCCCTGGGCTCAACCATCCAATACTGCATGGCTTTGGGTGAGGCTTCATGGATAGATTTAGAATTTTCACAACTTTAGTAGAGATTAAATTCTTTTGACTCCCACTATCAAGAATGAAATGTAGAGGCTTACCTTTTACCCATCATTTAGAGTGAAACAACATTTCCTTGTCATCTAGTCTTTCCTCATGGGTCTATAATGAAGCAATGATGGTATTATGCACAACATCTATTATCTCTTCTTTATCCTCTTCAACTATAGGGTGTATATGAGGTAGAGAAGTAGATGTTGAGTATTGTGGCTCAAAAAGCAATGACTTGATGGCTCGACATTATTCTTTGGAGTGAGTTCCAATTTTGTGGTAATCACACCATTTCTCAGTCTTCCCCTTTTGGGGTTTCTTATCTTGTAACTCCTTTTGCTTTCAATTTTAGCCTCATTTTTGACATTCTTTGTCACTTTTTTATTTTGAAGGCTAACTCTTCATATTCTTTCTTCCATACTTATGCTCAATCTTCACTATGAACTTTAATGCCTCATTGAAGGTTTTCAAATTGAAGAGTTCCATTTCCCCTTATATGTACCATTGTAGTCCACCATGATATTTTAGAGTCTTATGTTTCTCACTTTCTTAGATGTCTAATCTCACAGACAGAGAATGAAAAATGTCAGTGTAATCTTGAACAGATTGGTCCTTACCTTGGTGAAGTTATTGACATTGTATGTACATATCATCATATGCTCCAATAGGATAGTATTTTTATTTTATTGCTTCCATGGAATCATCATAGATAGGTTCCACCTCAACTCTAATGTCATTTGTACTAAACCTCTTTTTGTACACTTCCCACTAATTTTTCATAGGCAATGATGCTTTCAAAAGAGCAAAAGTGATATTTTATCCATCGGTGAATTTATTTATAGAAAAGTAGGAAGATAATTAATTCAACCAATTTTATACTACATCAACATTGATTTTTCCTTCAAATATAGGGATATCAAAATTCACCTAAACCTTGAAGGGTGTTGGGGTACTGAAAATATGTTTCATTAATGAGGAGCTAGGGAGTGCAGATGAGGAACCAAAATTTCCCATTGAGATTTGTTGAATAATTTGAGTGAATTATTGTAGTATCTATGCTTGTTTCCATTGGAGGGCTTCATTCACCATTTCCTTGAAGGGATTAGATGTCTTGGTGCCATCCACTATTTGAGGTTGTTTGGAGCGAGTGAACATGTAGATAGTTTGGAAGCTCTATTATTTTCCACCTAAGCTTCTTGTAGCATGACGTCATCTTCAAGATCATACACTCTTAAGATAAACCAATCTGATACCACTAATATAAAAATTAGAAGTTTTGATTGAAAATATGTTTCAAGAAACATGAAAATAACATAGTATTAATGATTTCTCTAAGAAGAGATGTTTTATTACTGAAGATTGCAAATATAAACATATGATTATCTTTGGAAAGAGATGTATGATTTCCTTTTTAGGTTACATCTTTATTTATACACATTTTGAATGTAGGAGGAGGATTTGGAAGGTCACTAATCTTGAGGGAGATTAAGTGGTTCAAATACCATGATTTACAATAATATAGAATTTGATGAATTATTATTTTTAGAAACTTACTATTTTTAGACTACACTACAAAAATTGAAATTTGAGGCACTTTCATTGGATTTTTAAGTGTCAAAACCCATCAAAGTAAGCTCATGCCATCTCACTATTTTATCCTCATTCTTATATTTCCAACAGTTCAAACACGGAGTCAATCAGAGCTATGGTGAAAAAGTTATGGCTCTTAGAAGTTTCATCATCAATTGGGGTAGAACCGTCACCCAAATTATTCCCTGATTATTACCTAGATCATTCCTTCCTCCTTGAGAAGGAATGGTCCCCATTGCATCAATATTCCTCATCATTTATGGTAGTTGTGTCTTAATTTGATTCTCTATGAGCCACTCAACTTGGTGGCTAAGCTAGCCCTTTTTGACCACCTGATAAAGCAAAATAGAGTGTCCTCTTATTGTCTTCATCCACATGTCCACAATTTGATCCTCCTCCACTAGAGTAAAAATATGTAGATCAAGATCATAAATGTCTAGTTGTTCTATTATGACTAAAGTGTATAATATAGGTGGATGATATGGTTTGAGGTATCTTTTCACATCCTTCTACATATGGGGCTAGTAGAAGTGTTTTTGAAGAACTACCAATGTCTTCTCTACACCAAAGTGCCCAACTGTTCTGCTAAAATATTCTTCCCATATAATCTTATATTTCTATACATCTAGAACATAGATTTACCCCATGTGATAGAGGATAATATCTTAAAAATAGAAATTAGAAACATGTTTACCTTCTCAAAGTGCCAAAATTTCTCATCAGGATTTGTTAGCAAATTTAGTTGAATTGTTGCAACATTTGCACTTGTTGCCATTGGAGGGATTTATTCACCATTTCCTTGAAGGGATAATATGTCTTAGTGTCATCTACTATTTGAGGTCGTTTGGAGTGAACAGGTGGATAGTTTAGAAGCTCTATTATTTTCCACCCAAGGTTTTTATAGCCTGACCTTGTCCTCAGGATCATAAATTGTCAAGGCAAACTAATCTGATACCACTAATCCAAAAATCATAAGTTTTGATTGAAAATATATTTCAAAAAACACAAAAATAACATAGTAATAATGATTTCTTTGAGAAGATATGTTTTATTACTCAAGATTTCAAATACAAACATATGCTTATCTCTGGGAAGAGATGCCTGATTTTATGTTTAGGTTACATATTCATTTATACACATTTTGAAGGTAGGAGGATGATGTGTAAGGTCACCGATCTCAAGGGAGATTAAGTGGTTTGACTTATATGATTCACAACAATACAAAATTTGAGGAATTACTATTTTTAGAGTATATTACTAAAATTAAAATTTGAGGCACTTTAATTAAGTGTTTGAGGGTCAAAAACCATCAAGAAGAGCTCATGCCATCTCATCACATTATCCTTGTTCTTATCTTTCCAATGGTTCAAAATGGAAGTCAATCAAAGATATAGTGCAAAATTTATAGCTCCTAGAAGTTTTGTCATCAATTGGGATAGAACCATCACTCGAATTGTCCCCTGAATTATTATCCAAATCATTCCTCCCTCCTTGAGAAGCAATAGTTGACATTGAATCAATATTACTCATTAGGTGTGGTAATTTTGTCTTAATTTTATTCTCTATGATCCACTCACCTTGGTGGCTAAGCTATCCCATTTTGACCACTTGATAAAGTAGAATAGAGCATCCTCTTGTTGTCTTCATATAGGTGTCCACAATCTGATCCTTCTCCATTAGAGTAAAAATATATGAATCAAGCTCATCAATGTCTAGTTGTTATACTATGACTAAAGTGTTGAATAGATGTGGATGATATGGTTTGAGGTATCTTTCCACATCCTTCTACATATGGGACTAGTAGATTTGTTTTTGAAGAACTACCAATGTCTTCTCTAAACCAAAGTGACCAACTCTCTTGCTAAAAGATGATCCCCATATCATCTTTTATTTCTTTGAAGATAGAAAACAGATGTGCCCCATGTGACAAAATATATTATCTTGAAAATAAAAATTAAAAACATATTTACCTTCTTGAAGCACCTAATATGTATTAGCAAAGGCAGGATCTGCTTCATACAAGCACCCCAAGTGACAGTCTCATATTCACACAAGTCAAGATATATTATGAGTGCAAAAATTGGTGGGTGACTCAGATAATCTAAAACTATATTTGAGCTCCCATTTTTGTGTTTGATTGTTAGATGGAACTACTTCAAATATGCTACCCACTTTTGGTGCCTCTCATTTCATAGTTTGCTTTATGTCTGGATGAATTCCAATGGTTTTTGGTCAGTGTGGATGACCATCTCTTTCACCAAGATGTAGTGTTTTCATTATTTAAAATCTTACATAATGGCATAGAGTTCCTTGTCATACATTGGGTATTTCAAACTATATCATTTAAATTTTCACTATGGTATGCAACAGGATGGCCATGTTGCATGATGATAGCTCCCATGACATATTTAAATGCATCTATCATCAACTCAAAAGGTTGATGCAAGTCAAGAAAGGCAAGAACAAGGGTTGAGTAGAGTTTGTTATTAAAATTATCAAATGCCCTTTTTTGTATTTCATCCCACTAAAATGTAGCTTTAGCTCCTTCTTTAGTCACTTGGTTAGTGGCCAAGCATCATGTGAGAATCTAAGAACAAACTTGTGATTGAAATTTGTAAGACCCTAAAAGTTGTGAAGTTTTGTAAGGGTCTTTGGTGAAGGATATTCTTAAATAACCTAAATATTCTCTAGATCAACATGGACCCCTTCCTCATTCACAACGTACCCTAGGTACTAAATTATTTTCATCTTGAATGTGCACTTGTCAAGATTTACATACAACTTATGCTCCCAAAGAGTTTGAACCAACTTATAGACATATTTTAGATGTTCCTCCCATGTTATATTATAGATGAGTATGTCATCTAGGTAGAAAACCATGAATGAGTTGGTGAAAGGTCATATGATGTCATCCATCATTCTCAAGAAAGTTGCAGGTGCGTTAGTCAAGCCAAAAGGCATAACCAACCATTTGAAGAACCCCTCAGATTTGAATGTAGTCTTCCAGACATTGATGGGATAGATGAGAATTTGGTGATAGCTAGATTTGAGATCAATTTTTGTGAATAAATTTTCATCATAGAGTTGGTCCAGCAAGTAATCAATCCTAGGGAGGGGGTAGCGATTCTTCACAGTGATTTTATTCAAGGCTCGATAGTCAATATAAATCCTCCATGTTCCATCTTTCTTAGGTGCCAAGATAATTAGGATGCCATAGGACAAAGAGCTTGGCCCGATGTGACCCTTTTGAATCAATTCCTAAATCTATCTTTTTATCTCATCAGTCTCCAAAATTGATTTGTGATACACATGACTATTAGGCAAAGGTGATCTTGGGATCAAATTGATAGAATGTTTTACCTAGCAGTGAAATGAAACTCTTATGGGTGACTTGAATAAGTCATTATATTCTCCCATGATTTATCCCATTTGCTTCTATTATTTTTTTGATTATGTAGTTAGGACTATAACATCAACCTTCTTGGATCTTTGTGATTTGTCCACCATGAGAACAAATTGCTTTGTCTTCTCCACCAATTTCTTGGCACTAATCAGGGAGACATATGTGGGAGGTGCTACCTATATTACCTTTTAGCACTAAGTTCTAAGAGTGAGGGTGATTCTTAGTTTTCTCACCACATTCTCCTTATTCTTATCTTTTTAATGGTTCAAATGGGGAGTCAATTGGAGCTATGGTGTAAAAGTTATGGCTCTCAAAAGTTATGTCATCAATTGGGGTAGAACCATTACCTAAATTATTGTCTGAATTATTTCCTGGATCATTCATTCCTCCTTGAGAATAAATGGTCCCATTGTATTAATATTCCTCATCAAGTGTAGTAATTGTGTCTTAAATTTATTCTCTATGAGCCACTCACCTTGGTGGCTAAGTTGGCCCCTTTTGACCACCCGATAAAGTAGAATAGAGCATCTTCTTATTATCTTCATCTAGGTGTCCACAATCTAATCCTCCTCTACTAGAGCAAAACTCTACAAATCAAGATCATCAATGTCTAGTTATTCTACTAGAACTAAAGTGTCCAACAAAGTGGATGATATGGTTTGAGGTATCTGTCTATATCTTTCCACATATGGGGCCAGTAAAAGTATTTTTGAAGAAATGCCAATGTCTTCTCTACACCAAAGTGCCCAGCTATCCTACTAAAATGTGTTTTCCATATCATCTTCTATTGCTCTACAAATATAACATAGATGTACCCCATGCGATAGAGGATACTATCTTACAAATAGAAATAAGAAACATGTCTACCTTCTCAAAGTGCTTGATATATATCAGCAAATGTAGGATCTACTTCATACAGAACACCCCAAGTGGAAATCTCATGTTTATACAGGTCAAGAATTATTGTGAATAAATTAATTGGTGGGTGACTCTGTTGGAAATATTGTCATTGATGTCAAAGGTTTAGCATTATTGGTGATAAAGGCCCCATTGCATTTAATGTTGTTTGTAATAAATATATATTGGCTAATATGAGTTAATATTTATTTAATATTAATGAATATATTTTTGGTTGCATATGAGACAAAAGAAGGGCCCATGGAGAAGTCGAAGAGCCACAAGATAAAGACAAAAGAAGGATGGGACATATTTTCCCATGAAGAGTCATCTTGGGGAATACCAAGAGTCACCAAGTGAAGACATAAGAGTAAATGCACAATTTCTCATGAAGGGACACTTTGAGGAATATGAAGAGTCACCAAAGATAAGGACAAAAGTGGGAAGGACGTTTTTGGTCATGAAGGGTCACCACATGACTTTTCAAATGCTTGGATATGAAGGGTCATCCAAGATTAGCACCATTTTCCATGAGGATTGAAGGGTCACAAAGGGGGAAGGCCAAAGGTCATTTGGAAAGCTATAATTAAAGGCTTGAGTAGCCATTTGTAATATGAAAGATAGAGGTTGATTTGATATTGTAATATCTAGCTTAGAAGAGCAATTGTGAGAGATGAATATGATTTGTATTTGTTATATCTAGCTTAGAAGAGCAAAGGTGAGATAGAGAAAGGAGATGTTGTATTGATCTATCATTTGTTGAGATAGCAACATTGAGAGATAGGTGCGTGGTATACACAAAGGGGTTGGTGCTCCTGTGGGTTAGTGCTCATGAATTGTTGCTAGGTTGGTGCTCGGTAAAGGGTTTGGTGCTCTTGTGGGTTGGTGCTCATGAATAGTAGCTAGGTTGGTGCTCAGCAAAGGGGTTTGAAGCTCCTGTGGGTTGGTTCTCATGAATTATAGCTAAGGTTTATACTCGGCAAAGGGGTATGGTGCTCCTGTGGGTTTGTTCTCATGAATATATTTGAGATTGATTCTCTGTGGTTTTTCCCACATTGGGTTTCCACGTTATATCTGGTGTCTCTCTCTATCTTGTGTGATGTTTATTGTTTAAGTTTTATTGCATATCTTGAATGTTTGATTAAGTGGAATTTGATAAAGGGAAAGTTTTATAAGATATATAATATACTGATTCACCCCCCCTCTCAGTATATTCCGTGCTTAATAGACTCAAATAATCTATAGCCATATTTGAGATCCCATTTTTGTGTTTGATTATTAAATGGAACTGCTACAGATATGTGGCCCACTTTTGGTAACTCTCATTTTACTGTTTTCTCTATGTCTATGTGAATTCCAATGGTTTGTGGTAAGTGTGGATGACCGTATCTTTCCCCAAGATGTAGTGTTTCCTTTATTTGCAAGCTTGCACAATGGCATAAAGCTCCTTGTTGTATGTCAAATATTTTCTAACTATATCATTGAAAGTTTCACTATGGTATGTAATAGGATGGCCATGTTGCATGATGACAGCTCACATGGCATATTCAGATGCATCTATCATCAACTTGAAAGGTTGATTCAAGTTAGGCAAGGTAAGAATAGGCACTGAGTAGAGTCTATTATTCAAATTCTAAAATGCCCTTTGTTGTATTTATCCCCATTAAAATGTAGCTTTAGCTCCTCTTTTAGTCACTTAGGTTAGTGGCCAAGCAACATGTGAGTATCCAAGAATAAACCCGTGATAGAAATTTGTAAGACCCAAGAAGCTACAAAGTTCTATGAGGGTCTTTAGTGAAGGCAATTTTCAAATAATCTGAATCTTCTCTAGATTGACATAGACCCCTTCCTCATTCACAACATACCCTAGGTACTGGATTATTTTCATCTTGAATGTGCACTTATCAATATTTGCATACAACTTATGCTCCCAAAGAGTTTGAAGCACCTTATGGACATGTTACAAATGCTACTTCCATGTTCTACAATAGATGAGTATTTCATCCAAGTAGACAACCATGAATGAGTTGGTGAAGAGTCCTAGGATGTCATCCATCATCCTCATGAAGGTTGCAGGTGTGGTAGTCAAGAGAAAAGGCATAACCAACCATTTGAAGAGCCCCTCCTTGGATTTGAATGCAGTCTTACAAACATCGATGGGATCAATAGGAATTCTGTGATAGCCAAATTTGAGATCAATTTTGATGAATAACTTTACACCATAGAGTTGGTCTAATAGGTCATCAATCCTAGGGAGGGGGTAATGATTCTTCACAGTGATTTTATTTAGAGCTTGATAGTCAATGCAAAGCCTCCATGTTCCATATTTCTTTGGTGCCAAAACAATTAGGCTACCATAGGGTGAAGAGCTTGGCCTAATGTGACCCTTTCATATCAATTCTTAAATCTACCAGTTTAACTCAACACTCTTTAAAATTGATCTGTGATATACAAGATTGTTAGGTAAAGGTGATCCTAAGGTCAAATTGAGAGAATGTTTTACCTGGTAGTGAAGTGAAACTCCCATGGGTGACTTGAATAATTCATCATATTCTCTCATGATTTTTCCCATCTACTTCTATTTTTATGTTGATTGTGTAGTTAGGACTGCAACATCAACCTTCTTGGATCTCTATGGTTTGACCATAATGAGAATGAATCACTTTGTCTTCTCCACCAATCTCTTACATTGCTTGGCACTAATTAGGGAGACATATGTGAGAGGTGGTACCTCTAGTACCCTGTAACACCATGTTCTAAGAGTGAGGGTGATTCTTTAGGTTTGTGATTCATAGATGCCATGTCAATCATACATGAATAACTGATCAAGGAGTACATCATAAACATCTAGATTGACCACATCACAGAAGACTTCATATTGGAAAGGTTTTATTGCATATGAAAGAAGACATTGATGGGTGACATAGAGGTCTCTCCCTAGTCTCAACATCTAATAATAAATGGATTTGGGTGAGGATTCATGGATATATTTAGATGTTTCATAACTTTAGTAGAGATTAATTTTTTTTGACTCCCACTATCAAGAATGAAATGCATAGGCTTACCTTTTACCTATAATTTAAAGTGAAACAACCTTTCCTTATCATCTAGCCTTTCATCATGGGTCTATGATGAAGCAATGATGGTATCAAGATTAGCATCTACAATATCTTCTTTGTCCTCTTCAACTATAGGGTGTGTATGAGGTAAAGCAGTAGATGTTGAGTATTGTGACTCAAAAAATAGTGACTTGATGGCTCAACATTCTTATTTAGAGTGAGTTCTAGTTTGTGGCAATCACACCATTTCCTAGTCTTCCCTTTCTGAGGTTTCTTATCTTGGAAATCCTTTTGCTTCAAATTTTGGCCTCATGTTTGACCTTCTTTGTCACTTTTCCATTTCAAAGGTTGAATCTTCATATTCTTTCTTCCATGCTTCTACTCAATCTTTACTATGACCTTGTATACGTCACCAATGTTTTCCAAATTGAAGAGTTCTATTTCCTCTATATGTACCATTGTATTACTCCATGATATTTGAGAGTCTTATGTTTCTCACTTTCTTGGATGCCCAATCTCATAGACAGAATAAAAAATGTCAGTGTAATATTGAATACATTGGTCCTTACCTTGGCAAAGTTATTGCCACTGTATGTATAAATCATCATATACTCCAATGGGATAGTATTCTTCCTTTACTACTTGTATGAAATCATCCCAAGTAGGTTCCACCTCAAGACCAATGTCCTCTATACTAAACCTCTTTTTGTACACTTCTCACCAATTTTTTGCAGATAATGATGCTTTCAAAAGAGCAAAAGTGATCTTTTCTCCATCAATAAATTTATTTACATAAAAGAAGGAAGACAATGGATCCAACCAATTTTTTACTACATCATCATTGATTTTGCCTTCAAATCTAGGGATATAAAAATTCAATTTAACCTTGAAGGGTGTTGGAGCACTAAAAAGACATTCCATGGATGAGGAGCTAGAGAGTGTAGATGAGGAGCCAAAATTTCCCATTAGGATTTATTTGAGAATTTGGGTGAATTATTACATCATCTATGTTTATTGTCGTTGGAGGGATTCATTCACCATTTTCTTGAATGGATTGGATGTCTCAGTGTCGTCTACCATTTGAGGTCATTTGGTGTGAACAGGTGGATAGTTTGGAAGCTCTATTGTTTTTCACCCAAACTTCTTGTAGCTTGACCTCATCTTCGATATCATAAACTCTCAATACAAACCACTTTGATACCACTGATCCAAAAATTAAAATTTTTAATTGAAAAGATACTTCAAGAAACACAAAAATAACATAGTAATAATGATTTCTCTGAGAAGAGATGTTTTATTACTCAAGATTACAAATGCAAACATATGCTTATCTTTGGGAAGAGATGTATAACTTCCTTTTTAAGTTACATCTTTATTTATACACATTTTGAAGGTAGGAGAAGGATGTGGAAGGTCACTAATATTGAGGGAGATTAAGTGGTTTGACTTCCATGATTCACAAAAATACAAAATTTGAGGAATTACTATTTTTTGAAACTTACAATTTTTAGATTGTACTACTAAAATTGAAATTTGAGGCACTTCCATTATGTTTTTTGGGGTCAAAACCCATCAATAAAATATTGTGCCATCTCATCACGTTCTCCTCATTCTTATCTTTGTAATGGTTCAAATGGAGAGTCAATCCGAGCTATGGTGCAAAAGTTATGGTTCCCAAAAGTTTTGACATCAATTAGGGTAGAACCATCACCCAAATTGTCACCTGAATTATTGCCTAAATCATTCCTCCCTCCTTGAGAAGCAATGATCCCCATTGCATCAATATTACTCATTAGATGTGGTAGTTGTTTCTTAATTTGATTCTCTATGAGCCACTCACCTTGGTGGCTAAGTTGGCCCCTTTTGACCACATGATAAAGAGGAATAGAGTGTCATCTTGTTGTCTTCATCCAAGTGTCCACAATATAATCCTCTTCTACTGGAAAAAAATATGTGGATCAAGCTCATCAATGTCTAGTTGTTTTGCTATGACTGAAGTGTCTAACAGAGGTGGATGATATGGTTTGAGGTATCTTTCCATATCCTTCCACATATGGGGCTAGTAGAAGTGTTTTTGAAGAACTACCAATGTCTTCTCTACACCAAAGTGCCCAGATATCCTGCTAAAATGTACTTCCCATATTATCTTCTATTGCTTTACGGCTAGAATATAGATGTGCCCCATGTGATAGAGGATATTATCTTGCAAATAGAAATTAGAAATATGTTTACCTTCTCAAAGCACCTGATATGTATCAGTAAAGGCAGGATCTACTTCATATAGAGCAACCCAAGTGGCAATCTCATGTCTGCACAGGTCAAGAACTATTATGAGTGCAATAATTTATGGGTGACTCAAATAATCTATGATCATGTTTGAGCTCCCCTTTTTGTATTTAATTATTAGATGGAACTACTATAGATATGTGACCCACTTTTAGTGTCTCTCATTTCAAAATTTTCTCTACATTTGGATGAATTCCAATGGTCTGTGGTCAATGTGGATGACCATCACTTTCCTCAAGATGTAGTGTTTCCATTATTTACAAACATGTACAATGGCATAGAGATACTTGTCATATGTTAGGTATTTATTGACTGTATCATTGAAAGTTTCACTATGGTATGAAATATGATAGACACGTTTCATGATGAGAGCTCCCATGGCATATTTAGATGCATCTATCATCAAATAAAAAGATTGATGCAAGTCAAGAAAGGCAAGAACAGGGGTTGAGCAGAGTCTATTCTTCACTCAAATTCCCTTTTTTATATTTCACCCCATTGAAATGAAACTTTAGTTCTTCCTTTAGTCACTTGGGTTAGTGGCCAAACAACATTTGAGAATCTAAGAACAAATCTATGATATAAATTTGCAAGACCCAAGAAGCTACGAATTTCTATGAGGTTCCTTGGTGAAGGCCATTTGTGAATAACCCAAATCTTCTCTGGATCGACATGGACCCCTAACTCATTCAAAATGTACCCCACATATTGAATTATTTTCATCCTAAATGTGCACTTGTCAATATTTTCATACAACTTGTGCTCCTAAAGAGTTTGAAGCACCTTAAAAAAATGTTGCAAATTTTCCTCCCATGTTCTATTGTAAATGAGTATGTCATCTATGTAGATAACCACGAATGAGTTGGTGAAGGGTCATAGGATGTCATCCATCATGCTCATGAAGGTTGTAGGTGCATTAGTCAAGCCAAAAGGCATAATGAACCATTCAAAGAGGCCCTCCTTAGATTTGAATGTAGTATTCCAGACATCGGTGGGATCGATGGAAATTTGGTGATAGCTAGATTTGAGATCAATTTTGGTGAAGAACATCACATCATAGAGTTGGTTCAACATGTCATTAATCTTGGGATGGGGTAGCGATTCTTCATAATGATTTTATTTTGGGCTCAATAGTCAATGCAAAGCCTCTATGTTCCATCTTTATTTGGTGCCAGGATAATCAGGCTAGCACAAGGTGAAGAGCTTGGCCTAATGTGACCCTTTTGAATCAATTCATGAATCTACCTTTTTATCTCATCATTCTCCAAAACTGATTTATGATACACAAGATTATTAGGCAAAGGTGATCCTAGGATCAAATTAATAGAATGTTTTACCTGGTAGTGAAGTGGAACTCCTGTGGGTGACTTGAATAATTCATCAAATTCTCTTATGATTTATCCCATCTACTTCTATTATTGTGTTGATTGTGTACTTAGGACTAAAACATCAACCTTCTTGGATCTCTATGGTTTAACCACCATAAAAACGAATTGATTTTTCTTCTCCACCAATCTCTTATATTGCTTGGCACTAATTAGGGAGATAAATGTGGGAGGTGGTACCTTTGATACCCTATAGACCCACATTCTAAGAGTGAGGGTGATTCTTTGGGTTCATGATTCATAAATGCCATGTTGATCATACATGAATGGCTGATCAAGGAGTACATGTTTACCTTCTTGAAGCACATAATATGTATCAAAAAAGGTAGGATCTGCTTCATACAGAGCACCCCAAGTGGTAGTCTCATGTCTGTATAGGTCAAGAACTATTATGAGTGTAGTAATTAGTGGGTGGCTTAGATAATCTATGGCCATATTTGAGCTCCCCTTTTTGTGTTTGATTATTAGATAGAACTACTATATATATGTGGCCCAATTTTGGTGCCTCTCATTTCATAATTTTCTCTACATCTAGATGAATTCCAATGGTCTATGATCAATGTGGATGACTCTCTCTTTTTACAAGATGTAGTGTTTCCATTATTTCAAGATTGCATAATGGCATATAGTTCCTTATCATATGTCAAGTGTTTCCCAACTATATCATTGAAATTTTCACTGTGGTATGTAATAAGATGGCCATGTTACATGACGATAGCTCCCATGACATATTTAGATGCATCTATCATCAACTCAAAAGGTTGATGCAAATAAGGCAAGGAAAGAATAAGGGTTGAGTAGAGTCTACTCTTAAAATTCTCAAATGCCCTTTTTTGTATTTTACCCCACTAAATGCATCTTTATCTTCTCCTTTAGTAACTTAGGTTAGTGGCTAAGCAACATGTGAGAATCTAAGAAAAAACCTGTGATAGAAATTTGAAAGACCCAAGAAGCTACAAAGTTTTGTGAGGGTTCTTGGTAAAAGTCATTCTCAAATAACCTGAATATTCTCTAGATCGACATGGACCCCTTCCTCATTTACATCATACCCCAAGTACTGAATTGTTTTCATCCTAAATGTGCACTTGTCAAGATTTGCATACAAATTGTGTTCCTAAAGAGATTGAAGCACCTTATGGACATGTTGTAGATGTTCTTCACATGTTCTACTATAGATGAGTATGCCATCTAGGTAGACAACCATGAATGAGTTGGTGAAGGGTCACAGGATGTCATCCATCATCCTCATGAAGGTTTTTGGTGCGTTAGTCAATCCAAAAGGCATAACCAACCATTTAAAGAGCCCCTCCTTGGATTTAAATGAAATCTTCTAGACATTGGTGGGATAGATGGGAATTTAATGATATCTAGATTTGAGATCAATTTTGGTGAGGAACTTCGCACCATGGAGGTGGTCCAATAGGTCATCAATCTTAGGGAGGGGGTAGCAATTATTCACAGTGATTTTATTTAGGGCTTGATAGTCAATGCAAATCCTCCATGTTCTATCTTTATTTGGTGCCAGGATAATCAGGTTGCCATAGGGTGAAGAGCTTGGCCTGATGTGACCTTTTGAATCAATTATTGAATCTACCTTTTAATCTTATCATCCTCTAAAATTGATCTATGATACATAGGAATGTTAGGCAAAGGTGATCCTAGGAAAAAATCGATAGAATGTTTTACTTGGCAGTGAAGTGAAACTCTTGTGGGTGACTTGAATAAGTCAGCATATTATCCCATGATTTGTCCCATCTACTTCTATTATTGTGTTGATTGTGTAATCAAGACTGCAACATCAACCTTCTTGGATCTTTTTGGTTTGAATACCATGAAAATGAATTGCTTTATCTTCTCCACCAATATCTTACTTTTCTTGGCACTAATCAGGGAGATAGATGTGAGAGGTGGCACCTCTAATACCATGTAGCACTGCATTCCAAGAGTGAAGGTTATTCTTTGGGTTCATGATTTATAGATTCCATGTCAATCATACATAAATTGTTGACCAAGAAGTACATCATAAACATCTAGATTGATCACATCACATGAGACTTCATCTTGGAAAGATTGTATTTCATATAAAAGAAGACATTGATGGGTGACATAGAGGTCTCTCCCTGGGCTCAACCATCCAATACTATATGGCTTTGGGTGAGGCTTCATG
The DNA here is from genome assembly GCA_037957365.1 of Torreya grandis. NCBI lineage: Eukaryota > Viridiplantae > Streptophyta > Pinopsida > Cupressales > Taxaceae > Torreya > Torreya grandis. The sequence goes on from JARHVA010005003.1 coordinate 934,694, forward strand.
GATAGATTTAGACTTTTCATAACTTTAGTAGATATTAAATTCTTTTGAGTCCTACTATGAAGAATGAAATGTAGAGGCTTACCTTTTACCCATAATTTAAAGTGAAACAACCTTTCCTTGTCATCTAGCCTTTCCTCGCAGGTCTATGGTGAAGAAATGATGGTATTGAGCTTAGCATCTACAATCTCTTCTTCCTCCTCTTATATTTCAAGGTGTGTATGAGGTAGAGTAGTAGATGCCAATTATTATGAATTAGAAAGCAGTGACTTGATGGCTTGACATTCTTCTTTAGAGTGAGTTCCAGCTATTTGGTAACTACACCATTTCCCAGTCTTCCCCTTCTAGGGTTTCTAATATTGGAACTCCTTTTGCTTCCAATTTTGGCCTCATGTTTGACCTTATTTATCACTTTTCCATTTTGAAGGCTGACTCTTCATATTATTTCTTCCATGCTTTTTCTCAATCTTCACTACGAACTTGTATGCCTCATCAAGGGTTTCCAAATTGAAGAGTTCCATTTCCCCCCATATGTACCATTGTATTCCACCATGATATTTAAGATTATTATGTTTCTCACTTTCTTAGATGCCCAATCTCACAGATAGAGAATGAAAAATATTAGTGTAATCTTGAACAGATTGGTCCTTACCTTGGTGAAGTTGTTACCACTATATGTATAGATCATCATATGCTCTAATGGGATAGTATTCTTCCTTTACTACTTCTAGGAAATCATCCCAGGTAGGTTCCACCTCAAGTATAATGTCATCTATATAGAGCCTATTTTTGTACATTTCCCACCAATTTTTCATGGGCAATGATGCTTTCAAAAGAGAAAAAGTGATCTCTTCTCCATCAGTGAATTTATTTACAAAAAAGTAGGAAGACAATTGATCCAACCAATTTTCTACTACATCAACATTGATTTTGCCTTCAAATTTAGGGATATAAAAATTCACTTGGACCTTGAAGGGTGTTGGGGCACTGAAAGGACATTCCATGGATGATGAGCTAGGGAGTGTAGATAAAGAGCGATAATTTTTCATCAAGATTTATTGGAGAATTTGGGCAAATTATTGTAGCATCTACACTTTTTGAAATTAGAGGGTTTCATTCACCATTTCCTTGAAGGGATTGGATGTCTTGGTGGCATCCACCATTTAAGGTCATTTGGAGCAAATAGGTAGATAGTTTGTGAGCTCTATTATTTTCCACCTAAGCTTCTTGTAGTTTGATCTCATCCTCGAGATCATACATTCTCAAGATAAACTAATCTGATACCACTGATTTAAAACTCAAAAGTTTTAATTGAAAAGATATTTTAAGAAACAAGAAAATAACATAGTAATAATCATTTCTCTGAGAAGAGATGTTTTATTACTTAATATTGCAAATATAAACATATGCTTATCTTTGGAAAGAGATATCTGATTTATTTTTTAGGTTACATCTTCATTTATACACATTTTGAAGGTAGGAGGAGGATGTGAAAGGTCACCAATGTCAATAGAGATTAATTGGTTCGACTTCCATGGTTAACAACAATACAAAATTTGAGGAATTACTATTTTTATAAACTTACTATTTTTAGACTACACTACTAAAATTGAAATTTGAGGCACTTCTATTAGGTTTTTGAGGGTCAAAACCCATCGAAGGGAGCTCATGCCACCTCATTGTGTTCTCCTCATTCTTAGATTTCCAATGGTTCAAATGTGGAGTTAATCAGAACTATGGTGTAAAAAGTTATGGCTCTTGGATTTTCCATCATCAATTGGGGTAGAACCATCACCTGAATTATTGCCCATATCATTTCTCCCTCCTTGAGAAGAAATGGTCCCCATTACATCAATATTCTTCATTAGGTGTGGTAGTTGTGTCTTAATTTGATTATCTATGAGACACTCACCTTGGTGGCTAAGCTAGCCCCTTTTGACCACCTGATAAAGCAGAATAGAGCATCCTCTTTTTGTCTTCATCTAGGTATCCACAATCTGATCCTCCTCTACTATAGCAAAACTATGCATTTCAAGCTCATCAATGTCTAGTTGTTATACTATGAATGAAGTGTCTAATAGAGGTGGATGATATTGTTTGAGGTATCTTTCCACATACTTCTGCATATAGGGCCGATAAAAGTGTTTTTGCAGAACTTCCATGTCTTCTCTACACCAAAGTGCCTAGCTATAAAATGTGCTTCCCATATCATCTTTTGTTGCTCTAAAAATAGAACATAGACATGTCCCATATGATAGAAGATATTATCTTGTAAATAGAAATAAAAAAACTATTTACCTTCTTGAAGAACTTGATATGTATCAACAAAGGCAAGATCTACTTCATATAGATCACCCAAAGTGGTAGTCTCATGTCCACATAGATCAAGAACTATTGTGAGTGCAATAATTGGTGGCTGACTTAGATAATCTATGACTATATTTGAGCTCCCCTTTTTGTGTTTGATTATCAAATGGAACTACTATAGATAATGTGGCCCACTTTTGTTGCCTCTTATTTTGTAATTTTCTCTGCATCTGGATGAATTCCAATGGTTCATGGTCAATGTGGATGACTGTCTCATTCCCCAAGATGTAGTGTGTCCATTGTTTGCAAGCTTACATAATGGCATATAACTCTTTATCACATGTTAGGTATTTCTTGATTGTATCATTGAAAGTTTTACTATGATATGCAACAGGATGGCCATGTTGCATGATGATAGCTCCCACAGCATATTCAGATGCATCTATAATCAACTCGAAAGATTGATACAAGTCAGGAAAGGCAAGAATAGGGGATGAGTAGAGTTTGTTCTTCAAATTATTAAATGCCCTTTTTTGTATTTCATCCCACTAAAATGCAACTTTATCTCCTCCTTTAGTCACTTGGGTTAGTGGCCAAGCAACATGTGATAATCCAAGAACAAACCTGCAATAGAAATTTGCACGACGTAAGAAGCTATGAAGTTCTGTGAGGGTCCTTAGTGAATTCCATTCTTGAATAACCCAAATATTTTTTGAATTGACATGGACCCCTTCCTCATTCACATTGTACCCTAGGTACTGAATTATTTTCATCCCAAATGTGCACTTATCAATATTTGCATACAACTTGTGCTCTTTAAGAGTTTGAAACACATTACAAGCATGTTGTAGATGTTTCTCCCATGTTATACTATAGATAAGTATGTCATCTAGGTAGACAACCATGAATGAGTTGGTGAAGGGTCACAAGATGTCATCCATCATCCTCATGAAGGATATATGTGTGTTAGTCAAGGTAAAAGGCATAACTAACCATTCAAAGAGCCCTTCCTTGGATTTAAATGCAGTCTTCCAGACATCAATGGGATCAATGGGAATTTGGTGATAGCTAGATTTGAGATCAATTTTGGTGAAGAACATCACACTATGGAGTTGATATAGCAGGTCATCAATCTTGGGGGGTGGGTAGCGATTCTTCACATTAATTTTATGCAAGGCTTGATAGTCAATGCAAAGCCTCCATGTTCCATCTTTCCTTGGTGCTAGGATAATCAAGCTACCACAGGGTAAAGATCTTGGCTTGATGTGACCCTTTTGAATCAATTTATGAATCTACTTTTTTATCTCATCATTCTCCAAAATTGATCTGTGATACACATGATTGTTAGGCAAAGGTGATCTTCGGATCAAATTGATAGAATGTTTTACCTGGTAGTGAAGTGAAACTCCTATGGGTGACTTGAATAAGTCATCATATTCTCCCATGATTTTTTCCATCTAATTTTGTTATTATGTTGATTGTGTAGTTAGGATTGTAACATCAACCTTCTAGGATCTCTATGGTTTAACCACCATGAGAATGAATTGCTTTGTCTTCTCCACCAATCTCTTACATTACTTGGCACTAATCAGGGAGATAGATGTGGGAGGTGGTACCTCTAGTACCTTAAGCACTATGTTCCAAGGGTGAGTGTGATTCTTTAGGTTCATGATTGATAAATTCCTTGTCATTCATACATGAATGGCTAACCAAGGAGTACATCACAAACATCTATATTGACCACATCACACAAGACTTCATATTGGAAAGGTTTTATTTCATATGAAATAAGACACTGATGGGTAACATGGAGGTCTCTCCCTGGGCTCAACCATCTAATATTGTATGGCTTTGGGTGAGGCTTCATGGATAGGTTTAGACTTTTCACAAATTTAGTAGAGATTAATATATTGTGACTCCCACTATCAAGAATGAAATGCAGAGGCTTACCTTTTACCCATAATTAAAAGTGAAACAACCTTTCCTTGTCATCTGGCCTTTCCTCATAGGTATGTGATGAAGCAATGATGGTATTAGGCTCAACATGTATAATTTTTTCTTCCTCCTCTTTGACTTTAGGGTGTGTGTATGAGGTAGAGTAGTAGATGTCAAGTATTGTGACTCAAAAAGTAGTGACTTGATGGCTCAATATTCTTCTTTAGAGCGAGTTCCCATTTTGTGGTAATCATACCATTTCCCAGTCTTCCTCTTCTAGAGTTTCTTATCTTGGCACTCATTTTACTTCCAATTTTGGCCTTGTATTTGACCTTCTTTGTCACTTTTCCATTTCGAAGGCTGACTCTTCATATTTTTTCTTCTATGCTTCTGCTTAATCTTCATTGTGAACTTGTATGCCTCATTAAGGGTTTCTAAATTGCAGAGTTCTATTTCCCCGTTACATGTACCATTGTAGTCCACGATGATATTTGAGAGTATTATGTTTCTCACTTTCTTAGATGCCTAATCTCATAGACAAAAATGAAAAATGTTAGTGTAATCTTGAATGGATTGATCCTTACCTTGGCAAGTTGTTACCACTATATGTACAAATCATCATATGCTCTAATGGGATAGTATTCTTCCTTTACCACTTCCATGAAATCATCCCAAGTAGGTTCCACCTCAAGGCCAATTTCATCTATACTGAACCTCTTTTTGTACACTTTTAACCAATTTTTCATGGGAAATGATGCTTTCAAAAGAGTAAAAGTGATATTTTCTCCATTGATGAATTTATTTACATAAAATTAGGAAAACAATTGGTCCAACCAATTTTATACTACATCAACATTGATTTTTCCTCCAAATGTAGGGATATCAAAATTCATCTGAACCTTGAAGGTTATTGGGGCATTGAAAGGATGTTTCATGGATGAGGAGCCAGGGAGTGCATATGAGGAGCCATAATTTCCCATCAGGATTTATTGGATAATTTGGGCAAATTGTTGTAGCATTTGTGTTTATTGCCATTAGAGGGATTCATTCACCATTTCCTTGAAGGGATTAGATGTCTCAGTGTCATCTACCATTTTAGGTCATTTGGAGTGAATAGGTGGATAGTTTGAAAGATCTATTGTTTTCCACCTAAGCTTTGTAGCTTGACCTCATCCTCAAGATCATACACTCTCAAGACAAATCACTCTGATACCACTAATTCAAAACTAAAAAATTTTAATAGAAAAGATATTTCAAGAAACAAAAAAATAATAGAGTAACAATGATTTCTCTAAGAAGAGATGTTTTATTACTCAAGATTGTAAATACAAACATATGCTTATCTCTAGGAAGAGATGTCTAATTTCCTTTTTAGGTTACATCTTCATTTATACATATTTTTAAGGTAGGAGGAGGATGTGGAAGGTCACCAATATTGAGGGATATTAATTGTTTTTTGACTTCTATGATTCACAAAAATATATAATTCAAGGAATTACTATTTTTAGAAACTTACTATTTTTAGATTGCACTATGAAAATTGAAATTTGAGGCACTTTCATTGGGTTTTCAAGGGTTAAAACCCATTAATAAAATATTGTGTATATCACTATGTTCTACTCATTCTTAACTTTCCAATGGTTTAAACGGGGAGTCAATTAGAGATATGGTACAAAAGTTATGGCTCTTACAAGTTCCATCATCAATTGGGGTAAAATCATCACCCAAATTATCACTTGAATTATTACCTAAATCATCAATGCTCCTATCCAAGTTAGGTGCTATTATCCTAAGGGGGATGAGCCATAAGGGGATAGATTTGGGCTTGTGAGGGCTACTTGGGTCTAAAAAAGCTAAGTCTAAAAGGCTATAGATGACTGGGAGTCAATGAAAGACTAGTCAAGAAGGGTTGTGCAAACAAGAAAGAGGAGCTATAGGTTGGGTGATATTAGCCATGCCTAAGTCATCCAATTTTGTGTTTTATATGACTACATTTCCCCTTATTTATTCTAGTGATGTAGCAAAGTGAATTACTAGGATAAAGGAAAAATAAAAAGCATACCTAAACTTACCTGTAGGGGAAAAGCTGTGTGATGCTAAATATGCATAAAGAGAGCACATTATGAAGTGTGAATCTATAAATGAAAACATAAAGTAAATCAATTTTTACTAGATAAATTATATCTAAAATAGGAATGTAAAAAAGCTAACGAAGAGGAAAAGAAAGGAACAAATACACCTCATCAAGTATGCAAACCAATACAAAACCTATTGTGATACTAGATTGTGTTGAGTATGTGCTGAATCAAGAGTAGTATCATGAACAAAGATGAGTGCTCAATTACATAAAAGGTGGCTCAAGAATGTAAAGGCTAGCCCTTTAACTCCATCATCTCTAACTAAGTGAAGTTAATGAATCATGCGTGTGCTATTTGATGTCTAGAATGTGTGTCTAATCCCTCTAAATATATGGCTCAAAAATACAAAGGTTAGCCCTTTGGCTCCATTATTGTCAACTAAGTGAAGTTAATGAATCATGGTGCGCTGTCATACAAATACCATCTGGGTTTTCTAGTATATCAAGTGAACTTCATCTTGGCTACAATCCCTCATGGTCAGAGACTTTCCAAGCTAGAAACATTGTCAATCTGCAAGTAATATATCCTTCACCTAGTGTATCATCATTATAGGATAGATCAAATATGTGAACATGATTCTATGCCAAAAGAATCCTACCTTCACCCTGATTAAAAGCCTTTACCATGCTGCCATGTCTCACAGCTCAAAAATAAAAGAACATGAATGCTCACCTTATCTTAGGAATTTCAATACGAATTGAGGGTTATTTCTGAGTTTTCCTGACCCTTGAATTTGATTGCTGCTGTTAATAAACTCCAAAGGCCAAGAGCATTTTGAGCTGACTCCAAAATTTTCATCTGAATAGTAACACATGCAAACTAAAAAAAATTCAAATAAAAATTTCCATTCTCAAATTCTCCTCCTGTTGTCATGTCATGGCTTCTTCAAAGCTGAAGTAGTTTCAGTGCTGCCATGAAATTCTCTTTTCTCCAGTGATTCCTCTATACACCTAACTTGGGTTGGAAGTGACACATTAGAAATATTGTCAAGCTTCTCACAAATAGATTGAATTATCACATTCATAGAGGATGTTGAGAAGTACAAGGTGTTTTCTTGGTATTGAGATATTCCATGTGCTGAATAATTAGGTTCCTCTATTTTCACAGTTACTTGTTCCAAACAAGATTTAGGGTGTCTCCAAACAACACCAGGTGGAAAAATGGTTCAAGAAGAGGATTTGGCTCTACTGGATTGCTCGTGGCTTAGGGATTTGGGTCTCTTTGTTTATTGGGCTTTAATCTCTTGAGAATTGTGTGTCGTTGTTCCTCCAACTTGTCTTTTATATCTAGAAGAATCTCATATTCAGGAGTATATGTCACCTATAGTAGATTTGAATTGGAACGCTCTGTATATGTTCTTTTCACTGAGATAGTGATATATGCCTCAGTGTTTGTAGATTAGTATATGAGCTATATTATTTGAAGAACATTCCCACATTGATTACCATCAAACTAAGCAATGGATTTATATTACTATTTAAAACCTATGTTTCCCTTTATAAGGCTATCAAGGAATCATTGAACTCTCAAAATGCATAAGAACACTTATTCACAGGATATAGGATGGCGAATCAATCTGCAGACTTAATTAAATTCATCAAATTAAAATATACATACTTATAACTGTTTCTTGGCCTTCAAAGGCCTTACTTTAGACTTCCACACCACCTTTGCTTTTCTTCCAATCCTTACTTCCCTCTTATCCTCCTCTGCAATCCTTGCTGCTGCTTCTTCTTTCACCATTCTTGCATGAAATTTGGCCTCTTTTCTTCTTAATTTTTTGCCTTCCTCTTTTCTATGTCCCACTATCCTCTTGAATGAATTTTTCTTTTTCTCCTCTTCTCTCTCATTAATGCATATCCTATTCTTTTGTTTTTAAAGAATCTCCTCCAAACCTCTACGCCCAACTTGGGTTCAAGATAAAACAACAAACAATTTTTAATTTATAACAATATACTAAGGTTGAAATAATTTCAACCACTCCGTTATTTTCTCAACAGCCCCAACAATTACTTTTTACCTTTACTTTTTACAATTACTCCTTAGTAACAACATATTAGGGGGAAAATACAATAAATTGAATTTGAATTTAATCATGACCATGTCTTGCCAAGATGTATGTAGATGCTCCTGCATCATACTCTCCCTCCAAAAAAAATTTGCTCCTACATAAAAATGAACTACTTCCTCCATGTATTAGTCTTTATTATATGCCTGGATCCCAAGGTCTTGTTGTGAATGCCAGTGCTGCTGTTTGTCTTTGATAGTCTTTGTCTTTCATCTTCTTGCTTTTCTTCATTTTCTGGTATGTTCTTCTTCTCATTTCTTTCTCAGCTGCCATCTCCCGCTTCCATGCTTCTTCATCTTCATACATGTCTTCTAGATCTTCTTGTTCTTCTTCTTGTTTCGTGAGCTTCTCTAATGACTCATGTATGCCATTCACTTTAGAAACCTTCATACCTGCATACAAAGCATTCAAAGCCACCTTAGAATCAAAATATTTAGGCCATGAAGCCTCTTGGCTGTCTTCACATTCTTGCTCCTTGATCAAAACTGTCTTTGTCTCTTGGGTTTGCTCTTGTCTTGTTTCACTCTTCCCAATGCTATCTTCACCATGGCTTGTACATGTATGTAGCTCTCTTGAATAACTAAAGAACGCTTCTAACATTCTCATTTCCTCCTTTAGTGAGATCTCATATAGCCCACCATTGTCTTAATCAAACTTGGGTCCTTCATTCTTAAGGATTGCTTGTCCTTCATCTCTTATCTCATCTTTTCTTAGCTCTTGCCTCAATTCATTTCCCATCTGATCAATGGTGCCACCATGTTGATATGTGACTCTACACAACTCTTTTGGAGGATTCAACAACTCTTCTATCCTCTTCAACTCTTCACTCAAGACAAGCTCATCCAAATCTTCATGTCCTATATCAAACTTAGGACCAAATTGTCTTTCATCCTCTATAAATACATTCATCCACTCCATGGTTTCTTCATATAAGTCAACTTCTTCGTCAACATCAATATACTTATCAAATACAATTGCAGTATCCTTACCTTCTATCTCCTTGCTCTCTTCAATCTCTGCTTGAAGCCATCTTGTTTGTTTCTTGGTTTCAATGAGGCATTGCTTTTCTGCATACTCTCCCCTTTCCTCATCATCCATCCATTTGGAACTCTCTCCTTGCTGCATATTAGTCCACATAGCCACTTTCCATTTTTCATTTCTTATGAAAAGATCATTGAAGGATTCAAAAACATCATCATAAACAATTTGTTTACCTTTTACCTCTTTGGTATACCTCTCAAGCGTCATATCTTCATGGAATGCTTCTTCCATACTCACCATCTCTCCTTCATTCTCTTGGCTACTGGAATCACCTTCAATCCTCTTCCATTGACTTCTTGGTGTTGTTGCCTCAACACTCACATCTTCACTCTTTGCCTTCTTAGGCACCCATACTTGTTTTTTCTTCTCATCATTTGTCTTCTCAAACCATGTAGGCATCCTGCATCCATGCTCTTGTACCAGCACTTCCTGCTACTTGGGAGTTTGCTTCTTCCACCATTTAGGCATCACATATCCATGGTTAAATTATCTTTTTGAGGGCTCTATCATCTTCCTTAACTCTTGCACTTGTACATTAGCAACTTCATGCTTACAATAATGATCAAAATCATATTTTAGCACTTCATTTACCTTTTTGATAGCTAGTTCCATGGAGCAATCTTTCTCTCCCTTTGTGTTTGGCTGTTCTCTTGCCTCTTCTTGGCATTAAATGACATCATGGAATTCATCTTCATCTTCCATCTCTTCTCTTGCTTGTAGGGGTTCCTCAACACCTTCCTCATGCATTAACCAATGCATCTCTTCTTCTTTATCAACAACAACAAACTCTCTTCTCTTTCTTACACATTCACTTGTGCACTTGGTGTCTCCTCTTGCACCAATCTCTTCATTATTCAAGGCCCTTCTCTTGACCTTCATAAGGCTCCTCATACCTGTAATTACCCATGCAAAGACAACATTAGATATAAAAACAAGAGACCACATGGTCCCTATGAGTGTTCTCTTCACCAACACTCTTATCTTTTCAAGTGCGCTTCCTAGCACTTCATCTTTTCTTTCTTCTCTTCTCTTGTTCTCCTCAATGAGAACCTTCTTCTCCACCTCTTTCTCTTGTTGCTCACTTGGCAACCTATTCATCCTCTTGCCTCTATGGGCTTCTCTCTTCATGGAAATCTTCTTTTGCCTTCTTCTCCTCTTCATTAGGAGATCTATTGGCCACTTCAACCTCTTCCTCATTGGCCATACCCATGCTTGCTTGTCCATCTACATCCAAGACTCATATTCATATTTAATCTTAGCTAACTCTCTCTTTAAACTAGTAATCTCTTTATCAATTTCAATACTGATCATACCTTTCTTCTTTTGGATGCTTGCTTTCTTCTTGTTGCTCTCATGTACCTTACTGCTCTGTAATGCCTTCAACAATACTTCCATTTCTGTGATCTTCACCCAAGTCTTTTCCACCTTGGTCTCTTGATTCCTTTAGGTCCATTTGTCTCACCCAAGCCTTTCTCCTTGACTGGTCTTTTGACAATCTCCTTGATCTCACCTAGGCCTTTTGCATCCTAGTCTTTTGATCCTACTTAATGGACTTCACACTGAGTCAATGGTCTGCAATATGACACTTCTTTAACCAAATATCAATAATTTTCTCAAATCCAAGCTTACCTTGCTTTGGATCTTCCTCTTGAGCATTCACTTGCTCCCTTACTTTGAGCTTTTCCAAGCTTCTCTTCTCTCTTGTCAAGCCTCAATGGCTTTAAGACTTCCTTTTCACCTGTTTGCTTCTCAAACACAATAAACTCAAATCAAATATCAAAGTTACTCATACCTTTCCTCCACAAGGTCTTCTAGTGCTTTGTCCTATTGATCCTTTTTCCAAATCCTGTAATTCAATACAAACGTCTTCCTTTAATTCTTTGACCTCAATCTCTTATGCTTCAATTTTCTTACATGCCCAGCTGTAACTATGTTTTACTTTCTGCAGCGACTTAATCTTTTTCTAACTAATTTCTAGAAACACTACAACATTAACTTGTCTCCTTTAACAACAACTGTGTTCTTTGCTTTGGTAGCTTTACTCAAAAGGTGACTCTTTGCAGCTTCTAACTGGCTTTCAATCTCTCTTGGATCTCTTAAGGCTCTGATACCAAAATTGGTGCGCTGTCATACAAATACCATCTGGGTTTTCTGGTATATCAAGTGAACTTCATCTTGGCTATAATCCCTCATGGTCAGAGACTTTCCAAGCTAGAAACATTGTCAATCTGCAAGTAATATATCCTTCACCTAGTGTATCATCATTACATGATAGATCAAATAGGTGAACATGATTCTGTGTCAAAAGAATCCTACCTTCACCATTATTAAAAGCCTTTACCATTCTACCATGTCTCACAACTCAAAAATAAAAGAACACGAATGCTCACCTTATCTTAGGAATCTCAATATGAATTGAGGGTTATTTCTGAGTTTTCCCTGACCCTTGAATTTGATTGCTGTTGTTAATAAACTCCAAAGGCCAAGAGCATTTTGAGCTGACTCCAAAATTTTCATCTGTACAGTAACACATGCAAACTAAAAAAAATTCAAATAAAAATTTCCATTCTCAAATTCTCCTCCTATTGTCATGTCATGGCTTCTTCAATGCTGAAGTAGTTTTAGCGCTGCCATGAAATTCTCTTTTCTCCAGTGATTCCTCTATACACCTAACTTGGGTTGGAAGTGACACATTGGAAATATTGTCAAGCTTCTCACAAATAGATTAAACTATCACATTCATAGAGGATGTTGAGAAGTACAAGGCATTTTCTTGGTATTGAGATATTCCATGTGCCGAATAATCAGGTTCCTCTATTTTCATAGTTACTTGTTCCAAATGATATTTAGGGTGTCTTTAAACACCACCAGGTGGAGAAAATGGTTCAAGAAGAGGATCTGGCTCTACTGGATTTCTCGTGGCTTGGGGATTTGGGTCTCTTTATTTACTGGGCTTTAATCTCCTGAGAACTGTGTGTCGCTATTCCTCCAACTTGTCTTTTATATCTAGAAGAATCTCATATTTAGGAGTATACGTCACCTATAGTAGATTTGAATTGGAGCACTCTGTATATGTTCTTTTCACTGAGATAGTGATATATGCCTTAGTGTTTGTAGATCAGTATATGAGCTATATTATTTGAAGAACATTCCCACATCGATTACCATCAAACTAAGCAATGGATTTATATTACTATTTAAAACTTGTGTTTCCCTTTATAAGGCTATCAAGGAATCATTGAACTCTCAAAATGCACAAGAACACTTATTCACAGGATATAGGATGGCGAATCAATTCGCAGACTTAATTAAATTCATCAAATTAAAATATACATACTTATAACTATTTCTTGGCCTTTGAAGGCCTTACTTCAGACTTCCACACCACCTTCACTTTTCTTCCAATTCTTACTTCCCTCTTATCCTCCTCTGCAATCCTTGCTGTTGCTTCTTCTTTCACCATTCTTGCATGAAACTTGGCCTCTTTTCTTCTTAATTTTCTGCCTTCCTCTTTTCTACGTCCCACTATCCTCTTGAATGAATTTTTCTTTTTCTCCTCTTCTCTCTCATTAATGCATATCCTATTCTTTTGTTTTTAAAGAATCTCCTCCAAACCTCTATGCCCAACTTGGGCTCAAGATAAAACAACAAACAGTTTTTAATTTGTAACAATATACTAAGGTTGAAATAATTTCAACCACTCCTCCATTATTTTCTCAATAGCACCAACAATTAATTTATACCTTTACTTTTTACAATTACTCCTTAGTAACAGCATATTAGGGGGAAAATACAATAAATTGAATTTGAATTTAATCATGACCATGTCTTGCCAAGATGTATGTAGATGCTCCTGCATCAAATCATGCATGTGCTAATCAATGTTTGGATTATGTGTCCAATTCCTTTGAATAGGTGGCTCAAGAATACAAAGGTTGGCCCTTTGGCTCCATCATTTCCAACTAAGTGAAGTTAATGAATCATGCATGTGTTAATCAATGTCTAGACTATGTGTCTAATCCTTCGAAATAGGTGGCTCAAGAATACAAAGGCTAAAACTTTGGCTCCATCATTTCCCCATGAAGTGAAGCTATGAAGTGATACCAATATATATTAGATGTCATATAAGATGGTTCATGGATCCCATGGATGTGGTGTAAATATAAAATAGTGGTGTGAATTGTAATATCCCCAACCAATAGGGACTTTAAAAGATAAAAGCTCTGAATTGCTTTTCTGATTATTCTGAATTTTTGTATGAAATAAGAATAAATTGTGATTTTTGTAGAATATCTTCAAATAAATAAATCAACCACAATATAATCTCTCAATAGCAAATCAAAGATCTTATCACTTGTTCTGATGATTACAATTATAGTCCTCTCTCATGCATATAAAAGAATATTAAAATACTGTCTTAAAAACCTAATTACTCTAGCAAACTGGAAATGAACTTGAATCTGGTAGGTCTCGGCCTGCTGTGTCAAAAACACAGTCACTAAAATTGGTTATACTACTATCGTCAGTCGACTCGGGTCGTTAACCTACTGACATCGGTGATATGTCGGCCGATGTCGGTCTCTATGGATCTCTACCTACCGATGTCAGTCTTTGTGCAAATTTGTATGGATCTGTATGGACTTCGTACGGCCGCCAATATAACACACCCTATTTGTTGGACCCCTAATCTCAAGATATATGACTCTAATACAGAAGATCTCTATTTGTATAACTTATTGAATCAAAAACCTAATACAATAAATACCTGGAAAGCTCTGTGACACCTTATGTATGAAGTTACCTCTCAAATCTGTAAACCTCTATGATAACTTTTGTATGAAGCTATCTCTCAAATCGGCAATAGATTAGCTGATATTTCACAACCTTTGAATTGCACACACTGAAGAGTGGACATTCTCCAATGCAAATGGAATCCTGGAACCCTTAGCTCAGTCTTCACAGAAGAATTCTTCAAAATCAATAGTTAATAATCAATGCCTAATCCAATTCTCTCCCCATGAGAAACCCTTATACCCTCAAAAGATGTGCTTGCCCTAATTAGGGTTTATTAAATTAGAATTAGGGTTTCTTAATAAAAAATAGGCCAAATAATTAATATTTGATTAAATCAATCAAATATTAATATCTTCCTCAATATATGTCCGATCAAGCCCAAACGAAAGCCAACTAGAAAAATTCTACTAAACGAAGCCAAGCCAATCTCCATCAAGACCCTCTAACCATCCTATCAGCCTATAAGGGTCGCATAATAGGCTAACCATCACCTCTGATCATGTCAAATAAAAAGGGGACATGACAATCTGCCCCTCCTAAAATTGCTTGCCCTCAAGCAATCGCTGAATGATACACCCATCAATCCACCTGGATCCCAAATGTACTCATGATCTACCCTACTGTCAATCAATATAAACTCCATGCCATGTCCATCCCAACTCTCATCTAATGGCATCACATCATCCCTAGTACTAAGATAAGCACCCCAACATCTAATCCATAAATGAAAATCAATAGGCAACTCAAGCAAACTCCTTACCTGAATAATATCTAAATCTAGACTGTGAAGGCTAGAAATAGTCATATCATCATCAACCTGTGACCCGACTGTAACAAAAAGCTGAGTCCCTACCACATGTGATAACTCCTGAACTGAACTCACCTCAAGACCAAGCTCATCCTCATATCTCTCTTGTGTTGGTGCCAATGTGCACTCGTCATCGCACTCTATCATGTCATGTCGTATGAGCATCTCCATCCGATGAAAAAACATATGTTTAAAGCTGCTGCCCCATATTGCCTTAAGAACATGTGTTTTCCCATCAACATCAAAATGAACCTCCATGTCCTTGAGATGAAGAGTAACTTCCTCAAATGAATGAAGCCACTTCATACCCAAGACTAAGTCTATATCCCCCATGTCTACCACATAATAATCAGCCTTGAACTCATAGTTTTTCAAGCGCAATGGGAGGTCTCTAATCATCCGCTCACACCTAAGAGTGTGACCATCGGTCACCTTGACTCTGATGCCCTCAAAATATTCTATAGTGAGTCCACACTTCACAAATCTAGCATCTATGAAATTATGTGTGGCTCCTGTATCAAGAAGGGTGATGACCTTCTGCCCTGCCAAAACTCCATGGAGTCTGAATGACTCATCCGACTGAATGCTAGATAAGTGTGCCTCTTATATGTGAAGCTCTAACTCTACCTCTACCTTAGGCTATGAAGCCTCTGCCTCTACCCCCTTAAAACTATTCTGATGTTTGGAATCCTCTGAATCAGAATCCTCATAATATGCCCACATCACTCGATTGGCCTTGCCCTTAGGCCTCAAAAGACAATCATGATTTGCATCATAGGGACCTTTGCAGTAGAAGCAAAGATTCTTCCTACGTAGATCATTAAGTGCTTCATGATCCAAAGGTGGTGCTGCTGGATTGGCCTTTGAATAATTCTTTACACCTGATTTATCTATGTTAAAATCTAGTCTCTCTCTATTACCGTTGAAGCACTTATGGTCCCTAGATGAAGAAGTACCTCCTGAGTTAGATTTACTGGATGGGGCTGCCATCTCCATACTACACACCTTCTTCATAGCTATTTGTAATGAAGGAGGATCAAAGGTTCTGATACCACTGTAATATCCCCAATTTCCCCTCAAATCTGAAACTGGATATTTTCCTGTCTATCTTTTTGTATTTTGCTTTTTAGATATTTTGCATGAGTAAAGATGCAATTTTGCAAGATAAATCCAAATAAATAAATAAACCACAGTAAATCTCTTAACTGGCAAATCAACGCTCTTATTATTCTTCAAAATGATTCCAATAATAAATCTCTGGCACGCATATAAAAGAATACAAACATCGTCTCAAAACCTGATCTTTTGCAAATCTAGAACAGCTCTAATACATAAGATCTTTATTTGTGCAATATCTGAATAAAAAATTGTAATGAAATAAATACCTGAAATTTTTGTGATAACTTCTATATGAATTTATCTCTCAAACCTGTAAACCTTTGTGATAGCTTCTGGATGAAGTTATCTCTCAAATTGGCAATAGATCAACTGATATCTCACAACCTCTGTCGCATATTCTTTCCACCGTTTTGTGTAGGATTGTCTTGAACATGGTTTTATGCATGAAAGGACTTATATTAGAATACATTTCAAAAACGACTTGATTATGCCCTGGAAAACCTCAATGTTTGGTAACAAGCACTTTATCAATGGCTCACAAATTTGCAATGTCTTTCTTTATTCTCCTCACGATTATATCACACACAGAGCCCATTTCTTGATCAAGATACAAGGTCTGAATTAAGTTGTTTATCCATATGCTTTTAATATCACAGAAAAATGTTCACAAGAAATATCATGATTCTACCCCTGCCCTTCATTGATCTATTAAGTAGACTAACACGGAATCTTCTATCATTCTCTGATAGTTTTCCTCTAAAAGCACAACATCTATTATTAGATTTAGGTGGCTACAACTTGTTCAGTTGGCGCTGAGATTTGGTTAACCTAGATCTGCCCTAATACCACTGTAATCTGTAATAGTGGTATCACCATACAGACCAATCTACCCAAATTACCCAATAGGATGGTAGGACAAAAGCTCTGATACCACTGTAATATCCCCAACCAATAGGGACTTTAAAAGACAAAAGCTCTGAATAGCTTTTCTAATTATTCTAAATTTTTGTATGAAATAAGAATAAATTGCAATTTTTGCAGAATATCTTCAAATAAATAAATAAATTAACCACAATATGATCTCTCAATAGCAAATCAAAGATCTTATCACTTGTTCTGATGATTACAATTATAGTCCTCTCTCATGCATATAAAAGAATATTAAAATACTGTCTTAAAAACCTAATTACTCTAGCAAACTAGAAATGAACTTGAATCTGGTAGGTCTCGGCCTACTGTGTCAAAAACATAGTCACTGACATCAATTATACTGCCGTTGTTGGTTGACTGGGGTCGTTAACCTACCGACGTCGGTGATATGTCGGCCGATGTCAGTCTCTATGGATCTCTGCCTACCGATGTCAGTCTTTGTGTAAATCTATATGGATCTATACGAACTTCATATGGCCACCAATATAACACACCCTATTTGTTGGACCCCTAATCTCAAGATATATGACTCTAATATAGAATATCTCTATCTGTATAACTTATTGAATCAAAAACCTAATACAATAAATACATGTAAAGCTCTGTGACAACTTTTGTATGAAGTTACCTCTCAAATTTGTAAACCTCTGTGATAACTTCTGTATGAAGCTATCTCTCAAATTGACAATAGATCAGCTGATATTTCAAAGCCTCTAAATCACACACATTGAAGAGTGGATGTTCTCTAATGCAAATGGAATCCTAGAACCCTTGGCTCAGTCTTCACAGAAGAATTCTTCAAAATCAATAGTCAATAATCAATGCATAATCTAATTCTCTCCCCATGAGAAACCCTTATACCCTCAAAATATGTGCTTGCCCTAATTAGGGTTTCTTAAATTAGAATTAGGGTTTCTTAATAAAAAATAGGCCAAATAATTAATATTTGATTAAATCAATCAAATATTAATATCTTCCTCAATATATGTTCGATCGAGCCTAAACGAAAGCCAACTAGAAAAATTCTACTAAATGAAGCCAAGACAATCTCCATCAAGACCCTCTAACCATCCTATCAGCCTATGAGGGTCGCATAATAGGCTAACCATCAACTCTGATCATGTCAACTAAAAAGGGGACATGACATGAATAGTTTGAATGTGTGCTGGAAACTAGGCCACTCTTGGCCATTTCAAAAGATGGAGGTTATAATTGTATGAAATCCACTTTGAACTGATGTACTAGGCTTATATGAAAGATAACTTAGGAACTTGGGTAATCAAAAAGATAAACTTGGATGAAAGTTTAACTTGAATGTGATTCCAACCTCCTGTAGATGGAGTAAGGCACACAACTATTGACAATGCCTAGAATAAACTGAACTTAGAAATAAAATAAGATCAATGTACCACACATATTACCCCCAATCACTGATATATTCAATATGGAATATGATATAGAAGTTATGCCATTTTCATAATCTAAACTAAAAGTGAGAACAATTATGTCATACATGATAACCCCCTATATCTAATAAAGTTGTGCTAAAACTATTGATTTTGACTGATCTGGAAGTGCAAAAACTATCCCCAAACTAATTTTTTTGCCTATTTCTAGAAACTTTGAGTGTTTTTTTCCTAAAAAATAGTGATAAAATATGGACACCCCTATGTTTAGTGCTACTATCCATTTCTAGTA
This sequence comes from Torreya grandis, assembly GCA_037957365.1. Lineage (NCBI taxonomy): Eukaryota > Viridiplantae > Streptophyta > Pinopsida > Cupressales > Taxaceae > Torreya > Torreya grandis. Next base: position 953,529 of record JARHVA010005003.1, read on the forward strand.
CTATTATCTAGTGTGAAAACTAACTACTGATATGAAACTATTAATATTTTTCTGCTCTAATTTGACTTGTTTGACATCTATATTTTGTACTGAGTGTTCTAAATGTCATTATTTTAATTGTTAGGAGGTTTTATATTTATGATAAAACCCTTGTTTGATTCCCCTCTTCTAAGGGTAGGAATGATGAACTTCCAATGATTTCCCTCAGAAGAAAAAGAGTCATGTAAGTGTGTTAAGCTATATATATATATATATATATATATATATATATATATATATATATATATATATATATATATATATATATATATATATATATATATATATATATATATGATAAAGCATTGATATTTAACAAGATATCTCTAGATATAGAAATGTTTATATTGAGAGATTTCTAGATCAATAAGGGTATGCCTAGATATATATATATATATATATATATATATATATATATATATATATATATATATATATATATATATATATATATAACAATGTGAAAACATGTGTAAAGTACTTAATTGGAACTATAAATTTTAGATATTAGTTGTTAATTATTAGTTGAAGGGATAGAGCATGATGTCCATCATGGCATCCAAGAAAGTAAGGTAAATGCATGATATGGATCATAGCATTATAAACATCTGAGAAGCAAAAAAGTAATCAAGCAATCAAGAAATAAGCAAGAATCATACAAGGATGGCCAAGGGGCCATGGAAACAAGGGACATAGGCACATGTCACCAAATTGGAAGATAAGCATGTAAGGCATGTTCAAATGCCACATCCACATACAAGTGAAACAAGCAAAGTTGACACAAAGGTCAAAAGCACATGAAAGAGTAAAAATAAAAGCATGTTCAAATGCCACATCCACATACAAGTGAAGTTGACACAAAGGCCAAAAACAGATGGAAGAGTACAAATAAAGGACATTAATAGTTGTCTTAAGGCACACACATGAATAAAAATGAAAGACATTGAAAAATGTCCTAAGGCACACACATGAATATAAGTAAAGGACATTGGCAAATGTCCTAAGGCACAAGCAGGAGATAAGCAAGAACTTGGAATGTAATCACATAAGCTATGTTAAGCAAGTAGAGAAAGCATGCAATAACTACAAAGATACAAACACATCGAACTAATCAAATCAAATGTGAAAGTATGCAAAACATGTCTAACACAAGACTAGGTATATGCTAAGAGATACATAAGTGCTAGATACTAGTGAAATGTCAATATAATATTATATGTAAGCTATAAAGTAATGTACATTAGTATGATAACTCAGAGTGTGTAGTGTAGGAATGACATAACCTGGATGGTCTAGTCATGTAGAAGATGCCCCTAGTGGGTGTGTATATTGATGTGTGTCTTAAATGTAGAAGTAGGAGTGACCCCTCAATGGGTAGAATGAAGAAATCAAGTAGATAGATGTTGACTATACACACTTAAAGAAGATCAAGTGAAGCATGGTAATGTATAAAATCGACATACAATAGCATGAAACATCAAATGTAAGTCCTAGCATGATAGTAGTAATGTAAATCATGGATGATACATACAATCGAAATGTTTTTGGTATTTTTGATATATTTGAATGTTTTTGTATTTTTGATATAAGCTATGCATATGAAAAACAATGAATAAATGATACTAACTGATTAGTCTCAGATGAGACTCCTTATCATGGTGTCTTATATCTAACAACTAAATCATGCATGATCATGAGGCATGATTGTTTATATGAGATTGTGAAGATAAAATGTGTGTACTTTGTAACTACTCTAAAATCTCTCAAATGAAAACCAAATGTGGCTCCCCCTATAAATCTATGAAGTGGATGTAGTTGGAGGTCTTTTAGGGACCCATATGGAAGTAGAAGGAGCTCTCTAGATAGTTTCTCTCTATGTAGCTATACGAGACCTCGATGTAACTGCTCTAGGTGTGAACATTGTTATAGAAGCTATCTAGAATATTGAAACTATGGAGGTGCTTGAACCCTCTATAATGGTGATGGATGTCATAACTATGGTTAGATCTGAAGTGGAATCAGAATTGAAGATGGAGGAGAAGCTAAAACTAGTGGAAAAATTGGAGATGGTAACCATAAGTTGATAGATTGATCTAAAGTGGGGAGTGATGACTCATAAGGAACTCCATCGACTATGATAACTTGATTAGCATGAATGAACTTCATGTATCTATGAAATATAGAAGGTATTGCCTTGAGTTTTTGAATCTATGGTTGACCAAGTAGTATGTCGAAAACTCCTACACTAAGAACTATATTGAATGGTGTTGCCACATATATAGAGCTAGCCTGTAGTGGAAGTACTATATTGCCTAATGATATCTATATCTGCCCATTGAAACAATTGATAACTATGTATATCAGAGTGATATCCTACTCCAAATAACCCAAATGCTATAGTAGTGTGAAAGTGCACATGTTAAGGCTAGAACCATTGTCAATGAGTACACTGTAAATAGGCTAATTACAAATATGTGCTCTGATAAAAAGTGCATTATAACTTGTATTATCCTCCATAATCTCTTGATCTGAGAAAGATATCGAAGGCCTTGCTAGAGCTTTGGACTCATACACACCTATCATATCTCTCAAAGGATGTGCCTCAACTAAAGGTGCTTGGTATGTAGCTAGTGGAGGATGCATATGGTATGTATGAAGAATTCTTGATGTGTCCTCTTTCTCCTATTTAAAATTCTATGGAAATGGGTATGAAAATATTTTCAAAGCTTTATCTTGTGTTAGATTTATCTTTTGAGGCTCAACTTAAGTTGCTAAATCAAATAGATTATCATTTATCAAGTCCTATATCTTATGTCACAAACTAATGCATCTATTTATTGTGTGCCTTGGTACCCTTTGAAAATTACAAAATGCATGTTGATCATATCCCCATGGAAAAGGATTTGATGGATATGTTTCCTAGATAGGAGGGAGGGTGATGATGTTACATTCCAATAACTACTATAAAACTTGAGCTGGAGTAACTCGTAAATTGTTAAATTCACACTGAAGAGGTGTTGATAAAACCACACATTGAGGGGGATTTGAAGCCACATTGACTATCGATTTATTCTAATTCTTATTATCACTAATTTTGACCTTTTATGGTAATTTTTTGTTACTCTTGTTGGTTGTGTTTGGAATACTTGAATACTTAAGTTTTCCTATTTAAATTATCTTGACTTCTCTTTCCTTAAGTGTATGACACAATTTGGTGAAAGAAGAGAATATTTTAAACATAATAGATTCATGCAATGATAGAAGAAGGATCTATTTGAAGATGTCATATATCTCTTGATCAACCATGGGGATAGTTACCTTGACTAGAATAGTCTTGTATCTAAGAACATAATCCATGAGGGGCTCATTTGACTTTTATTTCTATTGTGCAATCTATGCATATGAGACCTTGTTACCAATGTTGATCTAGAGGTTAATGTATAAAAGGTCTTGAAGAAGATTTAAACTTACACAATTGTGTATATCTTGTTGATACCTTTCCAATGGTTTGTATAATGAAAAAAATGGAGCTCATATGCTCCTTGTGTAGCCAATCAAAGTTTTAGTCAAGCTGGTTAAAGCTGGTTAAACTATAGAAAATGGCCATTATGGAATAATTTGAAATTAGTTCCATGGCATAGATCTCATCTTAATCTTTCTGGCACATTTTATGGTTCAAAAAATGGATTTCGTATGTGCAAGTTATGACCAATCAAAGTTATGGTCAAAGTGATGACATGGCCATAAAGTGACATGGCAATAGAGTTACGTGGTAAATGAAAAGCCATTTTAATATAGTTAAAATATAAACCATCATATATTGGAGAAAAATTCTCACCCCAATTTTTTTAAATACATGGGATATTATTAAAATTCCCATATTAACATGTAAAGGGATAATATAAATCCCATAAAAAGTGGTGGAATGGGATATTATCTAATCCCATAAAAAAAGGTGGAGATAAATATTAATCCCATTATTATTAAAAAGGGGATAATGATTAATCCCAATATTTGTGCACCTCCAAAAATTATATAAAGGGGTGACGGGTTATTTATAAATCATGGAATTAGAATTCATTCCAAGGTTTCAAAGCTCTCATGGCAGAGCTGAGAACCAAAGAGCTAGACCTAGAGCTAGACCCGAAGAGGTAGACTCGAGAGCCATAGCTGAAGAGCCAGAGCCAAAGAGTTAGAGCTAGTATAGTTCTAGACATACGCTAAGTGTCTAGACATGAGGCTATTTGATTCACTTTTTAATGCCTTAAAAGTGAAGCCTTGGCAGACTGTGTATAAGCCACATAAGACTAGTTTGTAGAAATCTCAAGTTTTGATAGACTTGGAGAGGGTTTCACATCTCAATGTAAACTAGGGGTTTGTCCTAGACCCTAAGATAAATTCAACTATATGTTGAATTTCATGTGATTTTTTTTGTAAAACCATAATATAAGTCTTTATTTGAGACTTTTGGCAGAAAATCCATAGGATTTCAAGATTGTATTGTTAGCAGAGGATTAGAAAATCTGTTCATGGTCCAGAGCTTTCAAGATTTCAGATCTATTGTCAAAATTATAAGCAGTCTTAGAGTATCCATCTGATAATTATGAGGGAAGGCCATGTACTCACTTTTCATAGAAATGGATCAGTTCTTACTATAAGTGAACCCAAAGACGTAGGCATTTGTCAAACTCCGTAATCAACTCTTGTATAGTGTGGAGATGTGCTTATCGTGAGTTGATTTTTGTTTTTGCATTATTTTACACATTTTGATTAATTTTTTGATTAATAATTATTTAATGCATAAGTAAATTTAATAAGATATTAATATCTATTGTAAAAAATTCTGCATGAAAATAAGTGCTAGTTTACGGATTAGGTTTGGTATCAGAGCAGTTAGTATGTTGGGTTTCCTTCTGATTATGTGGATTGATATTAGTTGTTTTTGGTTTGGTTTATAGTATTATCTCAGAATTTTTGGGACTTAATATTATATTTTTAGTGTGAATTTTATGGAATTAGGTTATTTTCAAGAAATAGAAAGCTATGGGCAAAGCCTTGAAAAGAGAGAGGCTTGATGAGCTTAAAATAATTAATTGGTAGATCCAGGAAGATAATACTATTTTGAGATATAATTTTTACTCCTTGAAAGAGGAGATTTCCCACTTAAAATCATAGCTACAAGCCAAGGATGATCTCTTGGTATAGATGAAGGATGAAGAGAAACACTATCTTCATAAATTGCCTTCCACTATAGATGGAGGCACTATGACTGATGAGTGCACTATAAGTTGTTCATCTAGTAATTCCTTTCATTTAATGTCAGATGTTTCATATGTTTCTTTTAGTATTTTTGAGAAACACACTAAGGGTATTGGATCTAAACTATTATTGAAAATGGGATTTGATGGAAGAGGCCTTGGAAAGAATGGCTAAGGTATTGCTAACCCAATACATGTAGAGCATATACCTCACCATGCAGGATTGGGTTACATTAGTGATAAAATGGATATTGGAGAGAGTTCATCCATTATTGAAAGAGGACAAGCTTATGATAGCCAAGATATGAGGCTATTAATGGAGCATAATTCTTCCCTATGAAGGAATAATGAGTGGTGTAAGAAATCAGGTAAAAGAGGTATTGAAATTCCACCTCCTTGATCTTACATTAAAAAAGGTATCAATAAGAATGTGAATTCCAAGACTTCTAATTCATTTTTTCCATATAAGCAATTTGGTTTCAATATTCAGAATATGTTGCATTCTTTTCCTTGTACATTTTATAGATTGAATAACCATTGTGCCACATATTATTGGAAAAGACAAGATTTACTAAAGCATCTTGCAGGTGCTAAAGACCATTCTCATATTGGCAAAGAGAGAAATGGTAAACATGTGACCTCATCTAAGAAGAGGGATGTCTGCAAGCATTGTCATATGAGTCGACATCGGGTTGAGCAGTGTTGGAAACAGATCCTGATAATGGTAAGAAGAAGATGGTCTATAAACCTATTGATAAGGTAATTAATGGAGTTTTTGTTCAGTCAACCCATGTAGATATTAGTAAATCCACTAAGGAAATTGAACACCCTAAACATGAGAGTCTGATTAAGAGGGTTAGTAAATAATTTTCTAATTTCATGATGTCATGATTAGTGGATTGATATATGCATTTTTGGAGCTACTATGGTGGGAACATTTAGAAACAAGTTTATCATGCAAAGTTTTTAATTCTCACACTTGTATTTGAAAAGCCCTATTTTTGGAATCTCCAGTATTAGCTTATGAGTTTCTTGTTGAATTATCTAACTCATTGATCAACTTGGGGGATTGATAGTAGGTTATTGAAAATGATTCAGTTTTCCTATAGTACTTGTTTCAGAATAATTGCTATTTTGGGCTGCATCTATTTATGGCATGTGTATAATTAGATGCATTTGTAAAACTCTATTGGGCATGTTTGAAATGTTAGACACTATAAACTATTTTTTGTTTTCATAGTGATTTAGCATATTAAGACCCATGTCTGCGTAGTGTATTATGACATGGTCACAACAATTAATGTATTTTATTTACATTAACAAACTTGTCTTATAGTTATATTGGTGATTGTTGACATGTTTGACAGTTTACCACTTACAAGATGTGACAGTGAGAAGGTAGTTTTTTATATTGTGACCTTATTGGCAGTTGAAGGATTCAATATAACTCATGCCTTATTTTTAGACTTATTACTTTTTTGAGTTATGAATCATATTTTGCCACTATTATCTCTATGCTATGATTTGAGTCTTGTACTTGATATTTTGTAGAGGACCATTTAACAGTAGCAGAGGAGATCACTAAGATTATCTAAGTAGAGGCTCTTGTAAAGCCATGTAGCAGAGGAAACCACCACATCCTAGTTTTATGTAGAGGCTATTGTTGGCCGTGTAGTAACAAAATTATGGAAGATGTGATCAATCAGTTGTTCTAAGTAGATGCAATTATGAAACCTGAGTAGACTGAAAAAGACCCATCATAATTCTTTGAAACTAAATGGAATTTAGAGGATCATTATAGCTTCTAGTTGTGAAGTATCAACTTTGGAGACCACAGAGTCCATTGTAGAGATCTTCATGATATAATATGAAGTACTAGATCTAGTACCAGCTTTTGGTAAACTAAAAGCCTTCTCAGTGGGGAGGATTGATCTAGAGGTTAATTCAAAAAAGGTCCTAAAGAAGATATAAACTTTCACCATCATGTAAATCTCATTGATACCTTTCCAATGATATGTAGAATGTGGAAAATGAAGCTCATATGCTCCTTGTGTAGTCAGTCAAAGTTTCAATCAAGCTAGTCAAAATAGGTTAAAGTTGGTCCAACTGTAGAAAATGATTATTATGGAACAATTTGAAATTAGTTCCAAGGCATATAACTCATCACAAGATTTTTGGCACATTTTATGGTTCAAAAAATAGAGTTCGTATGTGCAAGTTATGACCAGTCAAAGTTATGGTTAAAGTGATGATGTGGCCATAAAGTGACATGGCAATAGAGTCATGTGGTAAATGAAAGACCATTTTAATATGGCTAAAATATAAACCATCATATATTAGGAAATAATTATCACCCCATATTTTTAAATACATGGGATATTATTAAAATTTCCATATTAAAATGTAAAGGGATAATATAAATCCCATAAAAATGGTGGAATGGGATATTATCCAATCCCATAAAAAAAGGTGGAGATAAATATTAATCCTGTTATTATTAAAAAGGGGATAATGATTAATCCAAATATTTGTGCACCTCTAAAAAGTATATAAAGTGGTGAGGGGTTATTTAAAAATCATGGAATTGGAATTGGAATTCATTCCAAGGTTTCAAAGCTCTCATGGCAAAGCTGAGAGCTAAAGAGCCAAAGCCGAAGAGGTAGAGCTGAGAACCATAGCTGAAGAGCTAAAGATTCAGAGCTAGATATGGTTCTATCCATACACTGAGTGTTTAGATGTGAGGCCATTTGATGCACTTTTTAATGCCTCACAGTGAAGCCTTAGCAGACTATGTATAAGCCACATAAGACTAGTTTGTATAAATCTCAAGTTTTGAGAGACTTGGAGAGGGTTTTACATCTCAGTGTAAACTAGGGGTTTGTCCTAGACTCCAGGATGAATTCAATGATATGATGAATTCCATGTAACAATTTTTTTAAGACCATATTATAAGTCTGTATTTAAGACTTTTGGCAAAAAATCCATAGGATTTTGAGATTGTATTGTTAGCAGAGGATTAGAAGATCTGTTCATGGTTTGGAGCTTTCAAGATTTTAGATCTATTACCAAAATTATAAGTAGTATTAGAGTATCAATTTGAAAATTGTGAAGGAAGGCCAGGTACTCACTTTTCATGGAAATGGATTGGTTCGTACTATAAGCAAACTTAGATACATAGGCATTTACCAAACTCCATAATCAACTCTTGTGCAGTGTGGAGATGTGTTTGTTGTGAGTTGATTTTTGTTTGTGCATTCTTTTCCACATTTTGATTAATTTCATTGATTAATTGTTATTGAATGCATAAGTAAATTTAAATAAATATTAAGATCCATTGTATAAAATTTTGCATGAAATAAGTCCTAGTTTACGGATCAAATGTTGATACTGAAATGTGCTAGGAACATGTCTACTAAAGGATTGAAGGTTATGACCGACTAATTCAATAGACTACAAAACTATTATAGAGCATAATCCTTTAGACTTTATGGAAATAGTTTATTTATTATCTAGTCATTAGGTACATAATCCAAGCATACTTCATGAAAATCTCTCAAATGTGTCTTTGGATCACCCTTACCATCATATAAATTGAGCTTGGGTTGAATAAAACTTGATGGTAAGGGTATAGAAGCAATGTGACATGCTAATGGTGTATATAGTAGAGCAAAATAATCCATTGCCTATGTAGGTCTAGAAACACCTTGCTCAAGATGTTGTACCTTAGATTGAAGAGATCTTATCTTTTATACAAGGGCTGCAACATTAGGAGATAAGGATGTACAAGCTATAGCTGGTGGCATAGTAAAAAGTTGGGCTTTTATAGGGGGTTGTTGAGACATATTTGCCCTTGTAATGTCATTTACAACTGGCTGCTCTATTGTTTGAGAAGATTGACCATTGTTCACTTTTTGTTGTTCTTATTGTAATATTCTAATCATGTCATCTTGCATATTTGGATGTTTAGTTAAGAGTTATTGAAGTTCTCTTTTATTAGTTTCATCAAAATTGATATATTGGGCCATTGGTAAAGGAGGAAACCATTTAAATTTTTTGCTATAAGTTCTAATAGGTAATGTGTTAGAAAGTGAAAATATTGAATATAAGAAACATAAAGTCCAAAAAATAGTGAATTAAAATTTGTGCAAAAAGGATATTGAGCGGATGAACATGTAAGGTGATACCTCAAGAAGCAAAGAGGTTCTAGTATATGCAACTAGATATTTTTTTAGAAATATTTGTGCAAAGTATTATGCATTTTCAATTTTTGAATTGATTTTTTGAGTTTGATATGCAACTAAATTTTTAGAAAATGATGTGAAAAGTACTGGAAAATAATTGAGAATGTATTTGATGCAACTAGGGTTTTGAATGATTTTTTTCAAAATTAGTACAATAATTTGAAAAATTTAGAATTTTTTTTAATATTTAATCTTGAAAAATTTAGGAAAAATCTGATAGTATTTCTAAAATTAGCAATATATTTTTCTTAGTGTTTTGAAAGGTGTTTATATACAAAAAGGACATATTACTCACAAACTACGGTTTGAACAAAATATGTGATATTTTTACAATGCATGGATAGATTTATGATTTTTAAATTCAATAAAAATCAACAAATATTAGTAAAAAATCATAAATAATTATCCCTAGGGTTTTTGTGTGAAATTTTGAAGTAAGTCAGGTTCACCAAATATTTTATTCTTTTAGGAGATTAAGTGTTTTATTCCTAAGTAAATAAAGGGTCTGAGAAATGTAAATCATTAAATAAATGTTCCTTAATTAACCTAATGATTTATGTAAATAGATGGTATTTTGCCTTTTTCTAAATATAGCAGTAGGTGAGAGAAATTAGAACTTAGCTTATTCTAGTTGATCTAGGCTGAGACAAACCCTGATATTAGAGTAAGACTAGAAAATAGGCTAGAATAGGTTTTTTAACTTTGTTTTTGAGTTGGAAAAGAGCATAGAAAGTGGACACATTATTTTCTGGTGTTGTAGTCCTATTCCAACGCTATTATCTTGAGGCTAAAAGTTTTTTAGGTTTTGTCCAGTAGGTCTGTGTTACTCTCTTTATGAAATTTTGGGGACGAGAAGCCTACAAAGCTCACTGTGTGTTTGATTTAGTTTTCAAAAACGTTAGGAGCTCCTAATGCTTGAGCTTGAATAGAAAATTGGGGAAAGAAGAGGAGGGGTTAATGTGTAAAGGATACATTGGATGCACTTCACACCCCATGTGTGGGCATCTTGCCTACATACCAATACTTTGAAGAGGGATCAAGATAATGTAGTTCTCCAATTGAAGTGCTTGGTGCAATAATGTGTGATGTATGTAACTAGATGAAAAACTTGATGTGATTTGGATGATTAAGGATTGATATGAGTGCTTGAATAGGCTTGAAGTGTTCTTAGAAGACTGTATGCAGAGAATAGGGAAGAGTGCTCGAGTGTACTTGCTTGTATTCTTACTTCTTTCCTATAATGAATGCCAGCCCTTATAAATGAACTTTGAATTGAATTTTATAGGGAAACTAATGATTGTGGGTTAGATGAGCTTGTATTAGGCCTACAGGGATAAAGCTAAGGATTTAGGAAAAATTCATCATTTGAGATAGAAGTGGAATTGGAAAATAATGCCAAAAATAAGACACCTTGGGTTCCAGTGATCTTTTCTAATTTGGGCATTATTGTCCTAAGGGGATGAGACCTAGAGGGATAGATCTAGGCCTGAGAGGGCTACCTGGGTCTCAAAAATCTAAGTCTTAAAGGTTGCACATGAATAGGAATCAATGAAAGACTAGCCGAGGAGCTCTAGGTTGGGTGCTATTAGCCATGACTAAGTCATCCAATTTCACATTTTATATGACTACACCCTCAAATAGTAGAGAAAGAGACAACACATAAGAAAAAACTCCCCACCATGAGAGGATGATGAGAGAATGTCAAGTGAACCCCCTAAAGTAGTGTCCTACACCCCTAAGAGAGTTTACAAATGATATAACTTACTTTTAGTGAAGGGGTTGGAAAATATATCAATAACCTGCTCTACTATAGGACAATATTGTAGATCAATTACTTGTTCTTGAATCAACTCCCTAATGTAGTGCATGTCGATATCTATGTGTTTGGTCCTCTAATGGTGAACCACATTTTTTGAGATCAAAATGGTGCTTTGATTGTCACAAATGATGATAGATGGTCATGGAATGGTGATTCCAAACTCACTTAGAATATTTTGAAGCCAAATAACATGATTAACAACATTAACATCCCTTTGATACTCAACTTGATTCAAAGATAAAGCAATACCATGTTATTTTTTACTCTACTAGTTTATGGGTCCTGAACCAAGGTGAAAGTTATAACTAAATGTGGAGTTAGGATCCTCAAAATCTCCAACCCTATCAATATTTATATATCCAATTAAATCTAGACTAATCCCAGTTGCATACTATATCCCCTGTCAAGGAGTGCATTGTATATAATGAAAAATGTTTTTGGCTATTTTCCAATGAAGTTCATGTGGTTCTTACATAAAGTGGGAGACCATGCAAACTATAAAGGAAATGTTATGATGAGTGTACATAAAATATATAATACTTATAAAAATTTGACGATTCAAAATGACATAAACTAGTAGAGTGGAACACTTTGCCTCAAGCTCAACTCTTGACAAAAAGGAATCGGTGCAAGCTTACAATCAACTGTATTGAATTGAGATAGAAGATCAAACACATGGGTTAAGAAAGAGAGATATTAGAAGAATATTGAGTGATCTCAAGCCCAAGAAAGTAGAGCAAAATTCCCAAGTATATCATAGGAAACTTATCATGTAATGCAAATTTGACTCTGTCAATGATGGATGAAGAAATTCCAATGAGAATTAAGTCATCAACATAGAGGACCAAAAAAATGGAGGTAATTTTTCAAATAATGTAGACATTAGGATCCAAGTGGAATCATGATAATTTTATTGAGAAAATAAATAAGACCATCTTGGCATACTAAGCTCGATGGGCTTATTTGAGACCACAGAGGGACTTTTACAAGCAGAATACTAAAGAAGAGTCCTCAATGAAACCTTATGGATTATTAATGTATATTTACTCATAAATATCTCCATGAAGAAATGTAATCTTCACATGCATCTAATGTATAACCCAACCATGAGCTACAAAAATAATGAGAGTTAAGCGAATGGAATTCATGTTAGAAACAAGAGAAAAGGTCTCAATGTAGATAACATTATGAACTTGTGATAACCCTTTGGCAATAAATCATGCTTTGGACTTATCAATAGTTCCATCATCTAAATTTGGTAGATCCACTTACAATGAACTGTTTTCTTTCCCTTGGAAGGTGGGGCTAAATTCAAGTGTTTTTCCTCATCAAGGAATTATACTCTTCCTTCATTGTTGAGTCCCACTCATCAAAACTAGATGCTTCATGAAAAGATATTATAACTAAATCAAAGGCAATGTATACATGCATAATATGGTAATGTTTTCAATGAGTAATTCAATTTTCTGAAAGATCTCTGATAAAGGGGTGTATTGAGTGAAGATTCTATCAAACCCATCAAGGCATTGAAAAAGATGGGGTTGAAAAAGTACAGTTTGCCATTGTTGAAGATGACCCTAGTAAAGGTGGAGATGAAGATGAATCCTCTGATTCACTGTCATCTAAGTCCACAATAGATGGAGGAGGTAAAGTATAGAGGCCAAAGGAGGAAATTATTCCTCAAACTAAACAATCCTCTCAATGAAAAACTCTTTCATCTGTGAATCAAAGAGTTGATATTCGTTGACACCATCAAGATATCCAAAAAAGAGGCAATGATGACTTTGTGGTTGTAAAACCTTAGGTTTATCTAAAGAATGCATATCAACGTAGGGGATCAAAATACTCAAAATTTTTGCATAATAGGTTTCAAGTTGCACCAAGCTTCACAAGGAGTCATGACTTTCAAGGCCTTGTGAGGTGCACAGTTTGAATGTGAGTGACACAATTAATAACTTCAATCTAATATTTGAGACCAAGATAATGAGCATGGTTCATGCAAGTTACCATCACCTTGAGGTTCCTATTATTCCATTCAATAACACCATTCTATTTTGGTATGTATAAAATATAATATTGAAGGTTGTTCCCTTCAAGTGTGTAAAATTTATCAAGTGGATGATTCACATATTCTTGGCCATTGCTTGTGTGGAGAATTTGAACAATTTTCTTAGACTAATTTTTAGCATGAACCTTGAAGTAATGAATCCAGTCAAAGATTTTACTCTTCTGATGAAGGAAGGAGACCCAAGTGTACCATGAATAGTCATTAATGAAGTTGATGACATAGTGGGTTTTGTCAAAAAGCAAAGTGGGAAATGAACCTATAAGATTAATGTGAACCAACTTAAGGACTTGTGATTCCCTCTAAGGAATCCCTTTATCAAACTTATCTCTAGATGATTACCCATTGTACAACCTAAACATATGCCATGTAATACCCTTCTCAAGCTCAACAGTGCCTTCTCGATGATGTGGTATCATTTTGATTTCCAATGTGTTAATTGTGTCCTTGTGTGCATCATTTGAGTGAGATGCCTAGTGGATTTTAGTAAATATTAATTTTTGTTATTTTTATGGCATGACAATGAGGGATCTTGTCAGTTGTGACTAGAGTAGGACCACCTTGGATTGTGTATGTTTTAGTGTTAACAACATATGTATTAGCACTTAGCATGTTGTGTAATGCTTTTTATGGGTTACTTGTGGATACATAGGAGGTGGCCTATGATTAGTATAGTCACCATGATTCTAACTATTATATTTCTCTCTTTATCTTAGTGATCTTGCTAATAGTCAGTAATTCTTTTATGGTCGACACTTTTCTCTCACAGATGTCCCTAGATGTCTCGATTACCTCTTTGAGGGGTTCTTAAGAGTATGTTGTTATTATGAGAGAATAAAAGTGTAATCATTTAATATAAAGTTGGAAACTAATAAGCTTTGTATTGTGTTGATGTTAAGTGAATATTTGCCTTCTTATTGGCTTGCATATAGAATTGCCTCAAGTATGATTTGTTTAGTTTTTGAGTTCATTATTTATTCTGTGTATTTAAATTAATTTATTAATCGAGGAAATGATAGTATTTACAAGGGAGGAGTCATTTTCTCAATGTAAAGTTGATTCTTTGTTGTCTATGTTATAGTGTAGGTTGGAGAGTTATAGTAATAGATAGATTGCAATAATTTATTATTTTTTGTGTTATAAAAGTTGTTATGTAATTAGGTTGTTTAAATGTTTTATTTCTTATTCCATATGTGTGAGGAGGTAATTTTTAATCTACACATATAAGTGAGTGTAGGCATTAGACAATTTGTAAGAATTAGATGTAATGTTAAAGTTTGTACATGTAGTGGTGTATTTATTTAGAGTGCTTTTATGAACTTTAATGTTATAATTTAGTAATTGATATAATATTAATGCATATTGTATTAAAATAAAATATTTCTTGTTGTTTTGTAAATTGACAATCTCTTGAATCTTGGTAATTATTGGTTTTATCTTGGTGACACATGAAACTCAGGGAATATTGTTCTATTAAATTTATATAGTCATAAAATCTATATCAACTAATTTAATTAAAAAAAACTTTTATAATCATGATAATGCAACTTGATAATTAAAATTAACAATAACTTTAGGAATATGGAATTAAGTTTGTTTTGTACTTATAGTTATTAATGAATCAATAGAGGGTTTAAATATTATAAAAGGGATTCACATTGAGAGTAATATTTTGTAATGACTTCTTTGAAATTTTAAGCACTTAATAAATTAACCAAGCTAATTAAGTTATTCAATTCAACCTTACACAAACAAACTAAAGTGCAATTCATTATTAGTCAACAAAATCGTAAATAAGTATTCAACTTTCACAAGTACGACACTATGGTACTGACGACTTGTTCGAAATAAGTAAAGGTGGCCTTAATAAGTCAATCATATTCCTAATTCATAATTTTAAATGAATTCACAATTTAAAGCATCTAATTTGCTAATTTGGTTTCCAAGTGGCAATTTTTTTTGCATGTTTCTAGCCTGTAGTTGCTTTTTGGAAATCAAAATTTAAAAATAGCTAAAGTGGTCTAAACTAGTATTTGAGTCTCAATTGAAATTATCATTAAGTTTTTGATACCATATTAATTTTTATCTCTTTCGAGCCAAAATAATACCTTGGTTTCAAAAATGATTTCATAGGAAAAATCTTTCTTTATTGTTTTTCCTATGAAGATGCTCTGGAATCGATCTCTAACAAATTGTTAGAAGTTGGTTTTTTGAGAAATGAAAGTTATTTCTAATTATTTATATCTTAATATCAACCTATAATTTTTTCAATTTCATATTTCATTTTCATTTGATATTTTTAATAAGTCATTTCAAAACCCTGTTCGTAGTATTTTTCTAAAAAAAATAGTTTTATATTGTTAAATTTAGTTTGATATATACGATTTATTGCTCATTTTTTTTTTATCACCCTAGGTCTATTTTTATGATTCCTATGAGTTTATCTTAGCTTAAATAATTGGTTTATGACTTTATGTTACTTTTTATTATTTTCAGGATACTTAATTTAGGGTCATTTTGTGAGCCTATTAGTGTGCTTGTGCTTTCATTGTTTTCAACCTGTCACTTTTCTTTTCTTTTACAAAATGTAATGATTTTGTTTCACTTTATTCACCCTTCAATGTTTCTATCATCGCGTTTTCCTTTTGATTTGATTTTTCATGTTAAGGAAGCCAATATGTGATTATGCGTCTTTATTTGGAAAGGAGGCTCGTGAAGAATGTAATTTAGTTTCACCTATTTTGACCTATCTCCCTTGCCTACATAATTTGATTTATGGTCCTTTGGTGTTAGTTTTGTATATATTTCAATATTATTGGACACGAGTCTTATCTGGTAGTGTATCTTATTTGTCTCCTTATGATGATGGGAAGCTTTTGTATACTATGGTGATGAAGTGTTTTGAATTTAGACTTATTTTCAGTAAGTGCTATTTACAAGTAGACATTCTTATAGTAACCATTAATGGTTTTTATGTATGTTAGGGGTAGTGTTAGGAAAAACAATTGTGTGGTTTTATGTGTGTTTGAGATATAAATTTTGAGCATTATAGGCCATTGGGAAAATGGATAAGAGGGAGTTCTATGACCATATCCTTTGAACTAAGTTATTGAAGGTAGTGGTAGTTGAGATGGATAAACTACTCATGCCATAGTTTACTCACTAAATTTGTATGAGTGAGTAGGATAGTAAAAGAGGAATGAGTCAAAAAATATGAGAATGCATATAGCTAACACTCATGATCAGTTTTTTTCATCGCAACTAAACCATCATACTTAATATCCCAAAATTTTAAAGAATCAAAGAAAAGCTCAACTTTCTTTCCATTCCCAAGATGAGTGATTTGGTAGACTTAAAAAAGGTTGTCACGTAAATCAATAACACAAAGAATATTCTTAAATGTGAATTCATGCATCTCAATTGATCCTTTTCCAATAACTTCCACTGGTGTATCATCTCTTGTGAAAATGTGAGTCAATGAATAAAGTTCTATAGAAGAAAATTGGTTCTATTCAAAACCCATAAGTTGTGTAGCCCCAAAGTCAAGTATCCATTGCTATGAAGATTTTCCTGCCCCTTTATTTGATGTTGAATAAGTAGGAGTTGATTCCTCTATGTAAGATGATGAAAAGTTATTGTTATTTTTATTGAGAAGATGTTTTAGCTCATCAATTTACTTGGCATGACACATATGCTCATCATGAAAAACTTTATTACAATATGAATAGGCTGGTCGCTCCTTCTAAAAATCCCTTTTCTAGAAAGAAGATTTAGACTCTATTGGTGTATGACATGATGACTGTGCAAGATATTTTCATGGTTTGTGCATTGGTTTCTTTAGCTACTTAAACCCTTTTATATGTTGAGTATAACCCACCACCAAGGCTTGTGACTTTGATGGATTTAAGAGTCCCATAGTGATAAAATTTCCCTATTTAGACATTAACATTTTTAAAAATGACTCAAAAGAAGACATGATATAGGTACGTCCCATAGTTAGTCGATGAGTCTAGAAGCAAGAAATAAATATTTCATATTCAGAAGGTAATTTACCAAACACATTAAAGATTAACTACATATATTTATTTATAACACCACATTCTTTTAGTTGTGCTCGAAGGTCATTCACTTTAGTTACATAATATTAGATGTTGTTTAAACTATATGGATCTATATTAGTTAGTTCATTATCAATTTGATACCCCCAACTTTATTAGTTTTACCATACAAGTTCTGAAATAAATCCCAAAATTCTTTAGGTGATTTACATTTGTTAATGTGAAAAATAAGATCAAATAAAATAAATTTGTATAGATCTAACCAAGTGTTTTGGTGTGCTCAATTTGCCACATTATTTTGTCTTAATATTTGTGGGTTTTAGAAATGTTCCCTTGATATATTATGTATGTCCTTTCTCCATTAATGTACTCAGTGCATGTGATTTATATGTTATGTAGTTATATGGAGTGAAGAGAAGAATGTTGGATTACCCATTACAAATTTACAAGTGTAGAATAAAGAATAAATAGAGTTGACATAGTTAGACAACATAACCCTTCCTAAATTACTCAATGAAGAAACTCCCAAAGCAAATATGATTTTGGCACTTTATATTTAGTGTGGTTATAATGTCCACTTGTGGAAATAACAAAGTGGTTGTAGTTTCACTATGTTACAATTAAAATTTGTAGAGAAACCACACACTAAGAGAATAAATTGTCTACACCACCATGTAGATTGTGAGAAACTAGCTAATTTCAAGAAAAATATCTTGTAAATCAAAGGTCGGGAGCCCAAGATATTTGCCTATGAAAGTGAACTACAAATCCATGATGTGTAATGGAGAGAAAGTCTAATTGGTCAAATTTCTACCACCAACATTAACATAATTGCTACCAAGTTTAGAGGGCTACCAAAGTTATCTACTACTATCTTGTTTAGTGATCCCACCAATTATATTGAAACTATAGCCAATTTTAGAGGAATAGTCATCAAATGTACTAGAATATTTGACCAAGAGCAAAATTTATCTTTTCTTTTTTGGTAATAGGCAACCGAATTTGACCAAATAGAGGAGATCAAATATAAATTTTTTATTTAAAAAAAATAAATAAAAAAATTCAAAATTTCACTTCTTTTTTGCACACCAATTTTGAAAAAAAATATGTGGTCATATATTTGATATTTTGTTATTGTTGAATATGAAAAAACATAAAAAAAATTAAATGAATGGATTTAAGGTTGAATGGATTTAAAGGAGATAATTTTTAATTCAATAGAAATATTGAAGATGGAGTTCAAGCAACATTTGATCAGGATGAAAGGCATTTAAAACCATCCAACCCACACATAAATTTTGAAAATATTTACCATCCCTTATTTTTTGTGCATTAATGTTCACTAAATTTAAAATATAACTACAAACATTTTCTGAGTTCTGTGCATCTTCTTCTAAGCTTTCCAGATTATTTTTTTATTTTTTATACTCATAAAGACATGAAAAAGTTATTGCAGGTTGTAATGAACTTGCATAAAACTTAAATAAAATTAAAAAAATGATTTTTCTCCTAAAAGAAGAAATAATAAAGTCAAAATGAAGGTTTCTTTTTTTGGTAAAAAATAATTTTAAAAATTACAATAAGATCAGTATGAAAAATAAATCCATTTGAACTTTTACAAACATAAAATCAAAATAAAACCCTAATAGCCATAAAAAACTATATATTTTTAAAACAACCATATATATTTGTAGGCCAAAGGGCAAGAAAGAATTTCCAATAAATAAATTTTGTAAACAAAATCTATAGTGAGCTTGATGTTGATGACTTTTATTTTAGTGGAGCATATTAATTCCCATTAATGAACACAAACATATGATGCATAAAAAGTGATCACATGAGCCCACATAGAAAAAATATAAATGCACATGTGATAATTATAAATATTAGTTCATAGAAATGATGGCCTTTTGCAAAAAAATCTCCAGATCTAACCTTTGATATCTTACTAGCATGAATGATGAGGTGTTGTTGATTGTCTTAGACACTCTAAATGTAGTGGTGAACTCATATTTGATCTTAAAACACCCATATTGTTGCTAAAAAAGGATACACTCAAAGAGAACCCCATGATCTGATATGTATTTTATAACTTTATGTTTCTTAAAATCACCCTCGAAACACTGCAAGAGAAGAACATACTCAGTAGTTCAAGAGAATATAAAATCTTGATTTCCTAAGAAGCTACCCAATGAAACTCAACCTATTCTAATACCATGTGAGATTTGTATAATATAGCCTAGCATGTATCTAAGGTCTAATGTAAGCACTCTTACTCAAAATAGAACTTAATAAGAATAAACTATATTATTATCAAGGATGCATAATTCATGTGTAACAAATATAAACACATGAATTGATTACCAAAATGATCTTACAAAGGGGGTATTTATATAAAATACCACTCACCTAACATTTTTAAGATTGTGATAAGTGTCATGATCATATGAGGTGAGACAATAATAAAAAACCTTGATTAAACTTAACTAGATAGAGTGTGAACATAATCAAACAGTGAAACTAGTTATGGAAACAATCCTATTCACACCTAATAGTGTAACTAAATAGGAATATAAACCTATTCACACCAACAAATATAATTACAAAATTATTATATTATATATTAATTCAATAATAATAATAATAATAATAATAATAATAATAATAATAATAATAATAATATAGACATGACTTTACCAAAACATAAAGTCACATTTCTTGTGACATAATCACACATAACTTGCACAAAAAGGATTCTCAAAGGACTTTCTCAAACTTTTTTGCCTAATGAAACACCCTTGAATATATGATTACTATGACAATATGTGATTGACAAGTACCTAAAAGAGACCATATTTTATTATGTATATGTATACACCCTAATTTAGTCAAGCAATCATAAGTACTATGTCTTTTGTTTCTCTTTCATAGGAAGGTCTTAGTGATGAATGTAGTTCTTGCTCGCATGGTCATTTTAGGTCTTTTGGTCTTTCTTATGTCTTATTTTCTCTATTTATTGCACCCCCATTGATCTTGAGTCATCCCTCCTAGTCAAATGGGCCCCTAGCCTATTATACCTAGTTTTTGATTGGTTTTGGGACCTTAGAATACTAGTGCCCTTATTTGGATAGTAGAAGTCTCCATTAGTGCTAGTGTCCACCTTTTGGTGCTAGTGTCCAATTGTCATTTTTATTCTATATTTTGGGTTTGAACCCTTCCTTGAGATTTATCTTATGTTTTAATCCCTCTATTGTGTATTATTAGCCAATGAACAAGGTATTAAATTTAAATCAAGGCTCTTTATATATAAAGAGCCTCAAAAGGCATTTTACATATATCACTTACTATCTTGGCACATAATTACATAAAATCAGTCAATACTACAATTTAGAACACTTCGTATTACTCAGATATCACATCTAAACTTGCATGCTTGATCAAAGAAGGACCTAAACAAAATTCATCCTAGCATACCATGTATGTTGATTATGTACATTCCCTAAGGGAGAACTACATGCAATTTAAGACCCCTAGCATTGGGGTTAATGTAGGCAATGGTGAGGACAACATGGGTTCTATTATGTGTGATCATAATATCTCATAACCTAGATTTTCCCTTTATTTTACGTTTGATCTAGTCATTGTTGCATGTGTATAGGTTTTCAATAGGGTTTTAAAATGTATTCATGGAAAACAATGACATAGAAATAATTTTAAAAGTCATAGAGTCACCTAAAGGTCCCTTAAACTCTCTCACAACATCTCTAAAATTTTCATACAAATATTCTAAGAAGGACACTCGCATAATAATTGGACACTAGTGCCATTAATGCTACTATCCTCATAAGGGCACTGTTTCTTGAAGCAATTTTTCAACTACAAACACATAATGAAACATATTTGTCCAATCTCCAAGCTTATTCTAACCTCCTGATTCATAGAAACACCTATTTTATATTAGATAAGTACACTTTCTCATCATCTTTACTATTTTGGGAAGACCTTGTCAAATTAAATTTTTACTATATTTATTTCAATTTATTACTATACTTAACCCTTTAACAACCTAGGGTTTACATCTACTAAGTCTTAATAAGTTAACACATTTGGTGAACCTGACTTACTTCAAATATTACTTAAAACCTTATTTTAGCCTAGAGTTTACTTTCTTCATTTTTGTGCATTAAATTAGGTTAGTGTTTCATTAGTTTAATATAATTTAATTTTATAACCCTCATCAAACCCTAGCACCACATACTAGGTCCCTATACATCTGAATACTATCCTTTAGGGTTTCAAGTACAATCATGATTTTTTCCATATGTATTGGGATGAATATTTTCCATAGTTGCACACATACCTATATAGATTAAATTCTAACTAATATGTGCTTGTTATTCATTATTTACATTATCTTCTTCAAAAAGTTTAAAATGACATCCAAGAAGGTTCTCACCCTCACCCAGTTGATAAATTTATGAATTTTTCTCATAATTATAACATTGAATGGACAAATTTTTAAGATTACACATTAGCACATGATAATGATTTCATTTCTAATGATGATGATGATGATTATTGTAATGATGGATATGAGGATTACTATGATCATGATAGTGAAAGTGTTGATTAGGATATACTAGATGTATCTTCTTCTCTTTCCTTTCCCTCTTTTCCTACACCTCAAAATCAAACTAATAATATAATGCCAAATGAACCTCATGTTGGTAGTGCTTTATTCCAATGTGATTCTATATTTTCAACCACTTTTACTATCTCCTTATTCAAATTAAAATAATATAATTGCAATAATTTAAATCTACTTTTGCATGATTCAAGCAACATAGAAAAGAGAAAGGCATAGTCTTTACCCTTCTCAGTTAAATTTGAAAAAGCATGTACAAAATATATTACACCTTTTACCAATGCACAAAATAAAGTAGATGAAATTAGTTTATCACATTTTTTTACATTCCAAGTTCAACAAAATGATTTTTTGAAAAATGTTGATAATGCAAATATCTCTAACTCTTCTCCTACATGTCATAATATTATAAATGAAAAACGATTGATACTTCTACTCTTGACTCCAAGATAGAAAGTAATTATTATACTTCCACTCCACACACACACACACACACACACACACACACACACACACACACACACACACACACACACACACACACATATAGTGAAGACATGCATTGTGTTACACCCACACATGACAATATGTTGCATAGTAGTAAAAACTTAAAATGTTCTCCTACTTTCTCTCTTAGTGAGCTTGCAAATGATAATTATTCTACTCTTACTTCCACAAGTGAATTAAACTCTAATTTTGATGAATGTTGGAACAATGATGATTACTATGATTTTTATAAGAAGATATTGAGTCTAAACCTTCTACTTCTCTCCCTACTTCACCTATCTCTCACGTTCAAACTAATGCTAGTTGAAATGCTAAAACACACACACACACACATTTATTCTTATGTTCATAGTTTACATAACTTACATTCACATGATAATAATGTATCTTCTAGTCCATTAGCATGTGATACTTCTTTGTAAATTAATGTAATAAAAGATATCAATGAATCTCTATCAACCCCCCTTACTATAGTAGAACCCATTTCTCAACCTTACTTATATGAAGGTGATAGCCCATTTCCCTCTCACTAGATCCAAGCTATTAATCCTCCAAAGGTTACATAGAGTAAACCTATCCTCTCTTAAAAAGGTCTTTGAGGCAATGTATGAATGGATAAGATTAAAAACAAAATTCAAGAGTTAAATGAACCCCTTGATGATGATAATATACCTTCACAAGAGGTAATTTACTTGATTCATGTTGTATTTTATTTATAATAAGTACACCATCTCACAATGGAATGTAAAACATACCGCTCTTGGGTTGATTCCAATGCCATCTATGACAATCCTATTCCATGTAGAATCTTCACTACAAAGTTGACACACAACTTTCGGATATTAGTGTTACCAAAATTTGATGGGCATGGAGACTCATAATTGAACATCAAACTTATGGAAAAGCCATGACACATGTCACTAAAAATTTGACTCTACTTTAGTTATTTACAAAGTCTTTAGAGGGCAAGGTATTAAATTCGTTTCATCATGCACTCCTTAGTGGTTCACTACATACATGTGATGAGTTAGAAGAAACCTTTCTCACGTACTACATACAGAATAAGGGACCTTGAGTCACATATGAGAGGTTTCCTTCACTACACTAGGGTGAAACAAAAATAATAACTAAGTACATTTTAGGATTCAAATCATGTATGTATTAATTTATTTACCGATCGATAGATTTAGAGGTAAAATATATCTTTAATAGAGGCCTCATTATTTCTCTTAATGAGAAATTATTATATCAGACATACAAATCATTCTAGCATATATGTAACATAGATATGACATTAGAAAAAGAGTTCAGACAAGGTGCTACACATTCAGAGGTAGATTTTGATATATGTTTGCTAGAGCCACAATAATCTATTATGCTATAAGAACCTAATCCAATTCTGATTACGAAATAAGTGAAAAAAATAAACTAATCAAGATAGTCAATAAGGGCAAAAAGACACTTCAAATATCACCTCCTACAGTGAGTAGAGCATAAGACATCAACATAGGGGATATATAATTTTTAGACAAAGATAGACCTTGTAATATCTTAATTATATTATTAGATAAGGAAATGATCACACTTCTTTCTACTCATCATCATCTAACACATCATCTACACCAAATACATACTAAACCATATTGCAATTTTCATTATATAAATGGACATTTAGATAATAAATATTATGCACTCTGAAATCATATTGACTCGTATGTCGATAAAGACATTATGATATTTACATAGGGGGCATCAAGGTATTAGTCTCCATAATCTCCTAGATCACACTCTTCTATGACTGAGTTATCCCAAGATATTCCTTTTAAGGAGCCATTATTTACTCATCATATGAGCCATGTGGTTTCTAGGACACCTACTTTTGAGAGATATCATGCACCAAATAGTCAATAGAGATGGCAACCGAATCACAAAGATCCACCTAATTATAGCAGCATGGTATAAAAATGCAAAGTAATTCAATCCCCAATTGTAGTTCAATAGTTGATTAATATATTTTCCAAATATCACATAAATTAGAACATAGCTCAATAATAAATTAAGATATTTTCCAGAGATCATAGAAATAAAAATATAATTCAACATTTGATTAAGATATTTTCTAGAGATCACAAAAATTAGAACATAGTTCAATAACCAGTTAAGATATTTGTTAGAGATCACATAAATTATAACATAGTTCAATAGTCAATTAATATATTTGGAAGAGATCAAAGAGATCAGAGCATAGTTTTAGTATGATATCCAATTAAACTCTTTGATATAAAGTCTACACATAGGTACTAGTAGTGTACCACGAGTAGTATTAGTTCTAAAATATATTCCTACACTGACACAACATGAATAGTATGTCCACTTTTTCACCATGCCATCCAAGTTTAGATAATGCATAACATAGTTGCATGATCCACACCCACATATCTTATGATACTCTTATAACACCCATATTAAAAACTAACATTCCTAATCCACTATACATGTCTACTTAAACATTGATAAACAGATATATAATTCATTACCATTACTTAGATACATAACATATTTCCATATCACCATTTTAAAAAATGGATATAATCAAATACATGTGAAAATACAAGATGACACAAATCAAAATACTAATAAACATGATACCCATATAACAATAAACATCTATATATATTTATAACTCAGAACATAGTTTCAATACAATACTACAAGTCACTCACTAATCTAGGTTTAGTCACTAGGACTAGACCCCTCAATCTCACTCTCTGATACATCCATACTAGAATTGGAGGCTCTAATATCCCTCTGAGACCTCGATCAAGACCTACATCTATTCTATCTTTACTATAACACCCCAAACTCAACCAACACCTCCCTATGCTCTTGTTATAGATGTATATAATAATCCACTATCTGACTACCTTCCCCACCTAGAGCATCAAGTATAGACATAGCTTGTATC
Organism: Torreya grandis; assembly: GCA_037957365.1. Lineage (NCBI taxonomy): Eukaryota > Viridiplantae > Streptophyta > Pinopsida > Cupressales > Taxaceae > Torreya > Torreya grandis. The sequence continues at coordinate 979,126 of JARHVA010005003.1, forward strand.
TTTACCTTTACACGTGCCTTATCCATAATAGTAGTTTCTCACCTATATGCTATAGTAAAAATGGCTACTCAATCAAACAAGTGAACATAAACGTCCATAACATCTATGCCCTCTCTATTATTCTATCATCCATAACATCATTAGGGATATGTTATGTTAGTACTCAAAGTGCAGATTCAATGGTAGTCTCCCAATACTCTTCATCACCTAGACCTACACATAACAAAAAAATACATCAGATACCTATTAAAGTAAATAAGTAATGAAGTAAGTAGAACATATAAATATATGATATCAACCTTCCCTCAATAGATCTAAGGGGCTTGACATCCAATGCATCCTCCATGCTGATACCACCTCTTGGGAATAGTGGTACCCATCTATTCTCCCTCTACTATGATATATAGGCATTAGTATCTCCCACATCATCCACATATAGTATATCAAGCACCAGATCCTATTTTTTCAATGGAATCATAGATAAATCTACAACTAATGGTTTGGGCCTACTCCCTCGTCTCACTAGAGTTTGAGAACTCCTCAACCACACCAATGGTACTAGTGTCACATCTCGAGTAACACCAAAATATTGCATCACTTTCTCATAATGAAACCTCTTAGATACATTGACCTAATGGTCATACAACCAACAACTCACTCGTACCCATCTTAGCTGAGCACCATCCTTAGGCTATCCCTCATAACACCTATAAGGCCTCTAGATAATATATCTAGCCATCAACCTATCCATCACCTATCTAAACTACATCATGATCCTCTTAGGCATGCAAGCCATACCAATCCACCTCTCTACAAACTTTTTGGGGTGAACCCAATAACCTCATTGAGGCAACGTTGGTCTACTCACTATTATATGTTTGTAATCCCATGAATGAAATAATTTATAAGTCCTAATACCACCTACACACATCTCTTGAGTGAAGTGATATAAATATCAATACAACTGGGATAAGATAGTGTGACCCCATGAGTACATGATACCATGATCCTCTATATCCTATATTATCTCATGCATCCTATACGAGATAGATACTATGCTCCCATCAATAATAACAAATGAATCCAGTAGAACTATTAAAAACTTCTATAATTTTTGAACATTTGCTGTAACAATCAATGATAATAATACATCATTATTACTCACTAATTGATGAGTCACATACATTGCTAAAAAATAGCTCACAACCTGCCTTATAACTCAGTCACTAATGGCCTCCTGTAGCAATGCTCTCTAACCAATAATTGACAACCTCATGATCCTATAGACATCCTCCAATGTGATGGTAATATCCCCAGTAGGTAGCTAAAATGTATTGGTATCTACATTCCACTTTTCACACAACACTGTCATCACATGTTTTTACTAGGGCATTGAAGCCAATGAAACTACATGACCCAAACATGATCTATCTATCACAACCATCTCCTCATCTATCAAGGGTAATCCCTATAATAACTCTATCACCTGGTCACTCTAGAACTCTCTCATATGCACATCTATCAAAAAAATAAATCCAAATCCATAAACACCTAGAATATCATATAAATATAAAAAAGTCATAAAAAATTAATAAGCAATAATACACATAAAAACCTTGGCCTACTAGACAATAGTGTTGCATATGTGATAGTAGCGCTAGATAATAGTGCCCTACCAAGGATACTAGCACCATTTTAGGGATGGTAGCACCAAATTTATCAAACTAACCCTAAACTACCAAATTTTCACTAAAAATAATAAAAAAGTATAAAATATGTCAAAAGTGGGAAAAGGATAGATTCTTTACTAGGTTAACCTCTTCCCTAGCCTAGATAAGTGCCTCTACATCCTCATGTGAGGTCACACTTGATCTTCGTCTCCTCAACATACTCTCTAGCTTAAAACAAATAATCAAAATCAAGTCAAATGGTTGAAATGAGTTGTCAAAACAAATCAACCAACTTATTTAAGACACGTTTTAAAAATGCCACCTTACTAAGGTTGACCATGCATGACACTTTTTCCAACTAATACTAACTTCTTCCAAATGTGATATCTAGAGAACTGCAAATCTAATTTGAAATCTATTTACTGTGCATGGGATTTGATCCTAATTTACCTCACCTTATATTAGTTCCACTATTATCTCAATCAGTTTTCAACTCTATAAAATAAAAAACTTATATTTCCTTAATAAAATCAATATAGACTAAAGGTCTATCCCACTATCGATTTAAAAATGAATAACTCCAATACAATTGATAAATTAATAAAACTCCCTAGCTAACTATCACCAAAATATTGATGGGTATCAATTTTGGTTAGACACCATTACCATAGTTTTAGATCTCTCACCAAAAGGGGGGAATATACACACTATTTATATAGATTCACATAAACATACCGATACTCAGATATATAGATATTCAAACACACAGGGTTACTCAGATATACAAATTTCCAAAATTCTAGATACTCAAATATATAGATTTATAGATACCCATGTTTACTCAAATATACATATATTTAGATACATAGGTTTAGTCAAATATAAATATATTCAGACACATAAGTTTACTTAGATATAGAAATATTCAGATATATAAGTTTACTCAGATATATAAATATATAGATTACAAAGTTTGATTTAGATTTATAGGGTTCCATGATATCATCAGATAGGGGTTTAGATACACACAATAGTCAAATATCAGCTTTGGGGCCATGATTATACAAATGGAATGGCAAGTTATACCATTCTCTATGTTTATATTACTAGGTTACACTTAGGTCATCACCAAGATGTCACCAGGATTTCACCAGTTTGGGTCACATGACTATCTGTAGTGGTTCAGCTATAGCCTTTCACTAGACCTAAATTATGCAGGCTAAATGATAGTTTTGACCTCTAGTTTCAGATTATATACTCATATTCAGTCTAGATACCAGAGTGGGGGAAAGCAAGGATTGTTTCTATGAATTTTTAGATTGCATACTCAGATTTAGTCTTGATATTAAAATGGGGGTAATCATGCCTTATTTCTCTACATTTTTAGATTACATACTCACATATCATTCTAGATATCAGAATGTAGGAAAGTAGTACTTGTTTCTCCACATTTTTATATTACATACTTAGATTCACTCCAGATATTAGAGTGGGAGAAGTAGGTCTTATTTCTCCACATTTTCAAATTTTATAGTTAGATTTAGTCTAGATATCATAGTAGGGGCAAGTATGCCTTGTTTCTCCAAATTTTTAGTCTACATTCTTAGATTCCATCTAGATACTAGAGTGAGGCAAAATAAATTTTTGTTCCCCATAATTTAGTTCACTATTCAGATTCAGTAAGGGGGCATGCACATTATAGATTTCCTCTTCACATACCTCATTCTAGCTCCTATCTACTTTTTTGTCTAAGAAGTGCCCAGGTTCAAAACACATTCACATAGGTAATTATAGGTATGTATTCCTCTCTTTATTTTACTTTAGTACTTTTGTTTCATTGCATTACTAGAGTAAAAAGGGGGAAAATGTATACACCTTAATTTGGTAAAAAAACTACAAGTACTATGTCTTTTGACACTCTTTCATAGGAAGGTCTTAGTGATGAAAGTAATTGTTGTTCACATGGTCATTTTGGGTATTTTGGTCTTTCTTATGCCTTATTTTCCCTATTTTTACCCCCTAATGGTCTTGAGTCATCCCCTCCCAGTCATAGGGACCCCTAACCTATTCTGCCTAGTCTTTATTTTATTTTAAGATCTCAAGACACTAACACCCTTACCTAGACAGAAGTGCCATTGTGGCTAGTGTCCACATTTTAGTGCTAGTGTCTAACAGTCATTTTTATTCTATGTTTTAGGTCCTGACCCTCTCTTGAGCCTTATCTTATGTTTTTATCGCTCATTTACATCTTTTTGGCTAGTGAACAAGGTCTTATATTCAAATCAAAGTTCATTCTATATAAATAGCCTCACAAGGAATTTTACATCTAGCACTTACTATCTTTGCATATAATTACATAAAATTTGTCAATAATAAAACTCAACACACTACATATTACTTATCTATCACATATAGACTTGAATGCTTGATCAAATAAGGTCCTAAATGAAATTCATTCTAGCATGCCATGCACTAATTATGCATGTTCCCCAAGGGATAACTACATGCAATCTGTGACCCTTAGAATTGGGATTAATGTAGGAAGTGGCCATGATAACAAGGATTCTATCTTGTGTGATTGTAATATACTACAACCCAATTTTCCCCTTTATTTTACATTTGATCTGATTATTGTTGCATGTGTGCAGGTGTTCATTAGGGTTTTGAAAGATATTCATGCAAAATAGGGAAACAAATGAACTTTTAAAAGTCACAGAGTCACCTATAGGTCCCTCAAACTCTCTTGAAACATCTCTAAAATTTTCAAGCAACTCTTCTAAGAAGGACATTGGTTCCATTGGTGCTATTGTCATCATAAGGGTGCTACTTTCTAAAGCTTGTTTTCAACTACGGACATAAAATGAAAGATGTTTGGATGATCTCCAAGCCTATCCTAGCCTCTTGATTCATACAAACACTTATTTTCCTCTAGATAAATACACTTTCTCACTGTATTTACTATTTTCAGAAGATTTTTTCAAATTAACTATTTCCTATATTTATTTCAAATTATTATTAAACTTAGCCCTTTAACAACCTATGATTTATATGTACTAAGTCCTAAATAGTTAAAATAATATAACACTTATTTTAATAATTTATTAGGTAACTAAAATAGTTATATAGAGTTATAGATTGCATTGAAATATGTGACACATCACTCAAATTTGTACATATCTTTAGCCGAACTTCTTTGAGTCCATCCCCTAGAAAAAATACTTTTTAAAAATAATGTGATAAATATTTATTTCCATATCTTTTATACTAGATCACATAGTGTGATAAAAAAAATAAAAACAAATAAATATTTGTAAATAATTGTGGATTGCTAAATCCATAAATCTCAAGCATTTAAATCTTTGAAACATTGATTTTTTTAATTTAAAGTGCACACAAAATTAACTCTTAAATGAATTAATTTAAATTACCTATAAAGTATGAAGTTTAGTTTTGATGTATCTATTTGACTAAGAGATAATACCTAAAAATAAAACCATCCTAATGTTTAACACATATAAAACCACCTCATACTCCCATTAAGAAAGTGGCACTTAACTGTGCTTCAAAATATGAGGTATACAAATCTTACCCCTCCAAGATTTTAATTTGTGTCCTCCCTTTCAAGGGCACAATTTCTTCCTCATTAGACCAATTGATGTTCACATATTATAAATAAATAGAAAAAACATAAGATGACATGGTAAGGGAAATGTGTAAGTAGAAATCTACTCTCTCTATTAGTATAATATATTAATAATAAATATATTATGAAATGTGTGATTTGTCTTTTATTTTATGAAATGTGAATAAACATATTATAAATATTAGCTATATTACACTATTAAAATAAATGTAAAAAATGTAATTCCTTAATAATAATAATAATAATAATAATAATAATAATAATAATAATAATAATAATAACAACAATAATAATAATAATAATAATAATAATAATAATAATAATAATAATAATACACATTATCTAATAATATATATAATTTTATAATACACACACACATCACTTTATCTAGACATAATGTCACATTTCTCATGGCATAATCACACACAACCTACACATATAATATTTTGAAAGGAGTTTATCAAACTCTTTCACCTAATGAAACACTCTCGAACATATGCTTTAGAAGACAATGTAGTTGAAAAAATACCTCAAAGAGACACATGATTTCATATATACAACATTTGTTTCAAACATATATTAGGTAACTAAAATATTTCCATGGAAGTTACATACTGTATTGACATATGTGACATATAACTTAACATTGCATGTGTATCTGGTTGGGCTTATTTAAGTCCATCCCCTGAAATACCATGTTGTTTTCCCTCACCATTACCACCCATCTCATCTTTAAATATTTCACTACTTTCATTTTTTTGTATGTCTTTAGCCTTTCCCACCACTTCACCATTGCTCAAGATCACTATGAAACACAATGTATCTTCCCAATGCAAGTCATTGCTATGTCAAATTAAAGAACAAACCACTACATTTTTCACGATCACCTCCACTAGATATATTAGACTATTGTTGCTTAATGTTATACACAAAAAATATAAGATGGGGTCAATGATCATGGGATTCGAGATAGGTACAAATAGTAATTTACACTATTTCATGTTATAAATTCTGTTTCACCAAAACATCAAGTCACATTGCTCCTGACATAAATTGCACCTTTGGGGCAACTGCTAGTTAAAATAAGACAAGGAGCATCACTTGTTGAAAAAAAAATCCAAACAAACAATAATAATAAAGTAAACAATTTTTAACAACACAAGACATACAAAGAGTACTTGACAATTTAATATCAACCAAAAAAAAACTGTACAAAAAATATTAAACTATATGAAAACATCTTACTAATGAAAAGATTGCCTTCTATTCTAGAAATAGATCAAGAGTTTTGTGCATGTGTTCTTTCTACTTAATGTAGTAAAATTGTAAAATTGATTAAATAAAAATAAGATGGGTTGCTAGATCTAAGATTAATGCAATAAAATATAATTTTTAACACTAGATTTAGTGCCATTTTGGAGAATAATCCTATCGGATCTATGTCACAAAATGGTCTCTCCAAAAGAGACTAAGTACATTTTTTTATATAAAGTATTTTGATTTCATGATTGTATAATTTTAAAAAATGCTTTAGTAAAAGAACCTATTATATGTCACATGATAATCAACCTTGACAACACGGTGATATTTTCAAACCAAAAAATGCAAAGGGAGAAGGAAGCACATAGTATGAATATTTGTATTACTAAAGGGGTTTAAAACTAGTTCGCTAGAGAAAGAAAATTGCATATTACCTCAAAAGGATATGCTACCTATGATTAGAATGATAAGAAAATAGTGATCATCTAGTCTAAAAAAAAAATATCAAAAGAAACATCAACATTGCTAATCCCTGACATTGGCATAGATTAGAATATCATAGCTAGATTGTAATCAATAACGGGAAAGTCTAATGTTGGATGTTTGAGTTTAAAATTACAGTAAACTATAGTCTCTTTCTCTTGATTTCTAATAAACTAAAATTCAAATCTTATCCAATCCAAATAAATTAGATATGACATCATAGTCTAGAACATAAGTGAAAATGAAATAGATGTACGTCAACAATTTTCTAGGATGAAGTTACATAAACATTATATGTATAGGGTGATTATTTTCAAGGATAAAGTTGACCCTGATCTAACTGATACATTGATTTTGCTCCATTAAATTGGTGCCCTTTTGTGATGGGCAATTTTGGTGGTAGGGGTCAAACCCTTACTATAACACACAAGGTGAAATGAAGATTAGAGAGGGTGTGACCCTTACCTAATGATATGGATTCAATTATAGGAGGACATCATTGGTGTAAAAATATAGATGACCCCTACCTCTTTCAAAAATGTTGATGCCCATGGCATACCTTTGTGTTTTTTGTTTACTTTCATATTATCTTATAGTGTGTTGATTGTAGTTTAATAAAAACAATAAAATGATATTTGCACACTCTATAGTAATTATAGGAAAATAATATTACATATTCATGAATAATGAGAAACTGATAAAGCTGATTAATGAATCTATGGAAGTCAAATCTATTAAAATAATGGCCTTACTTTTTCCTTCTTCTTACACTTGCCTGTATAGGCTTTTTAACTTCTCACTTGACTCTTTGATTCCTTAATTGTCTATTTAGATTTTTAATGCCTTTTTATCTTTCTTACTCTTTACATGGTTTTTCTATTTTTACATAATTATCAATTTGTAATAAATACAACTTTCATATGCCCATTGTTGTGGATGTATTTTAACAAGTTTTTCAAGATGTGCTTCATTATTGGCCATGTGAACTTTCTCTTTCTTTAGAAAATGTATATCTAAAATTTTGAACCCCATATGAATCTAAGTGTGATTCCATCCACACAGTCTAGAGCCTATTATCCATATTTTACTGGGAGTCAATTAAGCATTCAAACTTGAACAATGATCAAATGTCATCATTTCAGTTCTGTCACACACATTTATATTTCTTATGCTTCTATTTTAAAAAATTCAACACACAATTATGTTTTAATGGCTTAATGGAAATATAACCTAGAATGAAAAGAAAAACATATTCATTAAAACTGGGTGATCTATGTCCATTAAAAATGTAGTTGATAAAAAAATGTAGTTGACAAGTTCTGTATGGATGGAAAAGCCAAATTACAAGTTCACATCAAATAACATCATGTTTATAATTAATGACTACCCCTAAATCAAAGCTCAAATTCTTTAAGGCTTCTTAGACAAAAGATAAAGTTTAATTATTGAATAGAGTGGAAGGAAATCTAATTGTTGTTTTGTGGTGTAAAGAGACGAGAAATTAAGCCAATAAAAATATAGGTTACATTGATAATGAGCCATACAAGAAATAATTTAATGCATAAGTAAAAATTAGTACCTCAATTTTATATTTGCCAAATTAAATTAATGCCGTCAATCGGTATCAATCAATAGCATTGGCACAAAATCCTTCATTCATGGCTTCTTGATGCCTTTGTCAATTTGTGGTTAAGTCTCAGCCTCCTTCTGCTATTGCCATATGGCATCTCGACGCTCATTCAACATGAAGAGGATTTTGGTTAACCCAGAAGTAGTGCCAACTTGACACATGGAATCACAATGCTAATCTAAGGTAGGTTTATTTTTGTCAGAGCTTCAAACATCATCATTGGCCAATGAAATAATGGACAGGCCCCATAGTGCAATTATATTGAAGAAGACATAGACTTTCCACGTAGCACCCTTGTGATCATTCTTTGCAAAGGATTGCTTGAATCCCCTAGAAGAAGTGTCAGCTTGACACATTGCATCACAATGTTAATCCAAGATAGGTTCCTTTTTGTTAGAACTTCCTGGAGTGTCATTAGTCGATGAAGTTAGAGATGTTTCCCACCATGTAGTTGTAACAAGAAGAAAGCAATCCTTCTACGTGGCATCCCAATGCTCCTCGAGAGTGAAATTTTTTATATCAAAGCTTCAAGTAGCACCACTGGATGAGAGAAGTGTGCCCCCATTCCTAACATAATTCTAGAGGCAGTGTTAAAAATTGACACGTGGTACCACAACACTTCTTCTAAGTGTCATGGGGGATCATGAGGCATCAACAATAGTGCCATATCTGAGATCTTTGCAACCAACTACAGTCATAAGCCAAAGCTCCCCATTTGATTGTAATGGCTTCATCATGAATGCGAGTGAAAAGTTTTAGGTGTCATTCCTTATGAGGCCTCCGTGCCTATATATTCAGAGCTCCTTTTTTTGTCAAGGGCTGGTAGTTGATTTATTATTTTTATTGTTATCAAGAGTAACCACTATAATAGTTTTATTTTTCGAATATAAGTAACAAAAAATATTATTTTTTGTCTCACAACCTTTGCAAGTACCCTCATGTGTAGGATTGAATATTGTATATTGTGCCCTTGAGGCCTCTTGTATTTTGTTCTTCACTTAACAATGAAGAGGATGTGGTATTTTATGTCAAATTGAATGGAATTTATTGTTGTCTGTCATTTCTTTTCTCTGCTTATATAGTGTAGGCTTTTACTTATGTTACAGGCATTAAACCATGCCTATGCTCTTTTAATTTGTTTGTGGTGTTTCGCTATGTTATGAGATATTATGTGAATATATTAAACTTCTAGTGCATCACCTTGGTTAGTCTATTTCAGTTTTATTTACATTTATCTATTCCCCTTTCCACCCCCAATTAGTTTGAAGAGCTGGCTTCTAAAATCTCAGAGGTTGGTTTACAAACCGAAAATTTGTCTCACATCTGTAAAGCTTCCCATAGGAAGCTGTTCATCGAGAGTGAGAGTTTTAGGTGTCAATAGTTTCCTTTTCTAACATGCCTAGTGGGACCACGACCCATAATCGCCTGATTAGAAGTCAGAGTTTATGAGCCAATATATATATATATATATATATATATATATATATATATATATATATATATATATATATATATATATATATATAATTTTATATAATATAAATTATATATATTAATATAATAGATACATCACTTTATCTATATATAAAATCACATTCCTCGTGCATAATCATACACAACCTACACATAAAATATTTTTAAAGAAGTTTCTCAAAATCTTTCACCTAATGAAACACTCTGGAACATATGCTTTCCAAGATAATGTAATTGATAAAATAATTAAAAGAGACACATGCTTTCATATATACAACACTTGTGTCAAACATATCTCAAGTAACTGAAATAGTTCCATGGAAGCTATATACTATATTGACATATGTGACATATCACTTAACATTGCATGTGTGTCTGGTTGGGCTTCTTTGAGTCCATCACTTGAAATACCATGTTGTTTCCCCTCACCATCACCACCCATTTCATTTTAAAATATTTCACTACATTCGTAATTGGTATGTCTTTAGCCTTTCCCGCCACTTCGCCATTGCTCAAGATCACTATGAAACAAAATATATCTTCTTAGCACAACTCATTGCCATGCCGAATGAAGGAACACACCACCTCATTTTTCACCATCACGTCCACCAAAAATATTAGAATATTTTTACCTAATATTGTATACAGAAAAGATAAAATGAAATCAATAGTTATAAGATTCAAGTGAGGTATAACTAGTAATTTATACTCTTTTACTTTACAAATTCTACTTCACCAAAATATCAAGTCACATCCTTCCCATTATAACTTGCATCTTTAGGACAACTGCTAGTTACCGTAAGACAAAAGAGTGTCACTCTTTAAAAAAAAATTCTAAACAAACAATAACAAAAAACTGAACAATTTCTAACAACACAAGACATACAGAAAGTACTTGACAGTTTATAACATCAGCAAAAAAAAAAGCCACACAGAAAATATTAAACTATATGAAAACATCATACTAATGAAAAGATTGCCTTCTATTCTGAAATTAGATCAAGAATTTTGTGCATGTATTCTTTCTGCTTCATGTAGTAAAACTGTAAAATTGACTAAATAAATATAAGATAGATTGCTAGATTTAAGATTAATGCAAGAAAATATAAATTTTAACACTAGATTTATGGTCATGTTGGAGAATAATCCTATTGGATCTATGTTAAAAAATGATCTCTCCAAAAGAAACCAAGCACATTTTTTTCTGTAAAGTTTTTTGCTTTTGTGATTTTATATTTTGAAAAATGCTTTAGTAAAAGAACCTGTTAAATGTCACATGACAATCAACATTGGCAACACAGTGAGATTTTCGAACCAAAAATGCAAAGGGGGAACGAAGCGCACAGTATGAAGATTTGTAGTACTAAAGAGGTTTAAAACTAGCTCGCTAGAGAAGTAAAATTGCATATTCCCTCAAAAGGATCTGCTACTTATGATTAGAACGATAATAAAATAGTGATCATCTAGTCTACAAAAATAATATCGAAAGCAACATCAATATTGCTGATCCCTGACATTGGCATGGATTGGAAAAGCATAGCTAGATCGTAATCAATAATAGGCAAGTCTAATATTGGATGTCTGAGTTTAAAATTACAGTAAACTATAGTCTCTTTCTCTTAATTTCTAATAAACTAAAAAGCAAATTTTATCCAATCCAAATAAATCAGATATGGCATCATAGTCTAGAACATAAGTGAAAACGAAATAGATGTACATCTACAATTTTCTGTAGATGAACATCTATAATTTTGATTTTATGGTCCTGTAAGTGAAGGGAATACTTAGAATAAGATTAAAATGGTCCTGTAAGACGATTTCAATGCCTCTAGGCCAAAATTTACTATAGGGTCGATGCATTATTATTCTGCCCAACCCTTTCAAGGAAATAAAATTAATCTTTAAAAGATTATCTATTTTCATATATAAATACCTTTACTCATCAAAATTAGCTTTAAGTTTTAATTCATTGAAAAGTTACATGAACATTATATATATATGGCGATTATTTTGAAGGATGAAGTTGGCCCTGCTCTAGCTGCTACATTGATTTTGCTCCATTAAATCGGTACCCTTTTGTGACCGGTAATTGTGATGGTAGGGATCAATCACATCAAAAGAACACACAAGGTGAAGCGAAGAATGATATGGATCCTTGAAGATATAGTGCCTTGACTACAGAATTTGGTAAGCTACAAGCTCTAGATCTATTTCAGAGTAACTTTTCCATGTGACTCAAAAGTATTGTATCCATTTGATTATATGGATCCTTGAAGATATAGTGCCTTGACTACAGAATTTGGTAAGCTACAAGCTCTAGATCTATTTCAGAGTAACTTTTCCATGTGACTCAAAAGTATTGTATCCACTTGATTATGTGTAAGAAGCTTTTACAGACAATTCTACATAAATTATCTGAAAGCGTCGTGAAAAATATATATTTCTACTTTAATGTTAAGCTTATACATTACATAAGAAATCTTTATAATTTAGATCTATAAGTGGAAAACTTTAAGAAAGAAACAAAATGAAATGACATCCCTTGCCCACTTATATAAAAGTTACGAAAATCTATCTGATTCTCTCAAGCAAGTATTTAGATCTTCAAAAGCTTATATTTTTTTGATGCTTTCCCATTACATATTTATGAACTTTAATACTAAAACTATCATGTGACTGACGATAAGTTTTAGTTTGACATTCTCCTAATTTGGTAACAATTAACATTCATTTATTTCTGGTATTATATATTTAGAAAAAAAATAGTAATACACTTAATATTAACATTATAATTTGAAGTTTTTGCAACTAAAACAAAGATTAGGGCATCATGTAATCCATAATTGAAAGCATATTTTTATAAAATTTATGATTTAAAATAGGTTTGTAGAGATCAATGTTTATTCCACATTAGCATTAAACCATGCATTTCCATCCATAGCTATATTTTATTTTAGATGGATCCTTATTATGTATATGAAAGAATCTCATTTAGAAAAATATTACATGTAAAATTCATTGTAAAATTAAAAATAATATGAAAATCAAAATATTATACCTTCTAGACGGAAGGACTTCGTTTCCACATAGATTGTAAAGGATAAAGCAAATATTTATTTTATACAATGTAACTATTGTCTAATTGAATCTAGAGATGTAACACAAATATGTTCAATGATTGTTGCATAGTATCTTTGTGAGATATTATTAGTTAGAACTTGACTATCCATCTTTAAGAATTTCAAATGGGAAATTCAATGATACAACTGATATATAATAAAATAAACATTGTTCATATTTGGATAAATAAGGGAAGGAAAAATGTTCCAAACTTGTAAATGAAGAGTGTGTAAATGTTGGGATGGTTGCATTCCCTGATTGAGATATTTACTCGAGAATCAATCTCTCTTAAGTCATGGGGGTTACTTTGATACCCTTTCATATTTTTCAATGAAAACTTGTGCCTCAACAAATAAAATCTGAATTTCAATAATTTACTCATACTATGTATTCTATAAAACTCTCTCCTTTTCCCATCTATAATCTCAATTTATTAAAAGTTATTGAACTAAACTTAAACAACTCATTTGTTCTTACAGATTGCTTAATATTGTACATAGTGGTCTTAAACAACCTATTTTAATCTAAATGTGTAGAAATGACTCCTTAAAAGACCTATTGTCTATATTACACAAGCCTTATCTAAAAATATTATCTCCACCAGAGCTAGAAAAAGCAATGGTCATTGATTTTATAATTCTTCCAAATATGGAAAACCACATTAGATAGGTTGTATTAAGCCTACTATCCTAGTCAGACAATAATTATGTTTTTTTAAAGGCTATCAACATTGGTCATTGGTGTCAAATTAAACTTATTTAAATAACTAAAGTTACCCATAAGAAGAGAAGCATGTGGTCACTAAACATATATACAGCCCAAGTATTTTATATGTTTTAATTTTAATAAGTAATAAAAAGAAAATATGAACCCATTTACTAAATATATGACTAACAATTTGAGGTAAAACATGTTAGCAACCTCAAAGTACAACATAGGGTAATTGTGCTATATTTTATCTTTCCACTCAAGGTTGGAAATATTTCAATGAAATATAGTGGTGTAGCTATGGAAAAAGTGAATACAAATATCACATAGAAAATATGTAATCTATGAAAATGAAATAACATTTGTATTTTAAGAGAGAAATGTACTCAAATATAAATAGTTTAGTACCATGTCTACCTATAATACTTGTCATAGTGTTACAATCTGTAATAACTTTTCTTAAATTCAAGAAATATCCAGAGTGCTTAAAATGTAAAATTATAACACAATGCTACAAAGGGCATTAACACAACTATAGAATTCTATTCACACATAACTTTAGTACATATTACACATTCTTAAAAATCTCAATCAATATTATAGTGAGAATAAAATAAATAATTCTTGGCACATGGATCTGAGTGTAGCTCTTGAAGACTGGTTGTAGGTGCTCACCCAGGCTTGTGTGTGGACTGAAGATAGTTATTTGCTCTTATTTGAGGCCATATTGGTTCTTTAAATTCCTCCAATCACTTGAACAATCTTCATATGGTCAAAGAAATCAAAAGTATCATCAAAGTTTCCCATCTTCCTTTGACTGTTCCATGTACATTATTATAACCTATAGCTATGTAAAGCTTTCATCTACTCTGAGCCTTATGCTTGAAGCATCTCAAGAGAGCCATGAATAGTTATGAGGCCTACAGGGAAGGATATAATTTTTTGAAACAAAATAAAATTTACAAGGTGAAACCTAGACCTTTTATGTCTTCTACCATTGACCAAGATTTTCAAATGACCGTAGGTAGCCCTTTAATAATAGTGTATGAACTGTCACTTCCTTGGTGAATGCAAACCATCTTCCATGTACCTCCTTGATGTTTCCCATGGAAAGTATGTGTTTATTAATTCAATTAGACTATCCCACTCTACATGTATGCACTGAAACTCATTACATTTGTCAGGAATCTAAAACAACAAACATGCTCTGATTCCACTGTTAGGATCTAAGAAGCACAATTGATTACCATGTACAAGCAACTAAATGAGGAATTTAACCAGAAGTAACAAGTAACTAGAATTCAAAAATAACATAGAATATGATAGATAATACCCAATTGTATTAATACTCTTCCAGAAGCAAATACAACAAAGAAGATGCCACAGTCTTCTTCCTTACACACCTCTAGGGCTCCCACACCTCTAGGGTATAAACAGTAAATCTCTTCAAGAGCTCACTCTCTCTCTTACGATCCCAACACACAACTCAAGCACAGAGTTGCTGTTCACCTCCAACCAGTCAGTATCACTACTACTAGTACCACCAGTCAGTATCACTACTGCAAGTACATAAGTACTTCACGCACTCCAAATCTGAGTACACACCGTACTCCAAGTACACAACGTACTCGATGTAGATCTCACCTGATCTTGCTCCTTTATATGTTGTTGTTACCTTTGATCTTGCTACCCCGTAGACCTCCTTTGACCTTGCACACACACACCTGCAAATCAATGATCTTACTTACACATGTAGATCTCCAAACATGCCTTTGCACACCTGTCGACCAAGATCCTACACACATGAAGAACCCTTCTGATTCTCCAAACCAGTACCCATGTGGATCTTCTACTAGAACTTGCACAACCTACAGCTCTACCTGATCATACACACTCAGCACCC
Organism: Torreya grandis; assembly: GCA_037957365.1. NCBI lineage: Eukaryota > Viridiplantae > Streptophyta > Pinopsida > Cupressales > Taxaceae > Torreya > Torreya grandis. The sequence goes on from JARHVA010005003.1 coordinate 995,016, forward strand.
CTGTGGAACTAAGAAGAACACACCTTGCTCTCTTCACTCTAAAGGAGCTAACCTTGCTCTTACTCAACTAGCACAAATTACAATACAACCCATGAGTCTCTTAAATAGATCTCATGCAAACAATAATTAGACATCTAATTACAATAATTAGATCCATAGATCAAGACTAAAATTAGCCTTTCAACATGCAAACAACTAGTTTGTTAACTAACTGTTCATGAACTAGCAGTTCTGGAACTACACAGGCGACCGATGTCAGTCTCTGTTTGTCTGGGGATGACCGACGTCAGCCGATCCCTAACCGATGTCAGCTGCTTTCTATCTAAGACTGACTGACGTTGGTTGGTCTGATCGATGCTAGTGACTGTGACACTTAGCAACCTCCTCCTCCATGTTTGCATCAGTGAAGCTTTTAGCTCCACAACCTAACAATCTCCCACTTGGAGATAAATAGCTGCATTGTACCTGTACCTATACATCATCTAATTTGTTTCCTGGCTTGTATCCCTCTTCAAGCTCAATCTTGAAGACCAACCACCACACAACTTGTGGTGCAACACCTGTCATCCAAGTAACCTACCATATCCGAAGTCCCTAACCCTGTATAACATGAATCCCTGCTGCTGGTCCCTCTCAGATACATGAGAATCTACTGAACCACTTTCCAGTGCTTCCTTCCTAGATTGGCTACAAACTTTTTGATAGCACCCACTGCTTGGGAAAACTCAGGGAGTACACATGTACTCAACCTCATCATGTGATTGGGGACCCTGTTCTGTGAACTATCCATCCATAGGTGTGCTACTCGTCTCTGCATCCTGCACTACCTTCACACAATCATCTTGTGACAACATCCACTTGTGATCTTCCCTATCTCTAGGATTACTCATGCCAAAGAATTTTGCTCCTCCAAATTCTTCATGACACACCTCTGAACTAACTTTACCTTTAGCTCAAAAAAACCCTGTATGTGTAACCCTGCATCAAGCAAACACACAACATATAGTAACAGGATGATGTTGCAATCATCACCCACCTGGTAAAGAAACCTCAGTAGTTACAATGACATTGACTAAAGCCATGCTTTGTCATCCACCTGTCAAACCTATACCACTGTCCTGGAGCTTCCTCAAGATCATATGACCTGGCCTTTCGTCTCACGTGTCCATTCTCTTTATTCTTTAACTAAGGTATCCATTCATCTTTTAGTGCTTTCATACTGGCTGACAACCCTACCAAATCTCTCATTTGGTTCTGCATCCTAGGAATCAACTTCCTCATTCATGCCATGCTCCCATTGTTTCCTAGATCCTTCCTGCTCTGTAGTGAGCAACGAGTATAAAGAAGAGGAACAATGAATTTGAGGCTTACTTACTCTTTCAGTCCTCCATATGGGTGTTTGAGACTCCTTGACAACTTGTTGTCTGCCTAAAATTTGTTCTTGTGACCGACCTTGATCACCACACAGTCTGCATCTGATCGACGTCAGTCTCATGTGACTGTCCAGGTCACCGATGCCGGTTATCCTATTGACGTCAATATCCACTTGCCTGACACCATCGACTTCTCTGGTCTACACATGATCGATGTCGATGCCTGTCTGTTTAATGCTGGTTTCCCATAACTGACGTCGGTACCTGTGTTTTCCTATGAGTGATGAATTTTTACTTGCGAGCTCTCTTTGGATCAAAACCCTATCCAAACTGCCCTGCTTAGAAGTATCCAGCCCCATCCGCTGATCTCTATCCATCATATCCTCCATAAACACCAAGGCTTTCCAATTCTTAAGTTTGTCAAAGACATCTGACTTCCTCTTAAGAACATGCATCTCCTTCTTGCTCATGTGACCAAGCCTATAAAGTCACATCTTCGCAACAAAAGAAGAATCAGTAATATAAGTACATAGATAAAGGATACCTAATTTCTTACCACTTGCTAATTCAAGTGCATCTGTTGTGAGAGTTTCTATGCATCTCTCATCACCCAACTTTCTTGAAGCAATTAGCCGCATCTTCAAGACTAGAACCTACATGAATTTCTTCAACACCCATGTGTTGGCCGCCTGCAATTTCAGCTGCACTTCCCCTTTGCCAAAACTTTGACAAGGCACACCAGTTCCTAAATAAAATTTTCCAAAGTCCTAAAGACCTTAACATGGAAAAATACTCTATTTCGGGCTGCATGGAAAGAGGCAACATAATCTATAAACCAAGATTCTACTTTATCTAAAGAACATCCCAGAGCATCCTATGCAACAACACCTGCAACATCTACTTCTTCAGTTCCTTCATGCTGATCTTCTACCAACCAACAATATTTATTTACCTGCTCTTTCTTTCTATAACACCGTAATTGACCATTCATGCTTTTCAATTCCTCCATTCTTAGTGTACTTTCTTCTACCATTGCTATACTCCTACTCAATCAGAAACCCCTGAGAGTGACCTATAACTAAACACAAACTTGCTCCCTACAACCTTAGCTCTGATACCACTTGTTAGGATTCTAGAACAACAAACATGCTTTGATTCCAATATTAGGATCTAGGAAGCACAATTGATTACCATGTACAAGCAACTAAATGCGGAATTCAACCAGAAGTAACAAGTAACTAGAATTCATAAATAACATAGAATATGAGAGACAATACCCAATTGTATTAATACTCTTCCAAAAAGAAATACAACAAAGAAGATGCCACAGTATTCTTCCTTACACACCTCTAGGGCTCCCACACCTCTAGGGTATAAACAGTAAATCTCTTCAAGAGCTCACTCTCTCTCTTACGGTCCCAACACACAACTCAAGCATAGAGTTTTTGTTCACCTCCAACCAGTTAGTATCACTACTACCAGTACCACCAGTCAGTATCACTATTACCAGTACACAAGTACTCCATGCACTCTAAATTTGAGTACACACCGTACTCCAAGTACACAACATACTCCAAGTAGATCTCACTTGATCTTGCTCCTTGATATGTTGCTGTCACCTTTGATCTTGCTACCCCATAGACCTCCTTTGACCTCACACACACACACACACCTGTAAATCAATGATCTTAATTACACATGTATATCTCCAAACTTGGCCTTGCACACCTGTCGACCAAGATCCTACACACATGAAGAACCCTTATGATTCTCCAAACCAATACCCCTGTGGATCTTCTACCAGAACTTGCACAACCTGCAGCTCTACCTGATCATACACACTTGGTGCCCCTGTGGAACTAGGAGGAACACACCTTGCTCTCTTCACTCTGAAGGAGCTAACCTTGCTCTTATTCAACTAGCACAAATTACAATACAACCCATGAATCTCTTAAATAGATCTCATGCAAACAATAATGAGACATCTAATTACAATAATTAGATACACAGCTCAAGACTAAAATTAGCCTTTCAACATGCAAACAATTAGTTCATTAACTAACTTTTTATGAACTAGCAGTTCTAGAACTACACAAGCGACCGACGTCAGTCCCTGTCTGTCTGGGGATGACTGACGTCAGCCGATCCCTGACCGATGTCGGCAACTTCCTATCTATGACTGATCGACGTCAGTTGGCCTGACTGACACCAATGACTATGACACTCAACAACCTCCTCCTCCATGTTTGCATCAGTGAAGCTTTTAGCTCCACAACCTAACAACATTGATTTGGGAGACCAACTAAGCTCACATGGTTGTAGGTAGTGCTGAGTGATTTTAGTGTCCAAGAGAACAACTTGAGGGCTCTTGAAAACCATCTTCCTCTACTCAAACACCTCTCTTATTTTTAAAAATAATAGATCTATATGGGAGATTAAAGATAAGTGTACTTGGAGGTCATAGAAACCAATGCAACCCTATATAAGGATACCCAAAAAAGGCCTGGACCTCTATTTTGATAGTTTTGGGAAATTGTCCCAAAGTGCTACAATTTTACTCCAAGAACATTTTAGTGTGTCTCATTACCCAAACCTACTTAAACATTATTAAAAATTACTATTAAGAATGTTTAGACTCTCAAAACATCATATAATACTCAAACACACATTTCATGTTCCTTCAAGAAGTGGCAGGGTGTACAACTGTTGTAGGTGACCATTTTGTGCATTTACTTTGATCTCTTGGATCTTGAAGTGGATTTTGGAGTTGGATTTGGCATAAAATATTATAAATTGATATATAGGAGAAATAATACATCACTTCACATCAATAAATAACCATAACCTAGAAGAAAGATCTAGTAATTGGAAAAAAAAGATGACAACTCCACTCTTTCACTTCTCCTTGAAAACTGAGTTAGTTGGCTCATCAAATCAACTCAAAATTTTTAAAAAAAGATGAAAAATATGTGATATGGGATTAAAATACCTTTGGAATCCATCTCACTCACTGAGTTACACAGAACAACTCAAACAAGAATAAAACCTATAGGGTGCACAGATTGGCAAGCAAATTTGATAGGCCAACTTCTTAAGAATGATTCATAAATCACAAGACACCATTATTATACAAAATAACCTCAAATTTAATTTTAATGAGTGTAAAATACACCCCAAGATCATTTTTCTTGAAACCTCTCTTGTTGACCATACCAAGTACAAACCTAAAGACGATTTTTCTTGTCAAGCCTAGTGGAAGGAGAGAGAAGTGGGTTTATTAATTTATTTGAGGTTATAATACAAATAATAACTTAAATGAGTGTATTTAAGACCAAGAGACACTCCTAAAATGTACTTAACTATAGGAGTCTGTAAAATTTTGTACACCTCATTAGATGCTCATTTTTTCCAAGAAAACTACCCTTTTTTTAAGAACCTACAACCTTTTAGTTACAAACAGTTAATTTAGACATATTAGGACACATTGGATATGATATCACCTTTTTAAATCTTCAAACTTCCCAAGGATGTCTTATAACTCATTTGATGCTCTATTAATGACCTTCAAAATGACTCAAAATGATATATTGACTAATTAGAATAAGACTAAGGCTAAGATGACATTAAAGTAGATAAAATAGATTATAATACACCATATTACATAATATTATACCCATAAAAACACCTAAAAAATCAATATTTACTTATAGGGGTCCCAATTTGACCTACAAGGTCAAATTTGGTCAACAGGTAGAATGGAGACAAGGGAGGTGTAGACAAGTGGAGAGATAAATATAGGAGGTGGATGTGTGGTAACTTAAGGATCAACAGAGGAATGAGATACTAAATGAGTGTATGATAATGATGGAGGTGTTGACACCTCTTGTACCATCTGAGTGGGAGGAGGAGCAGTGGAAATAGGAGTTAGGGATATGGGATCTGAAGGTGTAGATCATTGTGCCTCTGATGGTGTGTCTTCTACGGACATATCTATTGGTTCATCTTCAGCTCCTCCTTATCTACTTGAATCTCCCTTTCTTTCCTTTGTTTTCATATTCTTCTTAGGTCCCTTTTAAGGTTCACCAGGGCCCTCTTCTGATGGAGTAATCCCCTTAGCTTAGAGTTTTAGGAGTTTTTATTTAACTCCTATGATTTCTCATGTGACCTACACTCCTTTGCTTCTTAGCCAATTAATAGTTCTCTTCATGATGGGGGTTATTTTATCAAATAGGGTAAATGATTTATGAACTGACCACCTAATTGGTGGTAAGGGTCTTGTAATGATCTATGTGAGGTACAATAGACCCATTCTAGAATAATCATCTACCAAATCGTCAAGGATGGTAGCTAGATCATAATATTTTATTTGTTGTAGGGACATCCTTGAAAAGTCCCTCATTCTAACCATTTTTCATCATTACAATCCTCCTAATAATCTTCATAGTATGGCACATGTTCATATATGTCCAGATCTAATGCATGGGTGATTTTGTTGTATAGGTCAAAGTATGGCCTGAACTCTAGAGTTTTTAATGTCATTTGGCACATCTGTGCCTTTGCACCTTTGGCCTTTAAGAGAGATTGGCATGTATAACGGCCAATAGAAATAGGTAAATGTATCCTTACCTTATGTATATTAGATATGAGCCTATGCGTGTCTACAAGTTGCCTTACCAGCTCTCACATATTGGGGAAATATGTAAGGACAACCACTAAATCTAACTGCCTTAATGTAGGAATATGTGAGGCATTGTATGAAGTATCACCCTATTTATTGATTTCATATTTAGTTTCTCTATTGAATCTCTTTTTCTTGAGTTCTTGATCAAACATGATGATGATGTTGTAGATGAAAGCATCATTAACTCTTCTAAATTGTTACCTACTAGCCTGAAGTGTGAGGTCAGGGTAGTATTTATACACTAGTTATTTTGTCAAGAATAACATTAAGGACCAGGACCAATTTTCCTTTAGCTAGGATATACACAGATAGGATTTCATGTAAAATTTGTTTGATGTTTGTACCTCTAACAACTACTGATGGAGGGAATCACTGATTAATTATGCCCAATGAATATACTTCTTGTTCTCTTAGATGGTCTAGATATACTAGTACATCTATTTCTCATATCACTTGGCATCAAGATTAACAATGATCTTATGCAATAGTATTACGATATCCCCCACCTCATTTAAGAAATTAGGCTTATACATGGTTTTAGGCAATCTTGTGGAGTGCTTGGGGGGTTTTAAGCCATTAATTATTGATTATCTTTTGACATTCATCCTTCTTGATCTCATAAAACTATGCAGATGTCTATAGAGTTATATTCAAATAACTCTCAAACTCAAGAATGGAAGACACTGCAGTGATATAGTCAGGGTCAAGGTCCTAAACCTTTTCCCCTTTCTCGTTATACACTTACCTCTTGCTAGGGTCATAATGTTGGGCCATTGTTAGGACTAACTCAGGGCTCTGAACAGACAAGGGGAAGGCTTCAACTTGTAGAAGACTAGAGTCATAAATACTTTGTATCCAGTCATTATTGAAATTTTCATTTATTCTTACCCAAAAGTCTCTTAGGTTAATGTGACCTAAATCAATGTCCTTAATCTCTGTAGTATTGAACTCTAGAGTAAGGGTCACTCCAGGGCCTTTAGATTTGAATTTCATCTCTTTGGGAGGCATGGATACTATATAAATTCCTCTTAGAAACTAACTATGAAATTTGGTGGGAAATTCAAGTGCTTGGAGCACTTGTGTACTCCAATGGAACTTATAGGTGCTTGGAGCACATCAGGTCTCTGGTAGAAGTGGAAGGTGCTTGGAGCACATTCACTCTTCATGGTGCTTGAGATTTATGAGTTCTTTAGTGGAAGTAAGAGGTGCTTGAGGCACGCCCACTTTTCATGGTGCATTAGGAGTTGGTGGGGATCAAAGGTTCTTGAAACACGTCCAATGTCCATGGGGATGCTAGGGGCCGAATCTTGGAGGGAATATTCTTTGATTTTAAAAAGGAAGTATATTCTAGGAATATTCATTTTAGCTTTTTAAAAAAGCTTGATTTTGAATGAAAAATATCTAGAGGGAAAATGAAAGGTATTTTTTGGTATAATTTAAATCCTTCTACTTTGAGTCATAGACTACCTTAAACATACTTTCTCAACTCTAGAAAACTTAGTTTGACACCAAACACTTGATTTTACATGAAAATGACCTATTAATTGCTTTAGAACCAATTTTTTTCAAATAAACCCAAAAATTAGAAAGGAAAACCTAAGAGTAACTCAAAATATTTTCAAAGAAGAAAACCTAGAGAAAAATAACATAAAAAGAATACCATTGGAGGGCAAAGGTGATGTGGCTTGAAGTTACAAACATGACATGGTGTACGTTCACTTGTGGCTTGAGGTTGAATGGTGAGAATGACATATTGGAGATCAAAAATGTAATTAAAAAGCTAAAAAATGATAATTATCTACAAATCAACTTAGATTTTATAGGAAAACCTACGTTTAATGCAAGTAATGGTGGTTGGTGGTGGAAGTTAGACCTGCTTGGAGTAGGTCCACTTTCCATGTTTGGGATTATCTGGGAGGGAGGTGGAGTTTGACATGCACTTTCCACATTATGAAAATGTGAAATGTGCACTTCAATATCTAAATCCTATGGAAAGTCTTGTTAAGATTATCATAGGCTGGGCCTGTTTCAAGTAGGTCCACTCTCTATGGATGGGTTATAATATTTGGTAGGAAGTAGATCTTTGCATGCACTTTAGACATTGTGAAAATTTTTAGAGTACATCCAAATCTTTGAGTTCCATATAAGGGGTGTGTAATAGAAGTGGCAAGATCCAGACCCCATCGTGCACTTTTCACATTGTGAAAATGTGTAAAGTGCATATCGAGTTCCAATTTCTATCAAATGGGTGCATGGCAAAATCTAGAGTCTGCCATGCATTTTTCACATTATGAAAATGTGAAAAGTGCATGGAGAGTTATGGGTTCCATATTTTTGGGGTCTTTGTGATTCTTGGGATTTGGAGCTCGTGAAGAAATTTACACAAGTGCAAATTGCATCCAGAATTATAGATTCTACCAAACATAAAGGGAAAGATGGGTTCTTTTTGGGAAATTTGGATTTTTACTAAAAAATAAAGGGGGTCTCCCACAAGTTTTTTTATATGTAATGAAATTTTTGGGACAAAAAATCTCAACAAATGCTTTAAAACTCTACAAACTAAGTTGACTAGTTTAACCCAGTTCTACAAAACCCTATGTGTTGAAGAAAAATAAGATTACTAAGTTAACCTATTCGACCTAATTTATTGATCTGAATGCTGGTAGAGAGTATATGATGAAATTTTTTGACTTGTTTAAACTTATATGCTTATCTATAATTGAATAAGATTATTGTGTCAACCTATTCAATCTAGTAACTTGTATCTAATGAAGACCTGTATAGATAAAATATAGTCATTTTGATGTGATTGTGTGTTAAACTTGCACACATATAGTTAGAACTATATTGACTGATTTGATAAGTACTGTAAATATGGAAAAATAATAATATGATAGAAATGAAAGTGTGAAATAAAATATACAAGGGTTAGATTCACTTTGGGCTCACCATAATGTATGCAATGGGAAATGCAGTAAATTTACAAATCAATCCTAGCTCAGAGAAGATAAATCCTACTTACATTTCCAATTGGGGATACTTTATATAATTAGGGTCATGTCTAAGATGAATCCACTAAACCTAATGAAAGGGTATCTTACCAAAATAATATCAATAGGGAGGGTTCCAAATTCTTTAGTAAATTAAAGCTACGTAATAACCCTAACTAGGTCTTATGTTTTTATATTCACTAAAGCAATAACAAGTAAAGTAAAATATAATCTAGTGCTCACCAAATATTGTGGCATAAAGTGGGGGGGGGGAAATAAACATGAGAAGTAAACATGCATAGAAGAAATATACTCATGTCAATGTATAAGGAATCCTAATGGATGGAAGAGAAGTGAAAATGCATATCTATCTACTCTTATAAAGGAGAAAAAAAGTTAGGAATACTTAACTTTGAAGACGAACCTATTGAGCCTCAATCTCTCCATTGGATAAGGTGATTCACAAGAGGTTGATGTGGTATGTAAGGATGACAAGTATAAATTAATTCTAGGATACACAACCTATTAATGCATCTAAACTACTTCTCCACAAGACAAGATCCATATCTTCAAATAAAGTATGAGACCCTAAGCTTGTTCCTCAAGTAGAATGGTAGATTGATCCAGGCAACAATTTAGGTGACAATTTGGGTGACAATTCCACCCCAATTGATGATGAAACTTCTGGGAACCATAACTTTTGCACCGTAGCTCCAATTGCCTCATCGTTTGAACCGTTGGAAAGCTAAGAATGAGGGGAACATCATGAAATGGCATTGAGATCTGCTCAATGAATTTTTACCCCCGAAAAACCAATGGAAGTGCCTCAAATTTCAATTTTAATAGTGTAGTCTAAAAGTAGAAAGTTTCTAAAAATAGTAATTCCTCAAATTTTGTATTGTTTTAAATATTAAAAATCATACCACTTCATCTCCCTCGAGATTGGTGACCTTCCACATCCTCCCCATACTTTCAAATTGTGTATAAATGAAGAGGTAACCTGAAATGTGAAGATAGACATCTCTTCCCAGAGATAAGCATATATTTGTATTGCGATCTTGAGTAATACTACATCTCTTCTCAGAGAATTCATTGTTACTGTGTTATTTCTATGTTATTGAGATATTTATCAACCAAAACTTTTGAGTTTTGGATCATAGATAAGTCTTTTCACAACATATCTTAATTATTCTTCTTTTCTATTAGAAATTGAGAAATAAATATGTTTATATAGGTAGATCTAACTGTAATTCTTTCCAAAATTTTAAGTTGATAAAGTCAATCTAGTTAACCTAGTATTGTTATTGATAAAAACAAATTAGGTCAGGGACTAGGTCCACCAAGGGCCAACCTAGACCTTATTAAATTTTATCAATAAGAGTACAAGGTCGATGGGGCCGAATTTAATGTAAAAAATAAACAAGGGTTTAAGGTTAGGGAAGGGATAATAAATGTGGTAAATGACTATAGGAGGGTTCAAAATAAGAGGCAAAGCTTAGAGAAATGGTTTTAGGAGACATGTGTGTAGATAGTAAGTGGAAATAAGGGATAATAATTTTGTGAAGCACCAATGGTTTGCCCACACTTTTCCTAGTGCACCCCTTAAGGCATGCACTCATAGAGATTGAGTTTCGATGGGTTCCTACAACATAGATAACATCAATAATTGATAAAGTTTAAAAATATTATGTGTATATAATTTACATATTTATACAATATCATGTTAGAATGGATTTATTTATGGTATACATCATGTATTAATTATCTTACATCACACGGGTTTTAGTTTGTCACGATGTATTCTCACACCATCATTATCTACCCATACATAAAGGGAGGGCCATTTCCCTATTGGGAGATACTATGGGGGATCAATGGTCCATGGTTGGTATGAAAAAACACTTGGATGATGCTTTCCCTCCCTACAATAGTACCACACTAGAGACTATAATTGAGATTAAAGATAGATACTTGAGTTCGTGGAGAAATCATGATCCATGGAGCTTTGTATCATTGTATTATTATTTATTGAGATTTTGTTATTGCTGAAACTATACTATTTATTTATTTATACTTATACGATAGTGACTGTAATTTTGTATTAGTCATGGTTGAAATTACTTATTATTGTAGTAAAATAAATGCAATATTTATTGTTTATTTAACATTGTTCATGATTTTTTATATCATTATCATAGTGATCATTAGATAAATAGATTAGCTATAAACCTTGTGGGGTTAACTAAAATAATGTATTTAGTTAATGATCACTTAGTTAGATTTCTTGTGGTGTAATTTGTTGGATGAACATGTGTAATTAATTTTAATAAAAAAATACTTTATTCTGATAAAACTTAGTGGGGTTGTTACAATTTGAGCAGGCCTAACCTGTAATGGTAGTATTATCTCCCTGATGGAGATTTAAATATGGCCACTAAAACCATGAATAACTATGTTTGTTTGACATATGTCTTACTTTGAATAACCTAAGTGATGTAGAAGTGTGATAGTACATGTTGACACGTGACCCATTTTCAACCATGACACTCTGGATAAGATGATGATCAATGTAGGTTCATACAAAGAATGTGTATAAATATATGTCATCATCAACTATCTCCTACTTTGAAAAAATGATAATAGGTCTAGCTAGCATTATAGTATGATACACTCCAATGATATTATTGAGAGGGTGTGTGTCAATTATTTGAGTATGATAGGATATTAGTGGTGGGTGTGCCCGTTAAGTATAATGAACACCTAAAGTTCTTGTTTTCTCATTAGTTGTATGTTTTTAAAATGGATTTGAAAATATTTTCAATGTTTTTACTTCCATGTGTTATTTTCTAACTGCCTCTATAGGAGTGCTAAGATTAATGATATTATCTTCTATCATATCTTTTATCTTATGTTACAAGTAGATGCATTGATTTTTAGTATAGCCTGGTGCCCTATGATAATTCATATAATGCATTGGAATCTTACTTATTTGGAAGAGGCCTAGTTGTATTAACCTCTTTAATGGGATGGATAAATATGACATTGAATTCTAAGACCTATCATAAAACCTATGCTAGAGACTAAAGAATCATCATGAAAGGTATTTTTGGCCATATTTGGCCCATAAAACTTGTGGTCTAAGAATTTGACTCAAGATAGGATGGTTAGTATCATGTTAGTTCCAAAATGAAAACAGGATGAAAGAAACACACTAACTAGCATAACATCTCTAGGCCTAGACACTAGGGAGAGCTTAGTTAACAAACATGAATAAAACACACAACTAAAATGCAAAATAAACTCTCTTTTACCTTCCTTAGATGCTCTAAAATTATTGTTGTAGTGGCTTGCTCGGCTTGTGATCATGAAGTCCTTGGCAATGGAAGCTTGGCTACCTCCATCTCTCCTTGGTACCTTTGGCTTATGGCTTGGCTTGGTTTGGAATTAATTTGGCATGGTAACACTAGTTGTAATGTCTTTTTTGAAGATATTTGAGCATAATAAATTTTCACCAAAATAGCTTAGAAATGATGTTATGGCCTCTCTATTTATAGATTTTTGAGAATGTCTAGAATCAACCTAAACCATCCATCTTGAGATTGAGATGTGTGGTTGATGATTAATTCAATTTTTGGAATTAATTTTATAATTATTCTCATCATGAAATTGGAAGAGTGGTAAACTAAGAGGCATGCAGGGCATCATGGAAAGCATTGATGAGGTATGGAGGGCATGAATTCTGATATTTATGGCATTTATGGCCTAGGGATGCCTTCCTAAGAAATGAGGTCACTTGATGATTCAAATATTCAATATTCATTTCCAAAAATAAGTTTTCAACAAATTTCCTTGGAATTATAAATTAGGCCTTACTTTTGATTAATTATCTCTTAATCATGATTAAGCACTTTGTGCACAAATTACTCAAATTGATCAGAATGCCTTGTTATTGGTCCAAACTTTGATTAAATTAGAATTGGAAGGAAGTGTCAGATGCATTGGATATATTATCCTATTTAGGATTTTATCAATAATAAATAACAAAGGCATGTGTCTTTTGTAATAGATTTTATAGGAAAGAGCAATCTAGAGCACCTAAGTGCAAAATTAGAATTTTGATTCAGAATGATCTGATCAAAGTTAGCTGGCCCATATATTGCATTGCCCCATTTAGGGATAACCTAACCAAAATTGGCATTTGACTATGTTAGTTTCAAATATTTTAGAATTTTTTAGGCCAAATTGTGTATTTTAAGTGGGAATTAGCCAAAATCCTGGTTGGCAGTTATTGGTTGCCAAATTTAGTATGCCCTTGTTTAGGAAGATGTTGCAAACCATAGGCAAAGCAATGTCTTCTCAAATAATGAGAGATGGCCTATATGCCAAAAATAAGATGATGATTAAATAAAAAATCTCCAAATAATTTTGGGAAGCCTATGATGATGCCCCCTTGAGGGAGTGGTCATCACACTTGTTGATGGAGAGTCCCTCAAAAAGAAACAATAAGAAAGGTGAAATTAATCCATGGTTGAGATTAATCCAAATGATAAAATGCTTGCATGCATTGATGTAAAAAGGATATTGATTTTCCCAAAGGTAGTTATAATCTGGAATAAAATTCAAAATAATGATTTGTCCATAGGTAGTTATAATCATTAAGCAGACCTGGATTGGCTAAAATTGATGGTGCCCTAGTTAGAGTTGATTATCAAGCATGACTCAAGGATATAACCTAGAATACATTATTAAACATGAGAAGTTACAAAATGATGAAAGATATGGATAGAATAATAATATTGATCTTTAGAAATTATTTAGTTATACCTACCAATGAGGAGATGCTCATCCTTATTACCAATGATATAACTAGAATGGTCAATGGGTTGATTTGATCAATGTGGGTGGGAGAATTTGCCAAGGTACCAAGGAGAATCTTCTATGGATCCATTGATTGTAGACCTTCTTGAAGCTAATTTTTTTTGTATCATGTCATGGTAGGATTCATGATAGAACACCATAAAGACTTGGCTAAAATATGCATAAGGATTTACTCCCAATATCCAATAAATAGTAAAAAATAATACACCAATGATAAAAACCATGATGAAAATGGTAATGGATGAATATGGATAGAATAAATAATAATATGATTGAGGAATTACCCAAGACACATATAGAACGAGTCAATGCAACAATGCTAAAAGCAAACAAACAGGCAAGCGAACAAACAAACAAACAACCTGAAAAAATAAACAAATAGAAAGCCTAAAAATAAAAGCAAAAGAAAGCATCCTAAAAATGATAATGCCCCAATAAGGTGGATCAAGGATAAATGACTAAGATTAGATAGGAAAAATATTTGTGGATTTCTTAAAATATTTGAATTTTTTTGTAATTTTGAGGTACCTTAACTCAATCGAGAATGAAAAGATACTTGCTCACGAAATGGTGAGATCATTTGGCATAGGTTACTCACAAAATGGTGAGAGCTTATGAAAAGGGGGATTTATGTGACCTTAACATGAATTGAGAATGACCTACACAGTCCTCAAATGACCTCAAGTCATAGTAATTCCATCCACACAAAAGGTAGGGAAAAACCAACTAGGTCCCGACAAGTTCTCAAATCTAGCAAATAGCCAGTTAAATGAAAATAGTAATGGAAAGGTGATGTGGTAATGCATGATAAATAAGTGTTGCCTCTAGTTTTCCCATAGGTGGTTATAACTAGGATATTACGGCAAAGGTCAATGATACTAATTTGCTCATAGGCATTTATAATTAGTAGAAAGACTAGTGAAACACTGATTTGCCCATAGGCAGTTATAATTAGGCTCACATAAACAAACTTGATAGGATGAAAGATATCTTGCCAAATCAACTATCACACTACTTTCATAGACTATCATTGAAACATGGATTGGATTGATTGTTGAAACTTGATCAGAGTCCTCTCACAAAAGGTGTAGGAAGAACCAAATGAACCAAGATCAAAATAGGATTGGGTAAGATGAGTAAAAATAGGCTTTGGTATAGATAGGAATGGAATGATAGGATGACATGGTATTCCTTTAGGATAATGATGGTTTGATAAATTGGATAAAATGGTAAGAGGGTTTCCCTTAGGTGATGGGGTAAATGGTTGGGTCGATGATAATGGAAAATAGGCATAAGTAACAATGGTAATGGCATGGTACATGTTTTTGGAATGTGTGTGGTTTTTGATTATGTTGTTTCTATTGATGGGGAGATGCACATCTTAATCAATAAATGATATAAAAATAATACTTTATCATGTTAATTTCTATCCCACACCTCATCTAAATAACTGCTCTATCAAGAATTGCCTACAAATTTGGTTGTCAAGAATGCTTTTGTGATCTTTATTGGTTATTGATTCTGATTCCTTCAAGTGTTGAGACAAGGTATATTTGTAGTCTCTACAAAGGAAAGTGTGCTCATAAATGGTAAATAGGTATAAATAATGGATGGTAGGTTTGATTGTGAAATGGAATGGTAGATGATAATGGAATGTAGAACGGTTGGGAAACAAATGAAGATTAGGACGTTCAGTCATACATAATGTTGTTGATGCTAGATTCAACATAATTTTGGTTGTGGTGGGGCTAAAGACTTGTTATCTCAATAGGACCACCAGTGTAGCTACCATTTGATTAGGCTATAGATTAGAAACTATTTTGATTTGATATTTGATTTTGCCTTCATCAAGTAGTGAAGAAATTTTGTGCTCAGCTATTAGTGTCTCGATGAGGTTTTCACCAATGAAGTTATATTGATTATCCTGTAGCACCTTTGAGAAGGTTTCACTAATGAACATTGGCTTTTGACTTTGATTTTCTTCTAGTGTTTCTAAAAAGGTTTCTCTAGAAGGTGCTTAGTTTTGACTTTGATTATCCCCTAGTACCTCTAAAAAGGTTTCACTAGGAGAGTGTTCTTTTGCTATATGAATGTGGTCTTGGCCTCCTTGCTCTTCTTCAATTGCTATGTCACCATGGATGCATTTCAACAAAATTTGATTCTATCAACCCCAAGTGACACTTATGGGAGATGGAATGTCAATAATATGGCTATCTTGGTTGATGGTAATGGCTTATGGAATGGTAATGGAATGGGGAGAGGTTAAAAATCCTTATATAAGAGACTAGGATAACTCATCAAATCTGAAGTATTCATCCTCAAAAATCATAGAAGGATCACAAATGTAGTCAAACTGATCTACGAGGCATGCATAACCAATTTATAATATTCATGAACATATTTTATATCTAAATCTGATTCTAACTCAAGGGAATCTAAATTTGAGGTTGAGATTGGTGTTGATTTTACTTCTAATGCTAAATCTAATGTTGGTTCAAGAATAGAACTTGGTTGTAACTCTAATTCTTTATTTGATGGGTATAATGTTATAATGATGTCTTGTTGAATATTTGGTTTTGGACAAGCAATGGCTTGTGATGGCATAATGCGCTGTACAAAGATTGGTTTGTCAACATGGGACTCCTCTAAAATTGGAAAAAGGTCAAGAGATAACTTCTTAAAGACTAGCTTATCAATAGGAGGTTCTTGAAAAATAGGCACATGGTCAAGGTAATGATTTTCCCAAAGGTGGTTATAATCATTAAGAAGTGACTTGATAAAGACTGGCTTATTAGTGTGAAACTTCGTGATAACTGGTATAGGATCAATAGGTAATTCATCATAGGATAACTTATCACAAATGGTTGGTTCAATAAAAACATCTCATATTGGTTGGTTCTCTTGGCCTTGGTTTCCAATGAGTTAGAAAATACCAATTTTGAACATAGCTTGGTCTTTGAATGATTGGATGGGTTGAGGTTTGATTGGGATTATGATTGGACAAGGAATGACTTGTAGTTAGATAATGGTAGGGCATTAGGGAGCATGATTGATCACATGAGCTAAAGGACAAAGTCCTAAGATGGTAATGATAGGGTAGTGTGGAGCATGATTGCTTGCATAAGCCAAAGGACAAGGTCTTATAATGATGAAGGGGTGTTTTGGACCTTGATTACTCACACAAACCAAAATATGAGGTCCCAAAATGGTAATGGTATTCCTTGGATATTGTAGAGCTTGATAGATCATATAATCCAAAGGAGGGTTAGGGGTAACTGATTATCAAATAACAAAAGGACATTATGGATCTTGATTACTTGCATAAACTAAAGCATCCAAATCTTCAAGATAAACTAGATCATCCTAATCTTAAGTTGGATCATAAGCTATTTCTTGACTTTGTTCTATGTACTGATTATTAAAAATAGGGCATGGATTCATATCCTAAATAGCATTATCTATAGTTGGGTCTTCAAAGTCCTCTTCACAATCCTATTCATACCAATCAAGGTCTCGAGTTGGATCGTAAGTTGTTTCGTGACTTTGTTCCCATAAATGATCAATATGAGGTAGATACAAATCTATCTCAGAAACCATATTAGCATCATTGGGGTCTTGACTAAAGCCATAAAAGTCATTTTATGTGGTCATTATATCATAATTTGGATTATAAGTGACTCTACCATAAGTGTAGTGAGACATATCCATATAAATGATGAAAGCTCTGAAATAAAAAAGCTTAGAGTTCTACAAACTCTGAGAAACTATGTCTAAAGGATAAATGGTTTGAGCTTAGTCTAACTTAGTCAAAAGGTGGAGTTATATCTCTAGTGTGCTTTGAAAGTGGAGTTGTATCTCCAAAATGGTTTGTGCTAAGACTTGGCATAAAATAACCTAACATCAAATGTCTAACGTCAAATTTCATACACAAAAAAGGTCAAGCATATGAATAAAAACTAACATGTCAAAGGTCTAGGTCAAAGTGTTCCAAACAAGGTCTAAAATAGGAAAGGGAAAAGTTGAGTTACTAGGTCTTTTATCCAAATGCGAAGTCAAAAGTTAGGCTCAAATAAATAGGCATATGCTAGGACTTTTGGCCAACTAGAATTAAAAGCTAGGCTTGAAACAAAGGCTGATGTGATTTGGTTTAATCTAAAAAGTTTGGTAACAACTTTGAAATAGACTCGGTATATGGAATCAAACATAAACATGATCAATTGGCATAAGGCATAAGATAAAAAGTTTATTTTAATAAAGACTGTGTTTTCCCAAATAAAAGCACAAACAATGATCATGATAAGTACTGAACAAATAAACCATAAATAGTTTTCAAATTTAGTTAATCAATTAATTGAAATTATGCAACCTAATAGAGAAAGATCTATGTATCAACCCCATGAATTAAGGTCTAAACAAAAATCAATCAATGTTTGGATCCAAAATTAAAAAGGTTAATTGAAAACTCAATGTTGAAAACTAGGATTTGACCAAACAAGCTAGATGATTATACAATATGACAATACAAGACAAAGGTCCAAATGGTATACATGACATGGTTTGAAAAAAATTGTTTTTGATACAAGGTGAAACAAGTCTTAAAACAAATTGAGCATCCTAATGGCGTAACCATGCTCGAATGATGTGATCTATGTTATGTTTCAAAGATTCAAAAGGTAAAATGGTTTTAACATGTTTTGGGCAGCATAAAACTACCCTCCTTGACTCAAATGCATTATTTTAACATGGATTATGAATAAAAAAATAAGTTTTAGTCTCAAAAACACCAAGATAAATGACCAAAATACACTAAGTATAATCATCCAAATCCTAACAAGGGTATGAGAAAATGGGGTTGACTAAAACTAGTAAGGTTTTGATTATTCTAGGGGAATCAACTGCATAATGACTTTCATATTAAATGATGCAAAAGGAAAGCATAAAAATTAGGTGACCACAGCATTGGCTAGTTGTAAAAAGGTCTAGTCCTTTTTACAACCACTACATCATACTATTCACTTAGTGTAGTGCGATGTCCAAATGTAGATATGTCCCATGTGCAACACAAAAGGAGTAAGTGAAGTAAATGTTAAGAGATGAAACCCTGGGTCAAATATTCCCTAAAGAACTTGTGGGAGGTAATGACGTCCCCCTCACAAGCCAAGTTTGCATAAAAATAAAGAAAGCATGAAAGTAGAAAGACTTTAGGGTCATTTTCAAGGTTACCCAAACTTTGATGAGTTTTTGAGGAGTGATTTAGATGACTTTCTTTCTAAGCCTTAGACTAGGCTATTTGCAATAATAATGGCACTTTTGATTCCAAGGGTTCCCTAAAAGGGACAAATGGAAGAGCATACATGCAACATCCCTCTTTTTGCCAAACAAAAATTAGGTCAAGCAACTATTGAAGACAAAAAGCTTGGAAAGATGAGTTCATTTTTAAGCTCAAATAAAAATGAGGTGGTGTTCATTTGAATACTTGATCTTAGTTATAACTTTGAAACTAATGCTAAAAACTCACTTAAGCACCTAAATATTACTTTAAGCACCCAAAATAATGTTCCTAATTCATTTTAAGCATGTAAAAGGTGATCTAAACATGTTTTTAGAAAATGTCAAGTTTGGTCCTACAACAAAAATGTTAGCATGTCCTTTAGCCTTGAAGCTCTTTTAGGCTTGAGACAATGAACTTTAAAAAAGAACTCTCAGGTCTATGTTTTAAGAAAAACATAGTGATTGACATCTGTTATATAACTGACAATGGTCACATTTTCTAACTGATGATGATTATCTAACCGACATTGGTTATACCAATGTGATTGATGATAGGTATACAATCAATGTCAATTTTACTAACTTGCATTGGTTAAACTATCCAAGTGATGTCAATTTTATTAGCTAACGTTGGTTATTATGTAAACCTGTGTCAAACAAAAATGACAAAATAAATCTAGAAAATTAATTTTCAATAGTTTTATGATCCAAATGAATATTTTAAAGCTTAAAAATAATCTTTTTCATGTGTGTGATGCATCTAGTCCCATCGGGCATGCCATTATGTGATCTAGGAATTTGACTCAAGAGAGGATAGTTAGTATCGTGCTAGTTCCAAAATGAAAACATGATGAAAAAAACACACTAACTAGCATAACATCTCTAGGGCTAGACACCAAGGAGAGCTTAGTTAACAAGCATGAATAAAACACATAAAAAAAATGGTAAATAAACTCTCTTTTACCTTCCTTGGATACTTTAAAATTCTTGTTATAGTGGCTTGCTCAGCTTGTGCTCTTAAAGTCCTTGGAAATGGAAGCTTGGCTACCTCCATCTCTCCTTGGCACCTTTGGCTTATGGCTTGGAATCAATTTGGCATGTCAACACTAGTTGAAATGGATTTTTTAAGATATTTGAGCATAATAACTTTGCACCAAAATAACTTAGAAATGATGTTCATGGCCTATCTATTTATAGATTTTTTAGAATGTCTAGAATCAACCTGAACTATCCATCCTAAGATTGAGATGTGTGGTTGAGGATTAATTCAATTTTTGGAATTAAGTTTATAATTATCCTCATCATGACATTGGAAGAAGGGGTGATTAAGAGGCATGGAGGGCATCATGAAAAGCATTGATGAGGCATGGAGGGCATGAATCATGATATTTATGGCATTTATGGCCTAAGGATGTCTTCCTAAAAAATGAGGTCACTTGATGATGCAGATATTCAATATTCATTTTCAAAAATAAATTTTCAACAAGTTTCCATGGAGTTATTAATTAGGCCTTGATTTAGATTAATTAGCTCTTAAACATGATTAAGCACTTTGTGCACAAATTATTCAAATTGATCAGAATGCCTTGTTATTGGTCTAAAATTTGATTATATTGGAATTGGAAGGTAATGTTAGATGTGTTGGATCTATTATCCAATTTAGGATGTTATCAATATAAAATAACAAAGGCATGTGTTTCATGTAAGAGATTTGAAAGGAAAAAGCAATCCATATCACCTAGGTGTAAAATTGGCATTTTGACTCAGAATGATTTGATCAAAGTTAGCTAGGCCATAAATTACATTACTCCATTTAGGGATACCCTAACCAAAATTGACATTTTAATATGTTAGTTTTAAATCTTTTAGCATGTTTTAGTGTTTTTAAGCCAAATTCTACATGTAAATTAGCCAAAAACATGGTTAGAGGTTATTGGTGGCCAGATTTAGGTGTCTACAGTTGTATCAACCTCTTTTATGGGAGGGATAGATATGACATTGAATTCCAAGACCTATCATATAACCTATGCTAGAGACTGAGGAATCATCATGAAAGGTATTATTGGCCATATTTGGCCCATAGGGACATATTTTTCTTGAAAATGGCTTGATTAAAGGAACTAAGTTCTAGATGAAATGAGCGGTCCAAATATCACGTACAACTTACAAAGCTTTTGAAAAACTTTAAGTTAACTTAAATTTTAATTTATCAAATATTGAAGAAGTAGGTTCTCGTGGTGATCATGTAGTTATGATCATGGAACATTTTTTCACAAGCCTTGAAACTCATTTGGAGCCATTAAAGTCCTTACACAATCTTTGAAGATCTAGACCATCATCAAGATGTCAAGTAGAAGCAGATAGGTTGATATGATTGCATATTTAATAAATACACCATGGAAGCCTTGTGATCCAAAATATTTTGTGAACATTAATTTATTCATGCCTTAGACATTATCTAAATTTTTTTTGACTTGATGAGTTGTCTATCTCAAGTTATAATAATTCAAAGTTTAGCTTGAAAAATAAGATGATTGTCTAGATTTCAAATTCAAGCCTCAACAATTAACCATTGAGATTAAAAATTGTGATGGTCTCATGGACATCAATAATGGTCTCATGGGTGTCAAATTATAGGAGTATAGATGTCAAAGTTAAGCATAGGAAAAAAATCATTAGAGTTCAAATTTGACGATCACACAAATGTCCAATATGGTTGCATGAATGTTAAATGATGGTCATGAAAACATCAAATTTAAGCCATGGTAAATAACCATTGGAGTTAAAAATGGAGGTATATCAAAGGTTGGTATGCAATCATACATATAGATTTGATGGTGTGAGGCAACTTGATGGTATCAATGGGACCAATCAAATCTAATGATGTGCATTTGATCATACATTTATATCTAATGGTTTAAGTGAGGTCAAATGGTTTATTAGATCACGAATGCAAATTCATGAATGACAAGTGTCAAAAGTGCATTAGAGTTGACAAATCAAGGGTAGATCTAATGGTGCTCATCTAAAGCAGATCATAAATCAATGGTGCGAGATCAAAGTCAAAATACAAAGACTTCAATAGATAATAAATTCAACTTAACTTGAGCCAAGATAAATGTTTGGAGGTAGATAACTAAGACAAAATATTTTTCCACCCTAAGTAGGTAGAACACATAAATGCAAGATCAAATATCATCTAGGTTCTTGGGAGTAGACCCTGTGAAGCCATCTAATGCCATTAAAGCCCTATTAAGCTTTTTAAAGCTTCTAGACGTAGGTTATATAGCTCATTCAAACTCAAAAGGCCCTAGCCTACAGATCTTCATTACAATCATGAATATATGAAAACCATAAGGGTGATTGGTTTTCATCCATAATAGATATATAGGGACATCAATGAGCAAGTTTAAGTAACTTCCTAGTAATGTAAAGAATGTCAAGCATGATTAAAAAGACTATGGATGAAATTAATGTAAATAATCTCAATAAGGATCCATATGGTGGTTGATATTGCTTCTTATAGTTGGTCTTGATCTTCACATTCTCCATCATGCTAGAAAAGATACAGTGAGATTAATGTAGGATAAGGCTTGAGAAGGATGGCAATGGTGATTTTTTGAGTGAAATCAGGATCATTAATGACCCCTTCAACACCAATTTCTCTCTCTTACTTACTTTCTACTATAAATACATGCTTCTAAGCCTTGAAAAATATCCCTCAGATTGAGATATCGAACCTCTATAAAACTTATTTTGTTAAATTCTTTTGAAGCAATTAAAGGGAATTTTAGATTCTTATTTAATGCTAAGTGTACTTCATTAAAGTTTGATTTGTATAATGTATGTTGTCTACTCATCATCTATAAGTTTTTCATGTACATTGATTTTAAAACTACTGGTTTCTTGTAGGTTATGTGAAGTGTTAATTAGTGAGGTCCGTCTTGAAGTGTCATAAGTCCCTAGTGTATTATATAGATCTAGCTCTTCCTATCCTTCAATTTGTAGATCTCTTTCCAACCTTCATACAAAATAATCATGCTTGTAACCTTGTCATACAATCTAATTAGTTGTTATCATGTTTGTATTTATTCGTAGTCACAAAAGTGTCTAAGTTGAAAGTTGATCATTGAAAATTTGGTGCATCATTGCATTTATAATAGATTTTCATTCATGTATTTTCTCTCTCTCTTTCATCCTAATAGCATGGATTTAGTAAAGGGACTATATTTTCATTTTTTAGGAGCTAGCCTCATTAAAAATCCTAGAGTTCTAGCCCAAATTAGGGACCCCACAACCTAGGACAATTCCCATGTTAGACTAGGCTTAAGAGAAGGACTTAAACACTTGTACTTTTAGCTAGGGTGCAGCCTATGACTCCAATAGTTTTATCATTCTTGATGGGACACATTCTCTTGAGAGAAAGTATTAGTAGAGGGGGGACATTAATAGTATCATGTAAATAACAAACACCTCTCATGCCAAAGGCCACTAGAAGGTCAGTTAATCAAGGTTTTACCTTTGAGTTCATTGAGATACCTTCTAATTCATATAAAATAACAAGATTCAATAGGATAGTTCCTTATCCACAAAGGCATTCATCTCTCATGTCAGGGATCAACCAATAAAGTTGATTACTATGTGAAAGCAATTAAATGCAAAATTAAACAGAATGATAAGTAACTAGAATCAAAAATAGCAAAGAATAAGAGATACAAGAAACCACCTTGAAAATTTGTATTAAACTCTTCCAGAAGGAATTACAATTGAAGAAACTTATTTTCTTCCACACCTCTCTCAGATGTACAGATCTCTTTCCAGATATCTTTCCCTCAAGAGTTCTCTCTCTCAATTACAATCAAATCCAACAACCTGGATTGATACACATATATTTTACAATACTATTCTACAATAACAGTTGTATCCCCTAAGCTATGAAGATCTATCCCTATTATATAACTTTAGGGATTCATGAGCATATAATTACAACCATTAGATGCACCTCCTAATCAAGGGCTCAAATCAGTCCTACTTAAAATAGAAATGCGGACTCAATACCAACAGTTCAACTTTCCATGCAAACAATCTATTCATCCACATAAATAGCATTCTAGATGCACAGGTGACCAACGTCGGTCCCTACCAGTCTGCCTGTGACCGATGTCAGCTGATCCACTACTTACGTTGGCATCTTTCAGTCAATCTCTGACTGTCGATGGTGACTATGGACTCCAAAAACTTTTGCATTCACTCATTGGTGAAGCTTTTAGCTCCACAACTTAACAATCTCCCACTTGGAGATAAACAGCTGCACCAGTACCTGTACAACAACATCTTCTAGCTTCTCCATCTTCAAACTTAATCTTGAAGACCAACAAAAGTTGAATGAAGATTCAACTTCTCTTTTGTTACCAACTTTGTTAACATATCAATAGGGTTTTTAGCTATATGGATCTTTTCCAGCTTCAACTCACCATCTTCCAATACCTGTCTAATGAAGTGGTACCTAAGATGTATATGTTTGGTTCTTGAGTGAAAGGCTAAATTATTTGCCAAATGAATTACACTTTGACTATCACTATATAATCTGCAACTCTCTTGCTCGTTTTCTAGCTCTTCCATGAATCGTGTCATCCATATCATCTCTTTGCCAGCCTCTGTGACTACAATGTATTCTGCCTTTGTAGTAGACAAGGCAACAACCTTCTGCAACTTTGAAATCCAGCTAACCGTCATTCCACCAACAGTGAAAATATATATTGTGGTGCTTCTCCTGCCATCCAAGTCACCTGCCATATCCAAATCTACATAACCATGTAGAGAAGTGTTTGACCCTCCATAGCATAAATGCCTACTGTTGGTCCCTCTCAAATATCTAAGAATCCACTAAACTGCTTTCCAGTGTTCCTTCCCTGGATTGGCCATATACTTGCTAACAACTCCCACTACTTGGGCAATATCTAGTCTATTACATACCATTGCATACATTAAACTCCCAACTACAGAAACATATGGAACTCTACTCATGTACTCTACCTCATCATGTGAATTATGACACTATTCTTTACTCAACTTGAAGTGTTCAGCCATAGGTGTGCTTACCGGTTTTGCATCTTGCATATTGAACCATTTCAACACCTTGTTCACATAATCCTCTTGAGACAAAATCAACCTGTGATTTTTCTTGTCTCTCTTAATACTCATGCTAAAGATTTTCTTTGGTGCTCCCAAATCCTTCATGGCAAATGTGCGAGCTAATTTCACCTTAAGCTCAGAGATATCCTACATGTGTGATCCTGCAACCAGCATATCATCTACATACAACAACAAAATAATATATCTACCATTATCCTATCTCTTAAAATATACACAATGGTTAGATTGACATCTACTATAGCCATGCTTAGTCATAAACCTGTCAAATCTCAAATACGATTATCTAGGAGCTTGCTTGAGACCATACAAGCTTTTCTTCAATCTACACACAAGTTTCTCCTTACCTTTGACCTCAAATCCTTTCGGCTGATCCATATATATTTCTTCATCCAAATCTCCATGAAGAAATGCTATCTTAACATCAAGCTGCTCAAGATGAAAATCCTCAATAGCAACTAAAGACAATACAGTCCGTATAGAAGTCATTTTAACTACAAGAGAAAAAATCTCACCAAAATCAATACCTGGTTTTTGTGCAAATCCTTTCACTACCAACCTGGCCTTATATCTCATCTGTCCATTCTCACCTTCCTTCAATTTATAGATCCATCTGTTCTTCAGTGTCTTCTTTCCCACTGGCAACTCAACCAAATCCCATGTTTGGTTCTCTTTCAAAGAATCAATTTCCTCATTCATGCCTAGCTCCCACTGATTCTTGGATTCCACTTGTATTGCTTCATCAAAACTCTCTGGTTCTCCACCATCAGTGAGTAATAAATAGAATAATGAAGGGGAATATTGAATTGGAGGTTTACTTACCCTTTTTGACCTCCTGATGGGCATCTGAGACTCATTCATAACACGCAGTCTACCCAAATTCTCTGACAGTGACCGACCTCAGTCACCTCCAAGCCTATAACTAATCAACGTCGGTTCCAGTATTGCCAATGTCAGTTCCTGCTTGATTGACGTCGGTCTCTATGTTTTCCTATCTGTGATTATTCTTTCTCACGAGCTCATTTTGGACCGTCACCTCATCTAATTCTCCATTGCTATGCTCAGATTGATTCAGCTTCTTGAGCTAATCACTATACATCACTTTTTCATTGAAAACAACATCACGGCTCCTAATTATCTTGTTAGTTTTTAGATTCCAAAACTAGAATCCGAAATCTCTAGAGCGATAACCAATAAATGTGCACCCCATAAACTTAGCATCTAGCTTCTTTCTATTTTCTTTATCAACGTGCACAAAAGCTTCACAACTAAAAACTTTGAGAAGTGAGAGATCTACCTTTTTACCTGTCCACGTCTCTTCTGGAATTCCACCATCCAGAGCTGTAGAGGGTCCTCTATTAATCAGGTAAACTACAGTATCCACAGCTTCTACCCAAAACTCTAAGGGTAAACCAACATGCAATCTCATACACTGTGCATGCTCCATTATTGTTCTGTCCATCCTTTCAGCAACTCCATTTTGCTAAGATGTCCTTGGAATCATCCTTTTCCTACGTATTCCATGCATATAACAATACTAGTTGAACTTGTAGCTGTAGAACTCACCACCATTGTCAGATCTCAGGCACTTCAATCTCCTACCTATTTCATTCTCAACCATAGCTTTCCAAATCTTAAAAGTGTCAAAAACATCAATTTTTTTCTTTATACAATAGACCCATACCTTTCTTGTAGCATCATCAATGAAGGAAACATAATACTATGATCCTCCAATAGAAGCAACCTGAGCTGGTCCCCACACATCTGTGTGAACAAGCTCCAACTTGTGCTTCTTCTTTGTTGACCCAGTCTTGAGAAAACTCACTCTCTTCTATTTTCCAAAAATACAATGCTCACAAAAATCTAGATCTATGCTTTTTAAATCTAAAAGCTTACCTTTTGACTTAAGAATTGTCATTCCCTTCTCACTCATGTGGCCAAGCCTCTGGTGCCACAACTTTGCATCTACATCTGAAGTAGATAATACAGAAGGAGAATTATCAGTAATACAATTACATAAATAGAGAGTACTTACTCTCTTACCTCTGGCTAATACAAGTGCACCCTTGGTAACCTTCCAAGACTCAGCTATGAGAGTTACTGTGCAACCCTCATCCCCTAACTTTCCTATAAAAATTAGATTCCTCTTCAGGCTGGGTACATGCATGACATCTCTCAACACCCATGTGTTGCCATTTTGCATTTTCAACTGCACTTTTCCTTTGCCAACTATTTTACAAGGCTCATCATCCCCTAAATAAACTATTCCAAAATCTCCATGGACATAGTCACTGAAATGTTATTTATTAGGGGTTGTATGGAAAGAGGCACCAAAATCTAAAACCCAAGATTCTATATTATTATGCAAAGAGAATATAAGAGCATCTTGTGCAACAATACCTACAACTTTTGCTTCTTCTTTACCTTCTTGCTGATTTTCTTCTTTAGCTTTTGACCAGCAATCTTTCTTTGCATGTCCTATCTTTCCACAATTCTAGTAGGTTATCTTCCTGCCATTTTTGGATTTGGATCTACCTCTCATCTTTGACTTAGATCTTGATCTCCCTTGCTTGCTCTTCTCTTTTTGCCTTCCCCTACTTTCAAAACTTAAAGCATTCCCTGATGTTTCCTCTATGTTTTTCCTGTGAATTTCTTCATTCAAGATTACACTAACAACATCATCTACTTTTAAAATATTTGAAGCAAATGCAGTATTACTAACTTCCATTACCAAGCTATGCCAGCTTTTAGATAAAAAGCATTAGATTAATAGAGCTTTAATTTCATCATCAAAAACTATTTTGATTGAATTTAATTGATCTACAATTCCATAGAAATCATTTAGATGATTAGATATAGATCCACCTTCCTACATTTGCAAATTAAATAATTGCTTCATAAGATGTACCTTATTTGAAGCTGAGGGTTTTTCATATAAATTTTCTAAAGTAGTCATTAACTCTGTCGTTGGCTTTGCCTATGATAAATTAGATATCACAGTAGATGCTAGACTCAATCTTATAGATCCAAGAGCCTTTCTATCAAGAACTTCCCATTCTTCATCTTCCATGTCTATGGGTTTCTTTGAAACCCCACCTAATGGTAAGTATAGATATTTTTGATACAGATAATATTCTATCTGCATTCTCCATAATTGGTAATTCTTGCCATTAAACTTCTCCATTCTCAATTTACTTTCTTCTACCATTGCTTCCCCCACTCAAATAAAAATCCCTGTGAGTGACCTATAATCAATACACACTAAACAGATCTGAACCACCTGTTAGTCAACCTGAGCTCTAATACCACTTGTCAAGGATTAACCAACAAAGTTGATTACTATGTGAAAGTAATTAAATGCGGAATTAAACTAGAATGATAAGTAACTAGAATCATAAATAACAAAGAATAAGAGATACAAGAAACCACCCTGAAAACTTGTATTAAACTCTTCCAGAAGGAATTACAATTGAAGAAACTTATTTTCTTCCACACCTCTCTCAGATGTACAGATCTCTTTCTATATCTCTTTCCCTCAAGAGTTATCTCTCTCAATTACAATCAAATCCAACAACCTAGATTGATACACATATATTTTACAATACTGTTCTACAATAACAGTTGTATCCCCTAAGCTATGAAGATCTATCCCTATTATATAACTTTAGGGATTCATGAGCATACAATTACAACCATTAGATGCACCTCCTAATCAAGGGCTCAAATCAGTCCTACTTAAAATAGAAACACAGACTCAATACCAACAATTCAACTTTCCATGCAAACAATCTGTTCATCCATGAAAATAGCATTCTAGATGCACAAGTGACCAACGTCGGTCCCTGCCGGTCTGCCTGTGACCAACATTGGCTGATCCACTACTGATGTTGGCATCCTTCAGTCAATCTCTGACCATCAACGGTGACTATGGACTCTAGAAACTTTTGAATTCTCTCATTGGTGAAGCTTTTAGCTCCATAACTTAACATCTTGTGCATCCTATTATTTTAAGCAGTACAACCCCCACTATATAAATGACAAGATTACAAGCTTCTGTACCCTTTAATGATGGTATCCCCCTTAACCTTCAGTGATATGATATCCCTAATACCTTTTTGAAGAGTATACCATACTCTATAAGGGAAAACTCCACCACTCCCATAAAACACATTGTTGACATTGTAAACCTTTGTGAAGTATATCACATTACAAAAGAGAATATAACCATGAGATTGTTAGCCACATTCTTGAAAGACAAAGCCTTGTAATGGTATAGAGGTTTAGACCATACCTCAATCAATACCTGGGATGAGTTTGGTGAGTGCCTATGTTAAAATTTTGAGAATAGAAGTGATCATGTATCACTTGTTGAATAACTTACCTCAATCAAGAGGGAATCCCAATAATCTATGGTTGATTTCAAATATAGGTTCTAAAATACTTAGGATAGGATCTCTGTCATTATTAAGCCCACACCCAATTATGCTTTTATTTACTATTTGAGAGCATTGAATTCAAATATTGCAGTCATGATCTAATTTATGGGTAGGACAACTCTGCCTAAGGCTTATGAAATAGCTATAAGGGTAAAAAATTATTTGATACAAGCAAGGAATCTCATGTTAATGCCTCTCATGCCACTTTTTCCTAAACCTCAACCAACCCCACCTACCATTGCTCCATTTCCCACTCCAAACAATCAAACTCAACCTGATGATGGCCAAGTAGATAAATTTTCAAGGATTAAGATCTTGTTGAAGGCACAAAATAACAAGCTAGTGGCTCTAGAGAGGAAAAAATAGAATTAATATAGAACATACTCATACCAAGGTCCCTTTGAAGCCCAACACCTTGCTTAAGCATACAATAGACCCGTTTATCCATCAAATCAACAACCCCAAGGTAGAATTACTCAAAGTAGATGTTATAATAGTTACAACCCTAAAACTGCAAGTAGCTCAAGAGCCTTGGTCCCCACATAAAAAAACCTTGCACAAGAGGGCCAATGGCAATTAGGAGGGTAGCCTACTGAGATGGTAATGGTTACAAGTGGAAAAATGTATTAGGATCCTAGATGGTATCATACTCCTTCATTCGAAATCTATGACACAATGCCTCCTCCACCACAAGGTCCTCTAATGGATCAGGATAATATGCCTTCCATATCATTATTAGAAGCTCAAATTCAACAACAAGGAAACATAGATAAGTCACTAGATAACACCATGTGTATAAAATTTTAATAAGGAGAGCAAATGTTTGAACATGTAACAACAAACATGAGGCAGACTACATAAAGGGTAAATGAACCAGTTTCATCCCATACTAGGTTTAAGAGGAGGATGTTGGATGGAAACTTGGAGCATCCCAAGGCTTCTTCAACATCTCTATGATCTAGTCAATAGCTTACCACTTCAAATATAGCTTCTAAGCTCTTAAAACTTAGTAAGTACCTCAACATCATGGACAACAAAAAAAGTCTCCTTTTGTTCCTCATGTCACTCAAGTGCCAAGGGATACTTCTACTTCTAAGGTCCAATCCAAAGGTACTTATTATCCTTTTAATATTTTTGATCATATGAAAAAGGCTAAACTCACTATGTTGCCTTGTCTATTGTGGGACAAACATAGAATATTTAGCAAGAGCTCTCTAAGCCTTCTCATGTGAATGAGATAGATGATAAGGTGAACATTGTTTCCACCAATAATAGTCATCCTAGTCAAATTCAAGTTCCTAGTCAAGCTCTTAGTTAGAATCAAGTTCATAATTTTGTTCATCCCTCTAAGATTGTCAATCTCCCTCCTTTTTATTTATCATTAATCATAGGGGACTACTTAGTACAAAATTATATGATAAATTCAAGTGCTTCAACCTTAGTTATGCCTAAAGACATAACAAATAAGATTGAGCTTAAGTATTTGCCTAATGAAAAGGGTGTTCTCTAGTTGGATGGTTCCCGCACTAAAATAGTACATATAGTGAAAGACCGTAAGTTCACATTGGCATCTTGCCCAAATTGTGTCATCACTTAAGATGTAATGGTTATAGACCTACCCCCATATTTTTCCCTTTTCCTATATAGATACTTTACTACAAAAATTGGGGGCTATTTGTCCTTTGATTGGTCATACATGGATTTTAAGACCAGATATGGGACTAAGGTCACTATCAGGTTAGAACCTATCTATAGGTTTCATCTAGAGCCATATATGTCTAACATTGCAAATGTTAACTATATCATATTTGAAGAGGATGAAATTTTTTTGTGAACAAAAGCCTCATGATCATCTTGAAATAATTTCAAACTTGTACTTAGATGAATGGGTAGCTGACAATCATGGATTTGACCCTTATAACAATTTTAGAGAAGCAGATTTAGGGGTGCATTGTATACATGAAGATGGTGTTACTATACATTTCTTGACTAACACCATTAAAGAGGAAGATGGTCTATGCACTCTATTATTTGATGGATCAAGGTCAAAGAATGGAAGTGGAGATAGAGTTATTTTAGTTTTACCCTTAAATTAGAATTACTATTCAACAACAAGAATTTAATTTAGTTGCACCTTTAACACAACTGAATATGAAGCTCTTCTACATGGCTTGAAAGAGTAAAGAATAAGAGGTGTTAAACTTCTTCAAGTCAAGGATGATAGTGATATTTTTGTGCAAAAATTGAGAGGTATAGTTTTAGTCAATAAAAATCATTTGAAATCCTACAAGCATCATACATGGGATCTCATAGAGGACTTATTGGCATTCAATATACAATCCATACTAAGAGAGGAAAATCCACATACAAATAGGATCACATCCATTAGAGCTCAATATAAGGTTATAAGAGTTAAAGGAAATCAGAGTCAATATAAGATCAAAGTCATATGCAAGATAGTTATCCCTGATAATGAGGTGAGTTGGAAGGTGTTTTATAATGATGATCAAATCATATTTTTCTGATGCAAGAGGCAAAATTCTGCCATAAAAATCAAAACAAATTCCAACATCAGTATGATGATCAAATACTAAAACTGAGATACAATAATCTACCCAAAGGTATGGTGACATTGGAGAGAATCTTCAATGAATATGACCAAGTGAGAAGAGGCAAGGCATGTATCTCAACGAAGGAGGAACTTTATGAAAAGATAGATATCTTAAAAAATAGAATGTTGAAGTTGGGAAAGATCAACACAATAGAAGAGAGAGAGTTTGATTTTTTATCTTATGCCAATAATTCTTCTATGTATTTTATGGGAATACAAGAATTTGAAAGTGTTTGATCCCAAACTTGCACAACATACCATTGAACTAGAGAGTAATGCAAGACCAGTCAGGTAGAAACAAAGACCTATCAATCAAAAAGTGGAAGAATTGATGAAAAGAAATCTATTCAATTTTATTAAATCAAAGATAATATTTTCCATCAAACATCCCTCATGGGTGGAAAAATTTATGCTAGTGAGGAAGAAGAATGGGGAGATACGTTTGTGTGTTGACTTCAGGGACATCAACAAAGTATCACTGAAGGACCACTACCCACTACCTACTATGGACCAAATTATTCAAAAGGTGGTAGGTTCTCAGAGCTTCTCTTTTATTGATGTCTACTCTAGTTATAATTAGATTATGGCTAAGGAGGAAGAGAGGCATAAGACTACCTTCATAACAAAGTGGGGTGCATATGCATCTATGAAAATACCCTTTGGATTATTCAACATTGGGACAATTTTCTAGAGGGCAGTGAATGTTGTTTTTTAAGGTTTGATCAATGATATGGTGCTCATCCACCTAGATGACATCACTATTTTATCAAAGGACCAAATTGATCACATTTCTCACTTGAAGTTAGTATTTGAAAGATGCAAGGATTTTGGTGTGTCATTGAATCCTAAAAAATGTATGATTGGTGTTCATGAAGGCAGATTATTGGGTCATGTAGTGTCCAAGGATGGTCTTTCCATAAAACCTAAAAGAGTTGAGTTCATCTTATCCTTACCCTTTCCCAAACACAAGAAAGGTTTGTAGTGTTTCTTATGGAAGATTAATTTTATAAGAAGGTTTATCCCAGGCTTTGTAGATCTAGTCAAGACTCTTACTCACATGTTAAGGAAATGCAAGGAGTTTACATGGACCAATGAAGGTGAGAAGACTTTTGGGACCATCAATGAGGCCATATCTCACGCCCCTACACTTCTTGATCCTGATTTAACAAAGAAATCTACTTGTATGCCTTCTCTATACTAGATATAGTATCTTTCATGTGGATTTAGAAAAATGAACAAGGTCTATAATAGCCTATTGCTTTCTTTAGTTAGGCCTTAGAGGGGTATGAGGAGAAGGATAGAATTGTCGAGAAACATATGCTTGTATTAGTGAAATTCTTGAAGAAGTTTAGGGACATGGTATCTAATAGTATTATCATACTCATGGTGGCACACCTGAGTGTTAAAGAGTTCATACTCAATAGATACCTCAATGAGAAAAGAGATAGATGGGTAATAAAATGCATAGAGTATGACCTTGAGGTTACATTTATGAAGATTTTAAGGGGTAGAGTTTTATGTGAATACCTTGCAACAACGGTAAATAAAGGTAAAGATCAGGTTTTGACAGTTCATGATAGCTAGTAGGCAGCTACAAACAACACACCTTTTAGTTGGACATATGATATAATCAGATATCTTGAGTCAAGATAATGTACTATGGGGATAGATAGAGACAAGAGAAGGAACTTTAGGTTTCAAAGAATACCTTATGTCCTCATTTATGGAGTAATTTCCAAGAGAGACATAGGAGGCATGATTTTGAGATGTGTGGAATCATGTCAAATAGACAAGTTACTTGAGTAGTTCCATGATGGTCTAATTAGTGGGTACTTTACTACCAAGACCACAACCTTGATCATTAGATTTGGGTAATTTTGGCCCACAATGTTTAGAGATGCACACTCTTAGGTAAATAAAAGCCCAAAATGTGCAATGTTTATTATTAAATAGAGATTGGCTTCTCTTCCCTTATTTAGGTAGAATAGCCCTTCATGTAATGGGGCTTAGATTTCATAGGGATGATACACCGCCCTTCAATTAAATGACACAAATGGATCATTATAGATACAAACTACTTTATGAGGTGGGTTAAAGCAACTGCCCTCAAGGAAGCTAATGAAGTTTCTATATTAGACTTCTATAATAGCCTTCTGACCAGATTTAGTGTTCCTTACATAATTATTTCTTAAAATGCATTGGATTTTAGTAGAATCAAGGTAAGTTAGTGGGTTATTTCACATATAATTTATCATAAGGCATCCTATAACTATTACCGATAGGGAAATGGACTAGCAGAGTCCATAAATAAGAATTTGTTGATGATTATCGAGAGAACCATGGAAGATAGTCAGAGGGAGTGGCATACTAGGATAATGAATGCCATATGGGTAGATAGGGTAACCCCTAATAAAGTTACTAGACACTCTCTATACCTATCTATGGGAAGGAAGCCAAACTTCTTATATCACTTGAACTTCCTACATTAGAGCTTGCACATCAACTTGAGATCCTAGAGGATAATGTTATGTAAGGTTAAATGAGCTGAGATAACTAGAAGAGATAAGGGATACTATTATGCACATTATGTGGTCTAATAATCACTAGGTGAAGAGGTCCTTTGATAAAATATATTGTTCAAATACATTATAATAATGTGATATAGTCTTTAAATGGGATGAGGACCATGCAAAACTAGGAAATCACTCCAAGTTTGATAGTCTTTGGACTGGACCTTATGTTATCACAAGTTAAAAGGAGAGCAATGCCTTTGATCTAGCTAGGTTAACCAGAGAGAGCCTTCCCATCCCTATAAATGGGAAGTATCTCAAATTTTGTTATTAGTATTGTATCATAATCTTTATACATAGGTAGATAGGTCTATATTTCCTCCATGTGCTCTTGCACATTACTAGGTTTGTTGTTCTTCTACTATTTGGGTTATTGTTTATGTTTTTTTTTTAATTTCTTGTTGTTCATGTGTGTCTCATTGATTCAAATATGTTTCAAGTAGATATGAAGAGTCCTTATATAAATAATTCTTCTTTTGGCTAATTAGCATGAGTAAGCTTGATCAAATTCTAGGTTCCATGACCAGTAGACTAGTCAAGCTAGCTGAGTCACCAAAAATGTTAGCCACATTTAGCCCATAGGGAAATATTTTGCCTAGAAATGGATTGATTATAAGAACCAAATTTTGGATGGAATGAGTGTTCCAAAGATCACCTACAGCTTGTAAATCTTTTGAAACACTTTAAGTTAACTTTAAGTGTAATTTGTCAAATTTTGAGGAAGTGAGTTCTCATGGTGATCATGCATTTAGGATCATGGAGCAATTTTTCAAAAGCCTCAAAACTCATTTGGAGCCTTGAAAGTCCTTGCATAAGCTTTGAAGATTTAGATCATTATCACGATGTCAAGTAGAAGCAAACATGTCAATATGATTACACATTTAATAAATGCACTAGAGAAACCTCACGAGCCAAAATATTGAACAAACATGAAGTTCTTCATGTCCTAAACATTTTATACAATTGTTGTGACTTGATGAGTTATCTATCTCAATTTATAAGTGTTCAAAGTTTATCTTACAGAACAAGACAATCATGTAGACATCAAATTCAAGCCTCGACAATTAACTATTGAGATTCAAAATTGTGATGGTCTCATAGATATCAATGATGGTCATGTAGATGTAAAATGATAGGATCATGGAAATCAAAGTTAAGCTCAGGGAAAAAATAATTGGAGTTTAAATTTGATGATTGTGTAGATATCAAATATAGTCGCATGGACATCCAATGATGGTCATGAAAATGTCAAATTTAAGCCATGGTAAATATCTATTAGAGTTCAAAATGGAGGTAGATCAATGACTGGTGTGTAATCATACATATAAATTTGATGGTGTAAGGCAACCTGATAGTGTGATTGGCACCAGGCAGATCTAATGATGTACATTTGATTGTACATTCAGATCTAATAGTATGAGTAAGGTTAAAGGGTTAGTAGATCCTAAATGTAAATGCATGGATGATAAGAGTCAAAATCATGTTGGAGTTGACAATTCAAGGTTAGATTTAATGGTGTTCATCTAAATCATATCATATATCAATGGTGTGTGATCAAAGTCAAAATCTAAAGACTTCAATAGAGAGAAAAATTAACTTAGGTCAAGTCAGGACAAAGGTTTGGAGGCAAACAACCAAGATATAATATTTCACCACCTTGAATAGATAAAACACATAAATGCAAGATCAAACATGATCTAGGTTATTGGGAGCAGACCCTGTGAAGTCATCTAATGACATTAAATCCCTGCTAAACTTTTGATAACTTTTAGACATAGGGTCTATGGCTCATTCAGACTCAAGAGGCCCTAGCCTATGGATATTCATTACAATCACAACTATATGAAAACATATAGGGTGATTGGTTTTTATCCATAATAGATGTATAGGGACATTAATGAGCAAGCTCAATTAACTGCTTAGTAACATGAAGAATGTCAAACATGATTAAAAAGATAGTGGATGACATTAATGAAAAATATCTCAAGAAGGATCCATATGGCAACAGAGATTGATTCTTATAGCTGGTCTTGATCTTCACATTCTCCATCATAATGGAAAAGAGATAGTGACATTAATGCAAGGGAAGGTTTGAGAAGGATGGTAGTGGTGATTATTTTGAGTTAGATTGGGCTCATTAATAACCCCTTCAATACCAATTTCTCTCTCTTACTTTCTTTCTACTATAAATATAGGCTTTTAAGCCTTGAAAAGGATCCCTCGATTTGAAATAGAAAATCTCTACCAAAATTATTTTGTAAAACTCTTTTGAAGCAATGTAAGGCAATTTCAGATTCTAGTTTAATGCTAAATGTACTTCATTAAAGTTTGATTTTTAGAATATATGCTATCTACTCATCATCTATAATTTCTTCATGTACCTTGCTTTAAATACTATTAGTTTCTTGCATGTTGTGTGATGTTTTAATTAGTGAGGTCCCTTTTGAAGTGTAATAAGTCCTTAGTGTCTTATATATATCTAATTCTTACTGTCCTTTGAGTTGTAGGTATCTTTCCAACCTTCATAAAAAATACTCATGCTTGTAACCTTATCATATAATCTAATCAATTCTTGTTCTATTTGTATTCATTTGTAGTCACATAAGTGTCTAAGCTAAAAGTAGATCATTGAACAATTGGTACAACACCACATTTAGAATAGATTTTCATTCATGTATTTTTTATTTCATCCCAATAGCATATACTTAGTAAAGGGACTATATTATCATATTTGAGGAGATAGCCTCATTAAAATTCCTAGAGGTCTAGCCCAAAAATTATGTAACCCATAACCTAGGGCCATTCCCAATTTGGACTAGGCTTGAGAGTAGGACTTGGACACTTCTGCTTTCAGCTATTGTGAAGCCTACACCTCTAATAGGTCTCCTTGGAGGAGATAATAAAACCAAAAGATGGGATGGCTCTGAATCTACATTAACTATTATTTTTTAAACATTCTTATTGTCATTAGGCTTTACCTTGTATGGGGGATTATTGAAACTCTTAATAGTTGAATCTGATCTAATTGTGTACTTTAGTTTGTCCATGGAGAGAAGCTTGAATTCCCATTATTTCACTGTATGACATTGATCTATGAATGATGGAAACTTATTTAATAGGATAGCTTCATGCAATGATGGTAGCAAAATATTATTGAATATGTCTTGGATTTCTCGATCTACCATGGGACTAGTCATCTTTGATAATATAATTTTATATCACAAGACATATTCCTCTATTGGCTCATTTGAGTTTTATTTGATTTGTGCCACTTGAGCATAGTAAAAATTATCACCGATGTTGATTTAAAAGTGTGATAAAAACATATCTACCAATGGATTGAATGATGTGATGGACTATTAGGAATATCATAGAACCATTGTAGTTCATAATTTTTAAATAATGGGGGAAAAAGTTAGTAAAGATCTAATCATTAAACACATAGTCCAAACATGTTGCATGAAAATCCTATAGATGGTTCCTTGTGTCACCATTCCAAGCATACAAAGTAATCTTGGGTGCCTTAAATCTGGATGGCAAAGGAGTTGCCACTATATGTTGTGTCAAAGGTGTATGTAAAATAACATGAGAATCCAAGGCATGAGATGTCTAATTAGCACTATAATGAAGATGTGACATCTTGTCCTATAGATCATGGATCGCATATATAAGGGATTATACATTTGGATAGGAGGAAATTGCCATAGGAGGTGTTTCCATTATTGAAGGTTGTGAAGTTAAAATAAGTTGTCATACAAGTCGAGTTATTTCCAAATTAGGTGTAACAATATTAACATCTGGGGGAGTAGAAGATTGACCATTATTGGATTTGTTCTTTTTTTACATTATGGCTTGCAAAATTTGTGCATGATCATGGGGATATTCCCAAATTCTATCTTTGAAACTTTGTAAAATATCATCCTTATTAACTATAATATTTTAATTATTAAGTGGGGGGATTGTCTCCTGATTCCCATCTTGTGTATCATTTTAATCTTGATTGTATTGCTCATATTTGGATGTATTATCATTAATGTCCACATAATTATGGTGTGAAGGATCAATGATGGGCTTTTAATTGGTCCTTTACCCATGGTATAGGATCAAACATAAGGAATTTGAATATGCTTAATAGGATTGCCACTAAACCTAACACTTCTTATTAAAGTAATAGATATAACTTTTTGAGATGGCATATAGTAAAAAAATGAAATAGTGTTGCTAAAATAAAATATAAAAAATATGAAAATCCTAACCATCCAAAGTAAACAAGAAAATGAAGGGTACAAACCCTAATAACATATAAGGATACGGTTTGGGTAGTATTCAAAGTAAGTTGGGTTCACCAAATGATTTAACTTTTAAGTGTTTATGGAGTTTAAGCCTTAACTCATTAAAGAGTCTAAGTACAATAAATTAGAATAGAAATATTCAATAAATGTAGACACTGATTTATGCAAGAATTAACCTAATTTGATATTTCTAAAAATAACAATGAATGACACAAACAAGTAATTAACTGGAAACTGACTAAGAAAAATGATTTGGAGGCTAAAAACTAGTGTGGAAGTTGATCTAAGTGTCATAAATAGGGTATAGGTGTTATAAACCCTCTTGGATAATAGATATATACCTTATAGAGTAGTGTGGGGTGCTAGTGTCCTCATTTCAATGCTATTTTAATTTGTGTATAAAGTTATTTGATCATTTGGGTGTACCTTAATCTGAGTCTAACCTACATATACATATGTAGATGTGATATAATTCACTTTTTGTACACTATTTTGAGCTAATTTAGGAGAAAACCCTAGACTTGTATGTTGTTAGGGTATTTGAGTGGCACAAGTAGAAAAATGTGATGTTATATGGGTAGGTTGGACATCATCAACACCCCATTTTGTTGAGAGTTACTTAAATACCAATACTCTAAGGAGGGATCAAGCCTAATGTAGTTCTCCTACCTAAGTCTTTGGTGTAAGTTAAAGTGAGTGATAGTATGAGTGTTGACTTAACTGATTTGAAGAAGGATTGAGACTATAAATCTCTTTACTTTGGGATTGGGATGGCTATAGATGATTTATAAAGTAGTGAAGAATAGGGATCAATCAACTTGATTGTGCATAACTTATTCTAAATTTTCATCTAGTGGATAAAGGGTTAGAAGCCATGTATTTATACCGATCAAGTGCTTATGAAGAGTTTGAAAAAGGTCTATGTTAACCCTAAGTGTCTTAGGAATTTAAAATATATCCATTGGGGTTTAAATTTGGCAAAGGACATTAACATTGAAATTAGGACACTAGCACAAGGTGATAGTGTCTAAATTATAATGCTAGTGTCTAGGTGGTAGAACCTGAGGCACTAGGGGCCTATATCTATAGGGGAGGGTCTAAGACTAATTTTGAGATGTCTAGGGATGTGTAAAGGCCTTCATAAAATTTTTATAAGTGTCAAAAGAGTCCCTAAGATAGGTCTAGGGATAAGATAGGGATGTGTTGTCTCAAGTGACACTCATTAACTCAAGTGACATTTTATATGACTACACACCCCACAAGCATAGTCAAAACAAGTTTAAAAACCCTTGAGAAATATCAAGTCTAGTAGATGGTCAAAAATTACCACCCAACAAAAAAACATCACATCAAAGGTGAAAAATAACCAATAATACATTCATAAAAGCACAAACTAGTAAAGATAAAAATTAAGCTCAATAAAAAACATAAGAACTAGAGGAGGATCGTACGACTTGTCACCCCATCCTCCTTTGTATGGGGTCTTCATCCATAGGTAAGGGATCCCTACCATCAATTTATTTAGTATTATTATTTTCTTCTTTATGTCTATCATGTGAAATATCAAGACCCAACCATGGATACATGTCCTTTAAGGGAGGGACATGACCCCTTTTGTCACCTCTATTTCTAAAAGATCCACTAGGCCAACCATATTGTAAATATGGCCATTGAGGTGGTGTTATAATAGGATATAAGATCCTATTCCTATTCCTAGAATGTTACCATTGCATGTCAATCCCTCACACATGAGGTGACTTTAGATGTGATAACTCTATATGCTCATAGCTAATTGCACACAATGCATTCCCCTAATGATTAAGCAAATGTTATAGTTTTTTAGTCTAGCTTTGAATCTAGAGAGTAAAATTAGAAATGATCTTAATTTTATTAGTAATAAAAAAATTATTTTCCATTTCCTCATGATTAGAACAAGCATAATTTATAGCTTTCTAGATTTTAAAGAGAATATCAACATGAAAAATATGCTAAAATCTATTTTATCTTTTAGGAATAAGGGTAGAGTCCCCAAAAAGAGCCATCTTACATGTAAAGAGATTAGGCCTAAATGGGTGAAAGAGGGTATGAATCTATTGCCACACAGACTGAACATGGGAGTAGAACCAAAAAAGGTACTTAATAGTCTCAAGTTGATGCCAAGCTAAGTAAATGGGATTTAAAAACCTCATGCAATTAATCTAGTCACCCATAGACAAACCCTAATATAAAATGCATCGAAGAAAGTGAACCTTCTTAGGATCCATGAGAGTAGATAACAAGTACAAAATCTTCTAGATCAAACCTCATGGCTAGAATAGAAGCTCCATCGATGATTTAGAGTATCATATTGAATATGTTGGGGGGTTAAAATATTATACCCCAATTGAGGAGAATACTGATTAAAGGGAGTGGATGTGGGCCAATGCTAATCCTTCTACTAGGGAGTAAGGAAATTGACTCAAATCCTATGAAAGTACTCATCAAGTATGGAGCATTGAATTTTTATAATAGATTAAACATCTACATTATTTAAATTAAATTTTTTTTTGAACATGATGCCAAGGAAGCCAAGAATGACTCACTTTGCATAATATATCCCCTGTGGTCTTCACACCTTTCTTGAATGATCTTAACTATTTCATCTAAGGGATCAAATCCAAGTGAATGTTATAAAAATTTAGGCAGGGAGACCACTAAAGGGAATAAGAATTAAAAAAAAGACCATTCCTTAAACCCTCCCCTATCCAAATAAAATGGGATTTAAGTTTTTCCCAATATTTTCAAATGCTTAGAATGATAAAAGTGCCATTAGTTTTAACTAAAACTAGGGTAATGAGAAGAGTATGAATCCCAAGGCCTTTCTAAGCATGCCTATCACAAAGAACCCATTAAGAGATACAATTATGAATAAGGATATTCTAGGCTTCATTAAAATTTTTAGGCCATGAATAACCCATTTAATGTTGAGAGCAAAACCCTGAAGTTTAATATCTAGGAAACCCAAACCACTTGCTTCTTTAGGCTCATAATAAATATCCCGAAAAACTCTATGAAATCCCTTGTGACATTAAAAATTGGCCCATAGGAAATTTTATAGCATCTTTTCTAGTCTACCATAGGTAGCATGAGAAAGAGCCCAACAAGAGGAATAATACACAAATATAGCTACCAAAACCTTGGAGTAAATCTAAAACTTACCTACTAAGGACAATAGTTTTGTGATTCAAAAATATTTTTTTATCAACCCTTTGAATTATATATGACCAAATATTAGCAAGAGAAGCCCAAAAATCAAAAGGAATACCAAGGAAATTAAATTGAATCCTTGGAAGAAGCAACGGCCATTGGTATCCCTAAAACTAAGGTGGTTTGGGGGAGAGATATGAGTGATAACACTACATTTTTATCCATTTAATGGAGAATGTAGAGGCCAAAAATGATATGAACACAATCGATATCATTCTTAACTAACTCCTCTTCGTAGAGAGTGAGAAAAGAGTCATCAACAAAGTGACCATTTAATAGCTGGCAGTTAGACTGAGGAAGATAGATGCTTTTCACTAAGTGTTTAGAATCAAAATTATTTAGTATATAAATAAACCCTTTAGTTACTAATACATAAAATCAAGGGACTAAAGGACACCCTTGCCTAATATATATGAATTCCAAACCAAGAGGACTAGGATTCATTGATAGTAATACACAACCCTACCTTCTATAAAATCATATCAACTACTTACA
The DNA here is from genome assembly GCA_037957365.1 of Torreya grandis. NCBI lineage: Eukaryota > Viridiplantae > Streptophyta > Pinopsida > Cupressales > Taxaceae > Torreya > Torreya grandis. Next base: position 1,038,012 of record JARHVA010005003.1, read on the forward strand.
CACACCTAGAACCAAAACCAAGAGCTTGGGACATAGATAAAATGAAGGGATAGTCAATATGGTCATGGGCCTTATCAAAATTAATCTTAATAAACATGGCCTTTTAAATAGATACATGAGCCAATTTCATGCCTTCCCATACAATGATAACATTGTCCAAGATATATCTAAGTTGGATAAAACCCTTTTACATACTTCTAACAATTAAAGTAAGAATATGATTATGTCTTAGAGACAATACCTTAATAATTATCTTATAACAGACATTAATAAGATTAATAGGTCTCCAGTTAGTAATAACCTTAGAGTCACTAGCCCTAGGGATAAACTCGATGTTACCTTGATTTATGAGAGGTCCCAAAGAATTGTTTAACACCACTTAAAAATAAACCTTGTGAAGATCTAGGCCCATAATATCCCATAAGGTTTGATAGAACTTGCATGAGAAACCATCAATGCCTAGATCTTTGTTAGTATCCATCTTCATAACCACCTCTTTAAGATAATTTAGGGTTAAATGGATATAATAGGTAACTCACTGAGCATTAGAATCTTTAAAAGGAACAAATTGAAGGAATTGGGTAAGAGCATATTCACACTTAGGAGAGTTGGGTTGGGCTTAAAAACCCCATGATAATGATGAACAAAATTTTGAATGATGTTAAGATTTTAGTTAATAAAAAAAATCCCTCCTTACCATATTTTATTCTATCAATAGTCCTTCTAGAATGCACGAGAGAGAAAAATTCCTTGGTGACCTTATCCTCAAATTTCAACCAATGCATATGAGCTTGAAGTTGAGACCCTATGGCCTTGTGTGTCTCCTAAACTTGCATCTTGTGATGCCAACAAGATACTTGGGGTTGTAAATGAACATTAAAAGGAGAGGTTTCAATCTCCTAAGAAATCCATATGTACTCATAGTTTCTATCATTATGAAGATGTCAAATAAAAATAGAGGTTTGATTACCATAAACATGAAGAAAAGTGGTAGTGCAAGTTAGAGAATACATCCACCACTATATCTAGCCAGTATCTCACTTAAGCTAGGAAATTGAATTGTAGTTTATAATTTTTTTCCCAATAGTTATCTCATGTTTGAGGTTAATATTATTGAGATGAAACTAGGCTGATTAGGCCTCACTTGAGGGTAAGACCACTCGACATTGAAGCAGATAGGATGGTGATATGACAAAAAGGTGTTAGGGAGCATATAAATTGGCCTATCATGAACATGCACAAAAAATAATACATCTTTTTCTTCTAAAAGAGCACAATCTAGATATTGAATAACCCGATCCTCTCCTTATTGAGAATTAGACTAGGTAAACCAAAGACAGTCTAAATTCTTCATTTGGTAGTGGTCTAGATAAAACATCATGGGTTTGTTGTGCATATATAACCATGATTATTATTTTATATCACAATAATGCATAAGAAGATAATAATACTTATCTTGGGGATATTCTACCATGTTAAAATCCCCATAGAGGATCTAGTGAGCATCTAGAAGCAAGTCTTCCAACCATATCTAAAGCAAAGATCATACAAATTTACCATCCCAATGATTCAATTATAAAATTCAAATAGATTCCAAATGACATGATGGGTGGGGTTAGACCCCCACAAAATAATGTGTTGGGAAAGAGTTGGAGTTAAAAGAGTGATGGCCCCACCATGGATAGAGTCATACATGGTATTATAAAAAATGGCCCAAGCTAAATTATTCATGTTAAGTTTAGCAAGAGAAACCCAAAGATCTTGACTTCTTATAAACAAAAAAAAAATCATATTAATTAAAAGCTTAAAACTATTCCTAATTGCCTACTTATGCAGGGATTAGTAAGGTATTGAACATTTCAAGAATAAACTAACATTAGGACAAATTAAGGTTCATGTCATTTTCCATTCTAATATTTTCAAGAGTAGAAAATTGATTGAGAGAAGGTTTGTGATTTAAAAAATCTCAATTGATAAGGTTTCCTCTTGTGTGCTAGATAATCCTCCTCATGAGAAGGAAAGGGACTTTTGGATCATCGAAGGAACATTTTATGATCAAGAATAATTATATTCCATTCCTCTTATAATGAAGTCACCCTAGGAAGGGGTTGTGGAAATTAAGTTTGTGGATCTAAAAGAAAAGTATTAACAAAATTAATCACCACTTATGGTGTGCACATAAGCAAAGGTGAAGTCTTATTAGGCACAACAAGTTTGCTACTAGGGTTCGAGACACTGGGATCCATGATCGATTGATAGGTATAGGGTTGAGTCTTAACACCACTTATTTCCAAATGATTCTTCTTATTTTTTATGGTGGTCTATCCATCAATATTATTAGTATAGGGTTTTACTTTATGTATACCCTTTTCCTAAGGAGGAGTGGAATGCACTATTAATGAAAACTCTTGGATCATATGATCCAAGAATTTGCACCGAGAACATGTATTTGATAAATTGATATATAACACCCATACAGTAAATAGATTATTTATAATTTGAATTTTAATGGACTCTTTGAGATCTTAAGCTAGATCCACTTCCACACAAACCCTTTATTGGGGATGGGATATAAATTGTTTTGACTATTCATGACATATGAAACACCCTATGGATTTTATGAGCTGATCAATAAAACTCCAAAGGGGGAGAGGCAAGCCATAAAATTCAACCTAGACTAGAATTTTTAGTTTTTCTTTCTCTAAAACTTGAAATTATCGAGTCTAGTGATAAAACACCACCAATGTGTTATGAATAAATCAAGGACCATGACTAACAATGGATTTATAGTGCTCTAGGTTAGTGAATTAAAACAAAAATAAACCCTTGGTAAGGTTATGGACTCCTAGTTTCATACCATGGCCTTGTAAATGTTTATGAATCCATTGTTTAAGAGGCTCTTAGGGGGGATTATTCCCACAAAATAAGCTATTAGAGTGTAATTCTCAATAAAATTACAAGTTTTATCAAATTCAAGCATATCAAAAATAACATCAGGTAAGGGAGTATCTACGATAATACCAGTACCTTATGAAAAACATTTGGAATGAATTTATTCACTTTTTTTGGTGCCATGGTCTCTCTCACTCACTCTAGTTTTCCCTGCATCCAAAGATGCAAAGATAGTGGTAGTATACATTAAAAATAGGGGTACCCCTATCACCCCAATAGTGAATCATCAATAAAAATTAGTAATAAATACATAAAAAGTTAAATCCTACCTAGATTTGTGGAAGATTGGTAGTGTGATAGAGTAATATCATAGAGGCTCATCAATGTAGGGAAAAAAATCTAACTTTCTAATCTTCCAATATATATTATTTTTCATATTATGTGTATTCTTCTCATAAATACATAGAAGCTAGACTCATCCTCCAAATGATAAAATAACTACTTGTACTTTGAAAATTTTAAATTCGTATGAAATCTCACTAGATTTACATATATTTTTTTACAAAATATATTTTTATAATATTAAAGGTGTCATGGTTATAATTTATCTTAGAAATTACTATCCTTTTATCAACCATGGAGGTGGAGGTGTTGTGGTGAGTCTATTTTTCCACACATATATATATCCTATTTCTTCATTTGGAGTAGAAGTATGAGTGGGTAGGGTACATTAAAACACTTTTCAATTATAAAAAAAAGATATATCCTTATCATTTGATATTTGATATTCTTAACTTGTGTATTTTTTTCCGCATTGATATCTCATAAAATACTACCATTTTAAGGACCTTTCATTTAAAAATGTTTTTTAGATACAAATCTATGTACTATGGGTGTTGTCTAATCATAAATATTAGAAATCATTACATGTTTACATATTTAATTGAGTGAGTACTTGAAAAATATATGCTCTACTAATTATTTTAACCCTGTACATTTTATGACTTAGGCTTGGATCAAGCCAATGAGGTTCACTTAATTCTTTGGTTCATATGCTGACATATGTGCACAATTGGGTTTAGTCAACCTTTGAACTTCCTTATAAATGTAAATCATTTAAAGGATTAATGGTTTTAATATCACTTTGGCATGGACATAAACATGTACTTTTATTTATAATTTTTTATTATAAAGTAATTATGACTATATATAACTATGAATATGTAGTTGCATAGACACCTGAGGTTTCAATGTCTTGGAAATAATCTAAGGTTATAAATGATAAGTCCATAAACCTATTAATTTTAGTTGAAAAAATAACTATGATATCATAAATATAATTATAATTGGGTATGGTCAGGAAATGGAGTTGGATCTCATGTGAAAACTGAATCTTGAAATTACTATGTAGAATATAAACCTATCCTATAATAAGAATAATAATTTTTCAATGGATAAAACTTGGTAAGTTTTATAGTGTTTATAATGGGGCATACATGCCATAGATAAAAATGATTTATCATATTAAATTGTGACTTAATTATGATATAGATACTATTATGTGGTGGCTTACATGATTTTAACATTTCTAGGCTAGATTATAAATATGAAAGAACTTATTAGACATTTGAGCATATAACTCAAATTATTTTCAAACCCTATATAGTGTATAGAATATTATGGGTTAATGCATTTATATAATACATGGTTTCAACCTCTGGGTAAAACTTAAAATTATGATTAAGTCTTATATATCCATGTTGTTATCTAGATATAACCTACATGTTATTGCTTCACAAGTCATGTGGGTGGTATAGTAATAATTTGTTAAGATATAAAATTACCTTTAGCTTGTTCATCTTATTAAACCTACTTAAATAATTTTAAATAGGAAGTAATTTTTGAAACAAAATATATGTAGAACCCTAAAAAAGATAATCAATGTTGTTTGATAATATTTCAATCTAAATTCACACTTGGAATTGTTAAAGTCTCTAATGATAATTATGATATTATAGAGTATTTAACAACCCATTTTGGTTAGCATGTACTAATGGGACCCTATGCTTAATAGACCTTATGTTTAAATCTAAATTAGGAATTATCTCTTGATTATATTACCTTGAAATCCTATTTCTCACATGTATTCAATTTTGTGCAAACATAAAGGGTGTGTATACATCTATATTTTCTCAATTCATTTATCATCACTAATATTACTATTATTCGACACTAATTACACTTATCTCATTTATATCTTCTAATTATGTCCTAAAATCAGCCCTTCTAGTCATTTATCTAACACCCCCCTTAATTTTTCTAACCTTATATTATCCCCACCAATCCATTAATTATTATAATCATGTCTTATCCACTAACTAATCCCACTTATCCATTATATTAGAATTTTAAATTCCAATCCCACCTACCCTAGCCTATTCCTAGGTTTTCCTACATACGTAGTCCCTAATCACCTATCTAATTAACTGTATAACAACTTAATAATTTTGCTTGTCCCCCCTAATGGATTCTAGATTTTTCTAATTCTAGAATCCTCTCTATCCTATCCCTTCCTCTTTATAAGCCTATATTCTAGAGGCTTCCAGGGAATTTTTAATTACTTGGATAATCTTCCACCATTGATCCTCTTCATCCCAACTTTCAATATTGGCCATTGATTTTCCCCCATTCTCTATTTAAATATACATGCTCTCTATTTCCAAATTAATAAGCATTCTCATAAGCTCTCTAAATCTTCATACTATCATTGATGCCATGAATCCATGACATCTTAATGAAGCAAGCATCATGCTAAAAATCTGAGTCTTTGGTAAGCAAATCCATAGTCAATTAATCTTTTTATTGTTTTGATTTTGATCTAGAGAACTTAGATTTTAGGATATAATGTAGGTATGAGTGTTCCATTTATCATGACATTTTATTCCTAAATGGCTCTAGATTTTAATGGTAGATTGATGTTTTGAGTGATTTTGATATAATTTGCATATCTAAATCCCTTTCTCATAATTTTCACCCTACATTTTGGTGACCACAGTGGGGTCCTACTCTTGGAGTGACATTTTGTGCTTTGAGTGTGTTTACTTAAGGTTGCAGGTTTAAAAAAAGTGGATTGTGGCTCAAATTTTCAAAAATATCATCCTTCATATGAAGTTTAGTATTGATTTGTAACTTTCAATTTTGAAGAAGCATTTTTATAGATCCCAAATGCAATTTTGACTAACTACCGACATTAACCACTAACCATGTGACTTTTTTTTGGTAATTTTTAGTATTTTTGCGAAATTACATCTCATAAAATGTAGTATTGATTCCTAGATATGGTTTTGTCCTCAATAAATATGGTTTTGAATCCTAAATGAATTTTTATCTTTGTGAAATGTGGTTTTGACCTTGGCATGAAATGACTAACTAAATGTGTCTTTTTAGTCTATGACATTTTTGTTGTTTTTATTAAGCTCTGATTTATTTATAAGGAAGAGGAGACTTTACCTAGACTAAATCAATACCCTTAAATCCCTCTTATAACTAAACTATGAAATATTTCATATTTATAGAGGCATTTTTTAATATTAGAGTTATTTTTTAGCATGGACATGTGGTTTTGCATATAGATAAAAAAACTAAAGGCAATTGTTCATAACTTATCATTTCTAAATCATTTATTCTAGTGTTCTGGATTTGTAAATAGTCTAACATTTTAAGGCATCATATATCTTGGTTTTTTATCATTAATATATAAGTATCTATTTTAAAATTATTTTAAATAAAACCATATCTTGTAAAAGTCAGTATCGATACTCATAGTCAGTTTGGAACATATATAGGCAATTTTGACTTAAGGGTTTTAAAAAATACATCAACCTACTTAGTATTAAATAAAGTCTTGTTTTAATCATTTTTTATCATATTATGAACCTTCTATGAATATTTTTACCATTCTAAAAATATATTTTGAAAATATTTAAATATGTTGTGTTTCCCCCAAACTGCAAAACCACATCTCTTAATCTACAGTATTGATTTTGACCTACAATATTGCTTGATGATAAGTAGTTTTGCTAAATCATGTGATTACAGTTAAGTTGACCCCTTGAAAAAATTTATATTTTTTAATTTGTGGTATTATCTACTTATTGTGGTATTTTAGTCTTTGGGATCAATTCTAATTTCATGGTTTTTATCATTAGTGCATTATTTTCAATTGTTTATTGGATCATGTATTAGTCCTTATGCATATTTTGGCTAAGTTCTCATGTTTTTTTATATCATGATACATACCATTACTTGCTACATTAAAAATGAGATCAAGAAATATTACAAGAAATGAGGTCAAGGTAATTCTCCTTAGTACCTAAAAACTTCTCGATCTACCCAAATCATTCCCCAAATATAGAGTAATTAAATCATGATAGAATTTTAACCCTTGCTAGTTAGGATGTGTATCTCCATACTAACATGTTTCCCAAATTCATCTTTCTCTTCTATACTAACTTAATCTTGATTTATGAGTGAGGATTCAATAAGTAAGCCCCTTTTCCCACATTTGCCTTATTATCCCACCTATAGGTTTAATGATTATAACTACCTTTGGAAAAATCATTTTCTCTATCTGCCCAATTATGGCATGTTTTCATTTTGAGAATGATTCTAACCACTTTTGGGAAAATCATTGTGTTTCAATTTCTCTACTAGTTAGTGATTATAACCTCCTATGGGAAAATCATTATCTTTGTCTTCCCAACTGGGGAAATTTTTCATCTTGCCAATGATTATAACCACTGTGGGCAAACCATTATTTTTATGATTATAACCATCTTTGGGCAAATCATTTTATTTTTATCCTTATCCTTTAGCTAATGATTATAACTGACTTTGGGAAAATCATTATATTTTTACCTTAATATGCCAATGATTATAATTGCCTTTGGGTAAATCATCCTTTTTATCTACCCAACTAGGATAGCTCACTAGGCCACTGATTATAGCCATCTGTGGGCAAATCAATCTTTTCTAGCACGTTCCTTTTTGACCCATCATTTTACTTCTTTTGAGGGATCGATCATGGATATTTTTTGCTGGCCACCCCCTTGAGGGAGCATCTAGAGCTCATCCATCACCTCTTATAGAATTAGGCATGCAATAACTTTTCATTCTTTGATAAGATGTTACTCTGCCTATAGATTGAAACATCTTCCTAAATAGGGGTAAACTATAGACATCTAATTCTAGCCATAAATGGCTCCCAACTAGACTTTAGATTGATTTTTACCAACCATTACAAATTAACCATTTCACATCATTCATCAATGCTCATAATTAACATCCATGTTCAGGATACTAGCTTGTACACAATAATAACCTCTCAAGATTCACCTCCAGTCACCTTGCAACATAACAACTATCAATTTAGCTTATGGACCCATTAAGTGCGGCACTTGATCAAATCTTGAAAGAGCTAAAATACTAGTCAAAATGAATCAATGAATTAAACAAGATTAAATGTTTAGTTAAAATATCCATTTACACTTAATGAATATCTAAAAATGGGAATTCTAAAAATCAAAATATCAAGTCTTTTTATCATTGTCTTTATGAGTTATTAAGCTATTCCAAAATATCCCAAAATAACTAATTTTAGAGCCATGCCTAGTAATTGAAAACCATAATTAGATGGCAGATTTTAACTCAATTAGAGTTAGCCTCAACTCACCTAGAGTTATTTTAAACCCATTCCATGTTTAAAGTCAACCAACTCACCTTGGGTAAGAGTTAGTTATTGAGGTTATAAATACAAGGCCATACCCATTGACGTTTAATCTCTCTTGGTGTAAATTTATTATGACTAACTATCTTCAAATTTTTGATAGTGTAGTGTCATAATGCTAATATAAAGAGAGAGAAATTTCATACAAGTAGTGTTACCATGCCAAATTATTAAGATAAACAACCAAGCCAAGGTGCCAAGGAAAGGTGAAGCCAACAAAGCTTTATTGATGAATATTTCTTGATGCACAAGTCGAGCAAACCTCTTCAACAAGCCATTTGGGGCTTTTAAGAAGGTAGAAGAATGTTTTCTTTTATATTTTAGTTATTTTTTCATATGCAATCTTGTTACCTATGATCTCCCTAGTGTCTAGGCTAGAGGTGTTAGGATTTTAGTGTGTTACTTTGATTTGTTTTATTGGACTAACATAAGACTAACCTCCCCTCTATGCATTACTTATTCATAAAAAAACCAAAATTGGAACCATACTAAGGTGTTCGCTGACCTTCATAAAATAACTCCATGATTTATATAGTCACATTACACAACCATCCAAATTTTGGATGAAGAGTGATCAATCCATTCATTTCCAGCTGAGTTGTCAAATAAACAACAAACTAACTTCAAAATTATTATGGACCATTCCCACAAAAAAACACATGATCCACCATTGAATATGATTATTGAAGGAAAAATAGGTATAAAGAAATCATACTTGCTTGGAAACATTTAACATGGTCTTAAAGGTCTCACAAGAAAACAAAAGTATCATCTTATACTTGATAAAAATGGTGTATTAACATTCAACATAAATGCATTAGCTATAAACTCAAGGATTCACATTAATATTTGAGATATGAAGGAACATGAGAGGAAGTAACTTAGAGTTATGTAAGAACAAATGAGACATGCATAAAATATGCACTCATTGATGAAATGACCTTCATAGGCACAAAAATGGATAACAACATAAACAATCATTTATGTGGGGCATTCCTACCTCCCCCCCTCCCCAACCACCACACACACACACACACATACATTGGTTGATCAATTATTATTATTGGAAACCTGAGAAAACTTATAACATACCAATGTATGTTAGAAATTCATTTTGTCACATGTTATGGCAAACATTTGACACTATTGTAACATAAGATATAATTTTTTGCTAGAAAGGATGCATTTTAAAACAACTACTATTTATAAATTTACTGACCAACATCATAAATGTAAACCGAAGAAAAGATGAATAAAATATTTTCATTTCAATAACTTCATGTTTCATGCCTCCACAAGAATAACAGGGCTTTAAAATATGCAATTAAAAAATTGGTTACATTGCATAACAAGCAAATGCTAAAATTATTAAACATTCCAATTATAATATGCAAAGAAAAACATATAAAATATTATCACATATAGCCATAATTATACTCTATTCAAATCAAAAGTGATACTATGCAAAGGAAAAAAGATTATGTTGACATCCAATCTATGGGTTGGAACAAGATCAATTAATGGAGTGGTGGGATAATTTTTTTACATTGTCTACAATCCATATTCAAAATTACCTTACTTACCCATGTATATGGTGGTTGCCTTCAAAAAACATACTCTAGTCTTCCAAAGAATATCAATAATCTAACATATCTTCCAATTACACCTATTACAATGACCAATAATTACCAAATTCCTCTCAAATGGCACGGTCTATAACCATATAGAAAAGAAAAGGAATGACTTTCAATAAGGCAACAATTGATATTGGAAACATCAATCATCATATCATAGTTTGATCCCAGTCTATATAATGTAAATGTAATGGTTGAATGATCACATGAGATAAAGCAGGTACACACCATAATGAAGCTGAAGCAAGATGAAATCACAAAGCAAGAATATTGCACAAGACAAGAGATAGGAGAAAAACCTAAACTTTCATTAATTCACATAAGAGTAATAGCTCTCACACCTCATAAAATACAAAGGAGAATAGGCCATTAAATAGGCTGATAAGAGTCATGAAACCACATCCATTTGGTAATGTGAACATAGTTCAATTGCCAAATGAATAGTAAACCCATTTGTTAGAGACAAGTTAACATTGGTTGGTTAATAAAAAGGCATACTTACCAAGATAGTTAAACACAATTTACACATGTGAGTGTGAAAATAAATAATCTCATAAATCACCATAAATAACCAAATATCCACCTAAGCACGATGAATAATATAATGTAGTAAAAACATAAGTAAGTTGAAAACCTACACTAATAGTTCCCCCTTAAGCATAACTTAGGTGGGTAGTGTTGGTTGAATATTTTGTCGATCAACATACTGATAAACAAAATAGGTCTGATAAAAAAAAGTAGGAAGATTGGTCATCCAAATGTGTAGGTTTACCACATCAAAAGGAGACTAATCTCTCCTCTCATCAAGGGGAGGTTCCCTATATATATATATATATATATATATATATATATATATATATATATATATATAAAACAAAAAATAATACTCAAGAGTAGGACAAACCATCCATCTCTCTTTCTTCAGAGATGATGCCTGCAAATCAAAGGAATAACTCAAGGGAAATGATAGAAAGCACTCCTCTTCTTTCAAAAGTACTATTCAGCAAACCATAAGAATACTCCTGGTAGTAAAAGCAAAATGTAACCAAGGACGTAATAATTAGAAAATTGAGATGTAGCACAAAGTCTCCACCTAAATTGCTCAAGAGTGAGATACAAAGGACAATGAGGGCACAAAGTCATCCCAAGGTCCTTTACACATAAATGAAAATAAAACACACTAAAGGCAATTATGGGGGCACAAAGTCTCTCCACAATTGACTTTAGGACACCTTCCTGACTACTTTCACTAATTCTACTTGTTGAATTAAAGGAATAAAAAATATATTAAGTAAAAAGACATAAGAACAGTTTCCCCAAGAACAAAGATATCATAGCACAAAGTCTGAAAAGTCACTTGCTTTCTTATTCCAATAACAAAATATGATCAACAATCTGAGCTCAAAGTCTCAGTAATGCCTTTCAATTTGGGTAGAGTTTCATTTTTGATTATCAGAGAGAGATCAATTTACAATAAAAGAGAGTCCCTTATATATCCTCTTCAAGAAGGACTTGGGAACAATAACACATCATGTTGCATTGAATTTTTTTAAGAAGGCAAGCTAGAATTTAGGGGCATCTACCCATTTGTTTTTCTCAATGTAGAGAAACAAGTCACGCTATTAAAGTTTGCATCTTTCAATGTCTACTTGGTGATTTGATCCTTCTTCATCGTTCCTCCTTTTCAGGTTAATTGAATCGGGTCCTGAATTCAATTTGATGTTCTATTCCTTAGTCACTTTCTGTTAGTCTTGGCCTTAAAGCCTTTGAATGCATTCAGGTCCATAGATTTAAATCTACAAGGATCAATGGCTATTTTACTATTGCCACTTTGACGTCTATAGGCATGTCACTTCATTTTCAATAGCTAGTTCGTTGTTCTTGAATTTGACGTCTTGGGGCATGTCACCCCTTGGTCCTTCTTTAAATTTCCTATTTGAGCTTTCTCAGAGGGAACCTACCCTTCAAGCCATAAGAAATGATCCTCTTTGGGTTGAGAAGAGCCCCCCGCAAGGGTATCTGCCCTTTAGGCAGTCTTTGGATGGCCTTCAAGCTTCTTTAGAGTCTTTTGAAACAATTCTCGCAGACAAAAAGTCCACAGACATTTCCTGTGGACAAAAATTCTATAGAAATTTCTTGCAGACAAAAAGTCCATAGAATTATTCTGATTGGTTTGTCTTTGCCTTTGGAAGTTCCTTTAGGTTTTCCTCCTACGGCTTCTTTCTTAAATTCTTTCAAACTTTTTGTCTGAAGGAATTCCTTCAGACAAAAAGTCTGAAAATTTTTACCTTAGTCTTTTTCCCAAAGGAAAACGCTTCATATTTTGGCTACCTTAAACAAAATTTTGAAAGAACTTACCTTTTCAGCTTCTTTGAAAATGACCCTTCTGAAGGGTGCTTTTGTCGACCAAGTGCCCTCTGTAAGGGCACTTGTCCTATAAGAGGTTCTCTTAAACTTTTGCATTAAACTGCTCTTTTGAACCAACCTTTGAACCAACCTTTGAACGATGCTTTGAGCCAAGCTTTGAACCAAGCCGATGATCCCTTTGATTGAACCAAGCTGATGAGCCAAGCTTTGAACCAAGCTGATGAACCAAGCTTTGAACCAAGCCGATGAACCAAGATTTGAACTGACTGAGTGAACTGTTTGATTGAACCAAAGCATTGAACCAATTGTTAAACCAAGCTTTGGTTCAATGGTTCAATGGTTCATTCCCTTTGATTTGGCTAAGTCTTTTTGATCCTCGTTGAACCAAACATGTTGAACCTTGAACCCATTGAACCTTTAAACCAAAGTGGTTCAATGGTTCAACGGTTCAATGGTTCAAGCCTTCTTCTCTTTGATAAGTGTTTTGAAGCCATTGAACCATGAAGCAATTGAACTTTGAACCTTGATAAAGTACTTAACTCTTGCGGATGATGTTGAACCTTTGAACTTGTTGAACCTGTTGAACCAAAATGGTTCAAGGTTCAATGGTTCAATGGTTGGATCCTTGCTTAGATGTTTGACAATGGAGATTTTTGATTGAACCAATGTGCTGAACCAATCTTGAAAATGACTAAGTGTTGGAAACTGATTCTTTTGATTGAACCTACCTGCAGAAGCCTTTGAACCTGTAGAAATGAACCTACCTGCAGAGTCCATAGAAACCGAGTCTGTAGTTTTCTATAACCTTGAAAGAGTCCATAGAAATCAACCTATGAAGCCTATTGAACTTGGCCTATAGAGTCCATAGATTTCTCTCCCTACTGAGTCCATAGACTCAAGCCTGTAGAGTTCATAGATTCTAGCCTATAGAGTCCATAGATTCTAGCCTACAGAGTCCGTAGATTCTAGCTTGTAGAGTCCATAGATTCTGAGAAGCTTGAAAAATGAGGAATTTAAATTCCCAAGACAAATTTTGATAAGGGAAGAGACAATTTTGGTCTGTAGGACCAAAATAGTTCAAATGTTGTCCCAAAAATAAGTGATATTTTTGGGGGACAATAGCTAGCTCCAGTTGGGAAACTTCTATCAATTATAAAAAAGAATTGAAGGGAGTAAAAACCAGAAGCTCCAGTGCCTTGAAGTGTACCATTAGTCTACAGAGTCATGTTACCCAAAAATGGAAGGCATCAAAAATAAAAATAAACAAAACCAAATAGAATTAAAAGCTATACAAATATACATATATATAGATGCAATGATCTGATACTTCAAGAGTTGAAGTGTTTCAGATGCTGCCCATTGTGAGGCAGAGAAAGAGTGTGCCATCTTGATATTTCAGTAGAAAGCTATTTTCACCATTATATTGATGAATTATAAATGGGTCTCTCCAAAGGGAGTCAAACTTTCCATGCATCCCTTTTGGTTCTCTCATTTTGTCCCACAACAGGACTTGATCCCCAATCTGGAAATCACAAATTTTGGCCTTCTAGTCAAAGAGTTTCTTTACCAGACTTTGATGAGTAGCAATTTGGTCCACCACCATGGTTCTCTATTCATTTATCTTAGTTAGGCACATGATTCTCTTATCAAGAGAGCTTTTATATGTCTGATCTTCAATTGCCTTTGCTAATTTCAAGGCTGGCAATTCTAAGGTAATTGGTATCTCAACATTGATACCATAAAGAAGTTAAAAAGAAGACATACCAATTACCCTCTTTGGTGTGATTTTGTTTTCCCATAGAGCATCAACCAATGATTTATGCCATGTCATTTGATTATCATCTACTATCTTTTTGATGATAGTTACCAGGTTCCTATTGCTGGATTCATTTTGTCCATTCCCTTGTGGAAAATAATCAAAAGAGTGAGAGAGTATAATTCCATAATGAAAATAGAATTATGTAATCTCCTGGGAGGTGAAACAAGTTGCATTATCAGTAACAATTTTGATTGGAACTCCAAACTTGGAAATGATATTCTCTTTGAGGAAGTTGCATACAACTTCTGAAGTAGCATGCTTAGTTGGGATTACTTCTACCCACTTGGTAAAATAGTCAGTTGCTATAAGGACATAATCATGTCCAACACTTGAAGATGGGTTTACAGTCCCAATAAAATCAATCCCCCATTGTTGGAAAGGTTCTTCTATGATCACTGGCTTGAGAGGCATAGCAGCTAACTTGGGTCTTCCAACAAATTGCTGACAAAGTTCACATTTTCTCACCCACTTATGTGCATCTTGGAAAAGAGTTGGCCAATAATACCTGGCTCACAAAATTTTGTGAGTCGTCATAGGAGCAAAAAAATGTCCACAGGCTAGATTGTGGAAAGATTTCAAAAATTGGCTTTGTTTCTCTTTGTCTACATAGCAAAGGAATACTTCATCTATGCTTCTCTTATACAAGCCATTGTCCCAAAGGACAAAATTGGCAGCTTTCAACTTGATAGTCCTCCTTTATTTGTAAGACAAATGAGTAGGACATTCACCATAAGTAAGGAAATGAGCAATACTTGAATACCACTCATCAGTAGTGGAGACAAGAAGGACTGTTGGAGTATCTTCCACTTCAGCTTCTTCATTCTGTGTATCTTTTGGCTTATTGTCAGCAATTAATTGACATAAAACTTTTCCCTTGACCAACTTTGTTGGCTTGATGTCTAGATCAAACTCTTGAATCTTTGCAATCCAATTGCCTCTTTTTGTGCCAAACTCCTGCTGGGTTAATATAGACTTGACTGTAGTGTCAGGAACTAAGGCAGTAGTGTGTGAATTTAGAATATAGAAGCAAAAATGTTTGATTGATTTCACCAATGCATAAACATGCTTCTCTATGTTTGAATACTTCATCTCATGGGTTTTGAGAGGGCAACTCATGAAAGAGATAGGAGATTCCATACCTTCCTTGTCTTGTTGAACAAAAATTTCTAAAAGAGTGTGTTTAGATGCATAGCTATATATGATGAAATCTTTGTAGTAATCTAGATAAACCAAGGTAGGGGCGTGAGCAATGGCAGTCTTGATATCCTAAAATGCTGATTTGCCTTCTTTAGTCTAGCTGAAGGTGGTCTTCGCTTTCATCATGTTCACAATGTGTCTAGTCTTCTCAACAAATTGAGGGATGAACCTCCATAAGAAATTCACCATTCTAAAGAAATAATGAACATCATTCTTACTTGTAGGCAAATTAAGTTCTTGAATAGACTTGAATCTGTCTAAGTCAATCTTTATGCCTTCTTTAAACACAATGTGTCCAAGGAGTTTCCCTTCTGTTATTCCAAAAATAGACTTCTTAGGATTTAAAGAAATACCATTTTAGCAGTAGTGCTCCAACACTTGTTGTAAGTGGCATACATGATCAGATCGATGCTTTGAAAAGACAGTCAAGTCATCAAGATATAGCACTATGAATTTACCTATCTCATCTTTGAAAGCCAGGTCCATTGCTCTCTGAAAGGTAGCACTAGCATTTATTAAGCCAAAAGTCATTCTTCTATATGCAAATGTACCCCAAGGTGTGGTGAATGCAATCTTGTGTTGGTTTGCTTCACCAACTTCAACTTAATTATATCATGAGAATCCATCCAACATTGATAACATCTCTAAACCTATCACTGTTTGAAGCACTTGATCCATAATTGGCAAAGGGTAATTATCTTTCAAAGATGACTGATTTAAATTCCTAAAATCTACACAAATGTAAAATTTGCCACTCTTCTCCCTTACAGGCACTATGTTGAAAATCCATGTGGAATGATAGATTATGAAGATGATTCTAACATTTAACATTTTTTGTATCTCAGATAGAATAGTACCTAATATTTTTAGATTGTACTATCTAGATTTTTTCTTATAGGGCATTGAGTCAGCCTTGAGAGGAATGTCATGGCAGATTTCACCAGGTCTGAGAGACTTCAGGTCTTCATAAGAATATGCTAAGACATCCATGTATTGACAGAGTAAAGAGGTGAACTTGAATCTTTCTTCAGGGGTGTAACACTTAGCAGTGTTGACCATCTTGGAATTTTCTTTAATGGTCAGATTTACTTGATCGAATCCCTGAGAGAAACTTGAATTTGTTTGCTATTGTTTGATGAATCTATCATGCTTATCAAAAAGCTTCTCAAGGAAAACCAGGCCTTTGGGAATTTTATTTCCTTTCAGCTGTAAGAACTCTTCATTTATATCTGAACTAGATTTAGAGGCTGATTCATACTTCTGAGGTTCACTACCTTCAAAACATAGTTGTTCAAAATTGTCTTTTCATTCTAGGAAGGCAATGATTTGATGATCATCATTGAATACATGCCAATGATTAGCATTGTCAGGAACACTTGGTCTATAGATCAGCTCAATAGTATACCTGTCTTCTTTGAAATCTAAGCGGGGAACTAAAAGAGTTCCTAAAATAGCAAGTGCATCATCTTTGTCATTAGATTCTCTAGGTATGGCATAAATGTTGAAAGCATCAAAGCTCTCAATTTGGTCTAAAACTAGGTTGTGATAGTGGTGTAATCTTTCATTCTTGGTTTGGTATAGATTTCTCACTTGACAAACCACTAATTCAGCATCCCCTTTAGCATGAAGAAACTTAATGCCTTTTTCTTGAGCAACCTTCATTCCAAGCAACAGAGATTCATATTTAGCTATATTGTTAGTGTTGCTAAATTGTAATTTGTAAGATGAAGGAAACATATCTCCTTAAGGAGATATTAACACAATCCCAGCTCCCAAACCGGTAGAGGAATAACTGCCATTGAATTTCAGAGTCCATATCTCATCAGATATTGATTTTTCTTTAGACTTTCCTTCATCAGAGATGGAGGGTCCTTCTTTATTTGTATTGCAGCCTACTAGTTCTTTTGCTATTATAGTTGAACTAATTTTTGAGTTAGCACTTTCAAGAATTATATCAGATGCTTCATGCACTTCATCTGTAGATAGAAAGTAGTTACCCATACCTGAGGATTCAAAAAGAATTTGTGCTTCAGGGGCTGATGTTTGGGTGACCACATATTTTACCTCCTTTTTATGGAGTAACCTCTTCATTATGCCTTGTACAGGGATCCTTGCCTCAGATAGATCCATGCTTAGTTCTCCTCCCACGTCCTTAAAAAAATTTCATCCAAGTAAAATGCCATAAGATGCTAGGACGTCAGCTACCGAGATAGTCATCCTAATTCTCTTGTTTTGGTCAATGTGAGGCTAAGAGATTCAACTACTTTATTAGGCATGACATTGTCAGATGTGCTTGAGTCTATAATACAGTTACTCAGCTTATGACCATTAATTAATAGGGAAACATAGAAAAGTTCTATTTTTCCAAGAGCAGCTAGGGGAGTAATAACAAGATTATTTAGAATAGGCATGTTCTTTGGAGAATCAGGAGTTACTTTTTTATCTTTTTGTCTTGCAGGGATGGTTTGGTTCTTGACATATTGGATCAACTTACTCAATTGATCAGGATTGGACTGCAAATATTTGAATTCAGACATTTGTATTTTGGCCTTTTTGACATGATCAATTATGTCAAATGGTTGAATTGAGCTAGGTACAAAGGAGGGTATTTAAACTTTTTGAGTTTTAGGAGGGATGGGAGGAGGGCTGGTTTATGAAATTGAAGTAGAAGGTGAAGGTGAAATTGATGTACTTACATTTTGGGTGATCATCAAATCCTTTGACTGAAAAGGTAGAGTGGTTCCACGCTTAGCAATCATAACTGTTGGTTGAGGTTGCTCCTCTGTCTTTCCTTTATTAGCTTGCTAGACTGATTGGTTCTTGGACCTATTAAACACTTCATATGATCCATCAAAAGCTTCTCCTTTGATTTTAGGTTCATCCTGGTAGTTCAGGAAACCAATGTGGGAGTCACCAGCTAATTCTTCTTGATTTTCTTCAAGGAGATCATCATCATTTTCTTGATTCAATTTAGGCTGGAAAGAGAACTTTGATTCTACTTCAAGATATCCCATTACTGAATTTGTTAGAGGAGCTTCCAGGGCAAGTTTCCCTTTGTGGGGGAGGAAGGTGATTTTGTTGCCCTTGATTCTTGGAAACATTGCCCTGATATGACTGATTTGGGAATGTCCTTCTTGGCATATCTCTATATAAAGGAGTAAAAGACAATCCTTGCAAAATTTGCTTTTTGAGAGCAAGCAACTCATTTGCCAATTTCTGCACCATTGGATCTGTGGTGCTTTTAGATGAATATTCTAAAGATGATGAAGGTCTATTTCTATTTGGATTGCTTATTATCTTTCCTACCAAGATAAGATCATCTTCTACCTCAGTGGCCAAAAGTTGAGCTACAACAAGATCTATTTGATCAGCACGTCTCAAAAGAAAACTTACTTCAGGTAACTGAGAATTAATGAAGAAGCATTTGAGATTCTTAGCTGTAGGTCAAGCAATTACAGGAATTATGTTCCTCAGTTTGTCAAATTTGGCTATGAAGTCCCTCATTAGTTCATGAGGTTCTTTCTTCATCTATGTAAGTTGAGCCAAAAGTGCATGTGCATCTTGTATAGGTTTAAATCTGGCTTCAAACTTATCTTTGAGAGTATTCTAATTAGCCACTGACTAAGCCTGTAGATGATAAAACCAATTTATAGCAGCACCTTGTAATGTTTCTACAAATAGCTTAACTACTACATCTTCAAATTCTACTCTAATTACGCCATAGGCTATGCTAAAGGCTGCAATGTGTTCATCAGGATGAACTTTTCCATCACCATAGAATTTAGGGAAATTCTTCCTTGAACTATGTGGAAGCTCCTGTAGAGGTGAAGTAAGATTAAGAGGACCAAAAGCATTACCCCAGGGGCCCTGAACTATTATTATAGGATTATGAAAAGGAGGAATAACAAATCTCAGAGGGGTAATTATTGGCAAATCTTTATCAACAATAGAAGTAGATACTTCATTTGGCAATGGAGATCTGACTTTAGTAGGAGGAAAGCTCTTGGTTCATTGGAGATGAGATGGTGAAGGAAATAGATCAAAATCACTTTGCTGTACCAACTCGAATATAGGGTCAATAATACCTTTAGCCTTTTGACTTCATGTATACCTTGAATCTGCCATATTGTGAAACAAAAATGGAAAAGAATTGACCTTGCTTCAGTTTGAAGCTTGAGGCTTTAAACTACGCGTTCTTTACCATTTAGTGTGGAGGTGAATGGTAAGGCTATAAATGGATAATAGGTTTGATATGAAATGGAGTCGCCAAAGTCTATAATGGATAAGGGTTATAATGATAATGGGTAAGACACAGGTGATGTTTCAATCTGAAACTTGAGGTTCCAAATTGCATAAAATTATGTATATCCCCAACAGAGTTGCAAAAAATTGTTGGTTAAATATTTTGTCGATCAACGTACTGATAAACAAAATAGGTCTGATCAGCCAAAGTAGGAATATTAGTCATCCAAATGTGTAGGTTTACCACATCAAAAGGAGACTAATCTCTCCTCTCATCAAGGGGAGGTTCCCTATATATATATATATATATATAGAAAATAATACTCAAGATTAGGACAAACCATCCATCTCTCTTTCTTCAGAGATGATGTGTGCAAATCAAAGAAAGAACTCAAGAGAAATGACAGAAAGAACTCCTCTTCTTTTAGAAGTACTATTTAGCAAACCACAAGAATACTTCTAGTAGTAAAAGCAAAATGTAACCAAGGACGTAATAACTAGCAAATTGAGATGTAGCATAAAGTCTCCCCCTAAATTTCCCAAGAGTGAGATATGATTGACAATGAGGGAACAAAGTCATCCCAAGGTCCTTTACATAAAAATGAAAAGAAAACACACTAAAGGTAATTATGGGGGCACAAAGTCTCTCCATAGTTGACTTCAGGACACCTTCCTAACTACTTTCACTAATTTTGCTTATTGAATTAAAGGAACAAAAAATATATTAAGGAAAAAGACAAAAATAGTTTCCCCAATAACAAAGATATCACAACACAAAGTCTAAAAAATCACTTGCTTTCTTATTCCAATAACAAAATATGATCAACAATCTGAGCTCAAAGTCTCAGTAATGCCTTTCAATTTAGGCAGAGTTTCATTTCTAATTATCAGAGAGAGATCAATTTACAATAAAAGAGAGTCCCTTATATAGCCTCTTCAAGAAGGACTCAGGAATAGTAACACATCATGTTGCATTGAAATTCGTTAAGAAGATAGGATAGAATTTAGGAGAATCTACCCATTTGTCTTTCTCAATGTAGAGAAAAAAGTCACGCTATTGAAAGTTTGCATCTTTCAATGTCCACTTGGTGATCTGATCCTTCTTCATCATTCCTCCTTTTCAAGTTAATCAAATTGGGTCCTGGATTCAATTTGATGTTTTATTCCTTAGTCACTTTCTGCTGGTCTTGGCCTTAAAGCCTTTGAATGCATTCAGGTCCATAGATTTAAATCTACAAGGATCAACGGCTATTTTACTATCGCAACTTTGACGTCTGCAAGCACGTCACTTCATTTTCAATGGCTAGTTCGTTGTTCTTGAATTTGACATCTTTGGGCATGTCACCCCTTGGTCCTTCTTTAACTTTCCTGTTTGAGCTTTTTCAGAGGGAACCTACCCTTTTGGCCTTAAGAAATGATCCACTTTGGGTCGGGAAGAGGCCCCCACAAGGGTATCTACCCTTTGGGCAATCTTCAAATGGCCTTCGGGCTTCTTTGGAGTCTTTCAGAACAATTCCCATGGACAAAAAGTCTACAGACATTTCCTGCTGATAAAAAGTGCATAAAAATTTCTCACAGACAAAAAGTCCATAGAATTATTTTGATTGGTTTGTCTTTGCCTTTGGAAGTTCCTTCAGGTTTTCCTCCCACAACTTCTTTCCCGAATTCCTTAAGACTTTTCATCTGAAGGAATTCCTTCAGACAAATTTTTTGAAAGAATTTGCCTTAGTCTTTTTCCCAAAGGAAAACCCTTCATATTTTGGTTGCCTTAAACAAAATTTTGAAAGAACTTACCTTTGCAGCTTCTTTGAAAATGACCCTTCTGAAGGGTGCTTTTGTTAACTAGGTGCCCTCCGCAAGGGCACTTGTCCTTCAGGAGGTTCTCTTGAACTTTTGCATTAAAGCACTCCTTTGAACCATGCTTTGAACCAAGCTTTGAACCAAGCCGATGATCCCTTTGATTGAACCAAGCCAATGAACCAAGCTTTGAAAGGTGCTTTTGTTGATCAGGTGCCCTCTGCAAGGGCACTTGTCCTTTAAGAGGTTCTCTTGAACTTTTGCATTAAAGCACTCCTTTGAACCATGCTTTGAACCAAGCTTTGAACCAAGCCGATGATCCCTTTGATTGAACCAAGCCGATGAACCAAGCTTTGAACCAAGTCGATGAACCAAGCTTTGAACCAAGCCAATGAACCAAGCTTTGAACTGACTGAGTAAACCATTTGATTAAACCAAAGCATTGAACCAACCATTGAACAAGCTTTGGTTTAATGGTTCAATGGTTCATTCCCTTTGATTTGGCTAAGTCCTTTTGATCCTCATTGAACCAAACATGTTGAACTTGTTAAACCTTGAACCCGCTAAACCTTTAAACCAAAGAGGTTCAATGGTTCAACTGTTCAATGGTTCAAGCCTTCTTCTCTTTGATAAGTGTTTTGAAGCCATTGAACGATGAAGCGGTTGAACTTTGAACCTTGATGAAGTGCTTAACTCTTGCCGATGACATTGAACCTTTGAACTTGTTGAACCAAAATGGTTCAAGGTTCAATGGTTCAATGGTTGGATCCTTGATTAGATGTTTGTTGATGGATATTTTTGATTGAACCAAGGTGTTGAAGCAATCCTAAAAATGACTAAGTGTTGGAAACTGATTCTTTTGATTGAACCCACATGTAGAAGCCTTTGAACTTATAGAAATGAACCTGCATGTAAAGTCCGTAGAAACCAAGTCTGTAGTTTTCTCTAACCTTGAAAGAGTCCATAGAAATCAATTTGTGAATCCCATTGAACTTGACCTCTAGATTTCATAGATTTCTCTCCCTACTAAGTCTGTAGATTCAAGCCTACAGAGTTCATAGATTCAAGCCTACAGAGTCCATAGATTCTAGCCTACAGAGTCCGTAGATTCTAGCCTGTAGAGTCCGTAGATTCTGAGAAGCTTGAAAAATGAGGAATTTGAATGCCCAAGACAAATTTTGAAAAGGGAAGAGACAATTTTGGTATGTAGGACCAACATAGTTCAAATGTTGTCCCAAAAATGAGTGATATATTTGGGGGACAACAGGTAGTATAAATAGGTCCTAGAAATTAGGCATGATCAAGTACCCAAGTACAATGCAAACTTTCACAAAGTGGAGAAAAGGAGAAAATCCAATGTGAAAAAATTCCCCAAAAGAGATACATAGAATAAGAGAAGATGCTATAACCCCCCTAAAGATGATGTTGTTGTTGATGTAGACTATACCCCAAGAAGAGCTTGTAGATGAATGAACTTACTCTCAATGAAGGTTTTGGTAAATACATCTTCAACCTAGTTTGAATATTGGTGAAAACTCAATTTGATAAATTGACTATGAATAAACTTCTAGATAAAATGCATATGAATCTCAATGTGTTTGGTCCACTAGTGCTAAACTAGATTCTTACATATCTATATAGTATTCTAGTTATCATAATAGATGATGGTGGGCTATCTATTAGGAATGCCAAACTTAGATAGAATCCATTGAAGACAAATAACCTTAGTAGATACATTAATATCTCCCTTATACTCTACCTCTATGAATGATATAGTAATAGCATTTTGATTCTTGATAGACCAACTAATAAGACTAAAACCTAAGGAAAAACTGTAACTTGAAGTGGACTTCTAATTCTAAGTATCACCAACCCAATCTAAATATGTAAAACTAACCAAATCAACCTTTGTTCCCAATCTGTATTGAATCCTAAATCTATAAAATCTTGGATGTAGTGCAAAATCCTATTAGCTTATTTCTAGTAAAACTCATGGGGTTCATGTATGAATCTAGAGATAAGTCCCACTACATATTAAATTGTCAGGCTTGGTATGAGTAAGATAAATGAGGCTACAAACAAGCTATCGATACTAAGTGACATAGACTAAAGGTGTAGAATAGTTAGCCTCAAGCTTGAATCCTAATAGAAAGGGACTCATAAATGGATTACAATCAACCACATGAAATTGAGATGAAAGATCAAGAACATACTTGGGTTGTGTAAGTGAAATCTTTGAATCAAAATGTGAAATATCAATGATAAGGAAGTAATGCAGAAGACCCAAGTATGTCATGTCAAATCTATCCTATAGAGTTGTCTTCACTACTACAATAGATGATGAGGAACTCTTGGTGATTAAAATATCATCAACATAAAGAACCAATATCAAAAAATAGTCATCCTACCATAAAAAAGTATACATTTGGGTTTGAATGACACCTAGTGAAACTTAAAGGAGGAAGGAATCCATCTTGGTGTACTAAACATGAGGGGCCTATTTGAGGCCATAGATGGATTTCCTAAGTCTGTAAACTAAGAATGAAATATTTAATAAGCCCAAGAGGTTACTTCATGTATATCTCTTCCTCAATGTCTCTATAAATAAATGCACTCTTCACATCCATCTGATGCACATCCTAACCATGTGATGCAGCTATAGCTAGTGTGTGTCGAATCAAATTCATCTTTTCAATAGGTGCAAAGGTCTCTGAGTAGTCAATATAGGATACCTATAAAAAACCCTTGGTTACAAATCATGCCTTGTAATTATCAACTGACCCATCTGCTACAAAATTAGTCTGATATATCCACCTACATAGAATCATAATCCTTCCCTTAGGAAGTGAAGTCAAATCCCAAGTGTGATTTTTGATCAAGGAAGAATATCATTCTTGCATAACACTATCCCACTTAGGTATACTTGAAGCCTCCCAAAATGTTTGGGGATCAAAAATTTAAGCAAAGAAGGCATGTGAACTACTTTGATAATATAATTGAGTACATTTATCATCTACTAGATCCTTTACCCATGTACTTGTACTCTAAAGTGTCTTCCTTGCCCAAAGAGAATTAGAAGTGGGTGTGGGTGCATCAGGTGTTGAATCCTCATACTCTTAAACATGAATAGAGGTGGATGTAGAAGACTCTTCATCACTGTCCTCAATGTTAGAATTGGGAAAAAAGAAGATCATATCTCAAGAACCTATTTTAGATGATCTAAGTCAGAAGAAGAATAATCAATTCTAAGTGAATCCAATGAAAGAGAAGTGTCAAGTTTTGAGTTTTTAATACTTTCCTAAAAATTAACACTTATCTCTAAAAAAAAATCATGTATGGTTAGATGTAGAAGATAGTACCCATTAACACCATTTTGATAACCTACAAATATTCAAGGCTTGGATTGAGGTTCTATAGCTTTACATTTATTCTTTGTTATACATGCCATAGCTAGAGATATAAAAATCCTAAATTGATCAACATCAAGTTTCCTTCTATGCCAAGATTCAAAAGGAGTTATGCCTTTCAAAGCTTTATGATAAACCTTGTTATAATATAACAAGCATAATTAATGGCTTCAACCCAATACTTAGGTGCCAAGGACCTAGAGTGAATCATACAACTAGCCGTATCATTTAATTGTTAGGGTGTGGAGCTAAAAGCTTCACCAAGGAGCACACTTATCAGTTTTGAGTCTACACAGACACCGGCGTCGGTCAGGAGCGACTGACGTCGATCAGGAGAGTTGCAGAGACGCCGACGTCGGCAGAGGGTCAGCCGACGGCGGTCACAGGCAAGCAGCAGGAACCGACGTCGGTTACCTGTGTGTCTAAAAAGCTATTTCCGTGGACAGAAGCGAGTGTTTGCATGATGAGTTTGAGTTGTAGTCTCAAGCTCGCGTCTCTATTATTAGTAATACTATTTTTAGAGCCCTTGTTCAAGTGGCTTAACTGTTTGTTGGAAGTGCATGCTCAAGTCTCCTAATTCTATATGTAGAATTAGATCTTCCTAGCTTATTGGAGTTGTTGTAATTCATGGTATGTGAAGAACGGTACAAAATTGAATCAATCCAGGCTTGTTGGAGTTGATTGTTCTTGAGAGAGAGAGCTCTTGAGGAATAGAGATCTATTGAGAGATCTATACATCTAGGAGAGGTGTGGAAGAAAGAAGTTTCTTCAATTGTATTCCTTTTGTAAAGAGTTTGTTAATACAAGTTTTCAGGGTGGTTTCTTGTATCTCTTGTTCTTGCTATTATCTCATTCTAATTACTTGTCAATCTGATTTAATTCCGCATTTATTGCTTTCACAATTGTAATCTATTGTTGGTTGATCCCCAACAAGTGGTATCAGAGCCTTGGTTGTAGGTTCAGAGCTTGATATCCATCAAGTGGTATCAAAGCTCAGGTTCACTAACAGGTGGTTCAGATCTGTGTAGTGTGTATTGATTACAAGTTCTTATAGGGATTTCTACAGGGATTTCTATTTGAGTGGGAAAAGCAATGGCAGATGAAAGTAAATTGAGAATGGAAAAGTTCAATGGCAAAAATTACCAACATTAGAGAATGCAGATAGAGGATTATCTGTATCAGAAAGATCTCTACTTACCGTTAGGTGGGGTTGCAAAGAAGCCCAAAGACATGGAGGATGAAGAATGGGAATTTCTTGACAGAAAGGCTCTGGGGTCTATAAGACTGAGTCTAGCATCCACTATGATATCCAATCTATCACAGGCAAACTCTACGGTAGAGTTGATGACTACGTTAGCAAATTTGTATGAAAAACCCTCAGCTTCCAATAAGGTATATCTTATGAAGTAGTTATTTAATTTGCATATGAATGAAGGTGGATCTGTTTCTACTCATCTGAATGATTTCAATGGAATTGTGAATCAATTAAGTTCAGTGAATATAGTGTTTGATGATGAAATAAAAGCTCTTTTAATATTATGTTCTTTGCCTGAAAGCTAGCATGGATTAGTAATGGCAGTAAGTAATACTGCATCTGCATCAAATATTTTGAAAGTAGAGGATGTTGTTAGTGTTATCTTGAATGAGGAAATACACAGGAAAAGCACAGGAGAGGCATCTAGGAACGCTTTAAGTTTTGAGAGCAGGGGAAGGCAGAAAGAGAAGAGCAAGAAAGGCAGATCAAGATCCAAATCTAAGGGGAAAGGCAGATCTAAATCCAGAAATGACAGAAGGCCACAATGCTAGAATTGTGGAAAGATGGGGCACATAAGCAGAGATTGTTGGTCAAAACCTAAGGAGGACAATCATCACGAAGGAAAGGAAGAAGCCAAGATTGTAGGTATTGCACAAGATGCTTTAATTTTCTCTTTGCATAATAATATAGAATCTTGGGTATTATATTCTGGTGCATCTTTTCATGCTACCCCTAACAGGGAATATTTTAGTGACTATATCCATAGAGATTTTGGAATAGTGTATCTAGGGGATGATGAGCCCTGTAAAATAATTGGCAAAGGTAAAGTCCAGCTAAAGATGCAAAATAGCAACACATGGGTGTTGAGAGATGTGATGCGTGTTCCTAGCTTGAAGAGAAATTTGATTTCTGCAGGAAAGTTAGGGGATGAGGGTTGTATAGTAACTCTCACAGCAGAATCTTGGAAGGTGACCAAGGGTGCACTTGTTATGGCCAGAGGTAAGAGAGAAGGTACTCTCTATTTGTGTAATTGTGTTACTAACAAATCTCCTTCTGTATTATCTACTTCATATGTGGACGCTAAATTGTGGCACTCAAGGCTTGGCCACATGAGTGAGAAGGGGATGTCAATTATTAAGTCCAAAGGTATGCTTTCAGATTTAAAAGGCATAGATCTAGAGTTTTGTGAGCACTGTGTATTTGGAAAACAGAAAAGGGTTAGTTTTCTCAAGACTGGGTCTACTAAGAAGAGGCACAAGTTGGAGCTTGTTTACACAGACATGTGGGGACCGGCTCAGGTTGCTTCCATTAAAGGATCACAGTACTATGTATCTTTCATAGATGATGCTGCAAGGAAGGTATGGATCTATTGTATTAGAAGAAAATCTGATGTATTTGAGACTTTTAAAGTTTGGAAAGCTATGGTTGAGAATGAAACAGGTAAAAGATTGAAGTGCCTGAGATCAGACAATGGCAGTGAGTTCTGCAGTTATAAGTTCAGAGATTATTGTTATATGCATGGAATCCGTAGGCAAAGGACGGTTCCAAGGACACCTCAGTAGAATGGGATTGCTAAAAGGATGAACAGGACAATAATGGAGCATGCAAGATGTATGAGATTGCATGTTGGCTTGCCCTTACAATTTTGGGCACAAGCTGTTGACACTGCAGTGTACCTAATTAATAGAGGACCCTCTACAGCTCTGGATGGTGGTATTCCAGAAGAGGCATGGATAGGTAAAAAGGTTGATCTCTCATATCTCAAAGTTTTTGGTTGTGAAGCCTTTGTGCACATAGATAAAGAAAATAGAAAGAAGCTTGATGCTAAGTCTATGAGGTGCACGTTTATTGGCTATGGCTCAGATGATTTTGGTTACAGATTGTGGAATCTAGAAACTAACAAGTTAATCAGAAGCCGTGATGTTGTTTTCAATGAAAGAGTGATGTATTGTGATCAGCTAAGGAAGCTGAATCAATCTGAGTAGAGCAATGGTGAATTAGACGAGGTGAAAGTCCAAGATGAGCTCGCGGGAAAAAGAAATAATCACTTGCAGGAAAACACAGAGACCGACGTCGGTAGGTTAGGAACCGACGTCGGTAGTACAAAAACCGGTGTCGGCCGTACAGAGACCGACGTCGGTAGGACAGGCACTGAGGTCGGTCAGGCAGAACCGACGTCGGCCAGTAACAGGTTTGGAGGTGACCGAGGTCGGTCACTGTCAGAGAATTTGGGTGGACAGCGTGTTGTAAACGAGTCTCAGACACCCATCAGGAGGTCAGAAAGGGTGAGTAAGCCTCCAATTAGATATTCTCCTTCTTTATTTTATTTATTGCTAACTGATGGTGGAGAGCCAGAGAGTTTTGAAGAAGCAATACAGGTGGAGTCCAAGAGTCAGTGAGAGCGTGGCATGGTTGAGGAGTTGGAGTCCTTAAAAGAGAACCAAACATGGGATTTGGTTGAATTGCTAGCTGGTAAGAGAACACTCAAGAACAGATGGACCTACAGGTTGAAAGAAGGTGAGAATGGATAGATGAGATATAAGGCCAAATTGGTGGTAAAAGGATTTGCACAAAAGCCAGGTATTGACTTTGGTGAGATTTTTTCTCCTGTTGTTAAAATGACTTCTATAAGGGTTGTATTGTCTTTGGTTGCTTTCGAGGATTTGCATCTTGAGCAGCTAGATGTTAAGACAACATTTCTTCATGGAGATTTGGATGAGGAAATTTATATGGAATAGCCAGAAGGATTTGAGGTCAAGGGTAAGGAGAAGTTTGTGTGCAGATTGAAGAAAAGCTTGTATGGCCTCAAGCAAGCTCCTAGACAATGGTATTTAAAATTTGACAGGTTTATGACTGAGCATGGCTACAGTAGGTGTCAATCTGACCATTGTGTGTATTTCAAGAGATTTGATAATGGTAGATATATTATTCTATTGTTGTATGTAGATGATATGTTGGTTACAGGATCTCACATGCAGGATATCTCAGAGCTTAAGGTGAAATTAGCTCAAATGTTTGCTATGAAGGATTTGGGAGCAGCAAAGAAAATCCTTGGCATGAGCATTAAGAGAGACAGGAAAAATCACAAGTTGATATTGTCTCAAGAAGATTATGTGGACAAGGTGTTGAAATGGTTCAATATGCAGGATGCTAAACCGATAAGCACACCTTTGGCTGGACATTTTAAGTTGTGTAAAGAACAATGTCCTAATTCATATGATGAGGTAGAGTACATGAGTAAGGTTCCATATTCTTCCGCGGTAGGGAGTTTGATGTATGCAATGGTGTGTACTAGACCGGATATTGCCCAAGCAGTAGGAGTTGTAAGTAAGTATATGGCCAATCCAGGTAAGGAACATTGGAAAGCAGTTCAGTGGATCCTTAGATATCTAAGAGGAACCAGCAGTAGGCACTTGTGCTATGGAGGTTCAGATACTTATCTACATGGTTATGTAGATTCAGATATGGCAGGTGATTTGGATGGCAGGAGGAGCACTACAGGTTATGTTTTCACTGTAGGTGGAACGGCAGTTAGCTGGATATCTAAGTTGCAGAAGGTTGTTGCCTTGTCAACTATAGAAGCAGAATATATTGCAGCCACTGAGGCTAGCAAAGAGATGATATGGATGACATGGTATTGGAAGATGGTGAGTTGAAGCTGGAGAAGATCCATACAGATAGGAATCCTGCTGATATGTTAACCAAGCCGGTTACAAAGGAGAAGTTGAATCTTCATTAAACTTCTGTTGGTCTTCATGATTGAGTTGAAGATGGAGGAGCTAGAAGATGTTGCTGTATAGGTACTGGTGCAGTTGTTTATCTCCAAGTGGGAGATTGTTAGGGTGTGGAGCTAAAAGCTTCACCAAGGAGCACACTTATTAGTTTCGGGTCTACACAGACACCGGCGTCGGTCAGGAGCGACCGACGTCGGTCAGGAGAGTTGTAGAGACGCCGACGTCGGCAGAGGGTCGGCCGACAGCGGTCACAGGCAAGCAACAGGAACTGACGTTGGTTACCTGTGCATCCAGAAAGCTATTTCCGTGGACAGAAGCAAGTGTTTGCATGATGAGTTTGAGTTTTAGTCTCAAGCTCGCGTCTCTATTATTAGCAATACTATTTTTAGAGCCCTTGTTAAAGTGGCTTAACTGTTTGTTGGAAGTGCATGCTCAAGTCTCCTAATTCTATATGTAGAATTAGATCTTCCTAGCTTATTGTAGTTGTTGTAATTCATGGTATGTGAAGAACAGTACAGAATTGAATCAATCTAGGCTTGTTGGAGTTGATTATTCTTGAGAGAGAGATCTCTTGAGGAATAGAGATCTATTGAGAGATCTATACATCTAGGAGAGGTGTGGAAGAAATAAGTTTCTTCAATTGTATTCCTTTTGTAAAGAGTTTGTTAATACAAGTTTTCAGGGTGGTTTCTTGTATCTCTTGTTCTTGCTATTATCTCATTCTAATTACTTGTCAATCTGATTTAATTCCGTGTTTATTGCTTTCACAATTGTAATCTATTGTTGGTTGATCCCCAACATTAATGATTTTGTTCTTACATTCTAAAAATGCATTCTATGAAGGACTATATGTAACTATCTTCTACAAATCAATACCCTTTGTGGTGCAAAATTTCTCAAATATGTTGCTGAAATATTCAACTCCATTATCAGGTTAAATAGCCTTGTTGTAATTCCTAGATTATTTTTCAACAAGAGCTTTGAAGTCTTGAAATTATTCAAATAATTTATATTTTTTTCTTAAGGAAGTAAACCCATGTATATCTTGATAAATCATCAATGAAATTAAATGTACTTAGCCCTTGTAAAAAATAGACTAGGAAAAGGCACAAATACATCACTCTGAACTAACTTCAATGCTTGTGAATCCCTCCAAGCTTTGCCTTTGTCAAATTTTTCTTCAAGGTGATTTCCAAGAGAGTAACCCTCACAAATTACCTTAGATAATTAGACTTGAGGTAATCCTATAAACATTTCATTTTTGATAAGTTTTTCAAGGTAGTGTTATTAAAGGTGGCCAAACCAGTCATGCCATAATTTGCTAACTCCATCTGAATGAGTTAGCAATGTAGTCGAAGAAAAAATAGGTGAAAAATGTGAGAAGGTGTATAACCTAGCTTGGTGATTTACTATACCCATTGCTACTATAAAATCACTATGCAACTCCTTGATGATAATTTAATCTATTAGAAACTCAACCCTCATGCCTTTGCTGATGTGAGTGATTTGATACAAAGATAGGAGATTGGTTGAAAGAGAAGGAACACTTTGAACATTATTAAATGTTCCTCTTTTTATTTCAATAAACCCTCTCCCTATAACTAGTAAAAAAGTGTCATCATCCAAACTAAAAGAAGACATGATATAACACTCTAAGGAAGAAAACTCAACTAGTGAAGATCCCATATGGTGAGAAGCACCCAAGCCAATGAACCATGAAGATGTTTAATCTAAAAGTGATACCAGAGCCTTGCCATTTTCTTTCTCTTTCCCCTTGCCTTTTAATTTAGTATAATATTGAGTAGATGAATTATGCTTAAAGGACTCTGAAATGCCTATGTTGTTTTTCTCTAGGAGATGAGTTAGGTGATCTATTTGCTTCTTCATGAACTTGTGTTCATCATGCCCATTTTTCTTACAATAGGCACACTTAACCTTTTATTTCTTAGGTTTGTCATTGGAAGAGGAGGATTCAGTGTTGGTTTTGATAGAGTTTTATTTTTTCTTCTTCTCTTGATCCTTCTTCTTCTTCTTCTTCTCTTTGTTTGAAGTCTTTTCTTTCCTATTCCCAATAATTAGGGCTTGAAGTTTTATGGAATTCAATGTGCCCATTTGAATCAACTTGTCTTTCTTCATAGTTAAGTTGGAAATGAAAGCATCTAAAGAGGGTATTTTCCATGTAGTTCCCAAAGCACTTTTAGTGACATGTAAAGTAGAGACAAATACTAAATAATCAGGACCTAGTTTAGATAGTATAGAAAGAACAAGTTCGTCATCTTCTTTTTTATCCCACTTTTTTCAAATGGTAACTATTTAGTATTTGAAATTAGTTTTTGTAATGTTAAGGACTTGAAATTAGTGAACAAATTTTGAAGGATGTCAAAGTTTTAAGGACGTAGACTAATGAGTCCATTCTCAATCTCGTGACCTCTTATCACATCTTTCTCCCTAAATAGCTTTCCTAGAATGGTCCATACATCATGAGGTGATTTGGCAAGCTCTAAGTGAAATAAGAAATTAGGTGCTACAAAAAGACACAATAGACCATAGGTTTCATCACTATGATCATACCACTTAACTATCTCTGCATATATTCTAGGTTTAGTTTTATCATCCATGATTATCCCATATAAATCCTTACTCCTCAAAATGATTGTCATCTTAATTTTCCATTCATGATAGTTAAAAGGAGTTAATGGGTTGATTGAATTTGAATCTATTAGTGCAGAGTTGAGTTGTAATATTAAAAGTTTATAGTTGTTGTAGAAATGAAAGTGCAAGTAGAAATGAACGAGAGACATAGAAAAAATACACCCCTAAACTATCAATAGAAAATACCAGCCAATGTTGCAAATACATGTTCAAAAGATATTAGACATAATCGATGGTGCATCTAGAGCAATTAATGCAAGTCAAAAAGACAAATTTTTACAAATAAGATGAGGACATCGGGCTCTATAGATAATGCATCCAAAGATTATTGTACAATAGTGAGCAAATGAGAAAGATAAAATGATAGTTTTAATGCAAAGGGGTTTAGCCACCTGCCAAATCAGACCTCACCTTTTGATCTTCATCTAGTAAAAATATGAAGAGGTTTTAGACAATTTCTATTTCTCATCTTTAAATGAGCTCACAATACAAGATTGTTTTTATATGAAAACAATTAAAAACATTTATAATTTATTATTTTTACTAAAAAACAATAAAAAAAATAGCTCATAAGAGTTAATGACACCCTTGAATATGACACTTATTAAATTTAGTGAGTTTACAATAAAAATAGGACCAATGGAATGGTAATGAAAAATAAAGCACTTTTTTAAAACATGGTACTCAAATATGAGTTATCAAGTAGAAGTTATGGCTAATAACATTTCCCATCATTAATGACCTATTTAATGAATTTGCACTTAAAATTTTAAAAATACCAACCAAGAAAAGGGTAAGGTAGCCTTCCAACCACTCATTGGAATTGGAATTGAATCAATGACCTCCCAATCACAACACCAAGTCTTAACCAATCTTTCTATTTTCCCACTTGTGCATCTTAATGGAAACACTTCTATTTGAGTATAAAAATATAAAACAATTATTAAAAAATTAATAAAACCATTTTTTTGGTAGAATAAAGATTATTTAACTTAATTTTTGAATGATGAACCTATGTGCCACCATGAAAGAATGCACCAGTCATGTGGATCATGTGTTTTAGCACCAAGGGCAGTTTAGACACCAAACTCCTAGAGCATGTCATAGGTGCACCTTTCAGTGGCATTAAGAGGATTATGTTGTCAATTATAGACCATGTGAGTAGTAAAATCCATGTACATACTGTGTAAGCCATGAAAGAAGATCTAAACACCCTTTCTAAGTTATGATTAGTCTAAATTAGGGCATGATCATTCTAAAAATGGCATGGGAGTCTTGGAATGGCTTAGTAGGCCATGATCAACAAGAGCAGGGTGTGGAGAGGTCATGTGGTTAGTATGTAAGCAGAGAGGGGTCATGGAAGGCCAAGAAACATGTCTTTAAAACTTCCTAGATCATGAAAATATCAGAAGCTGAGTGTCCTACATGTAAGGGTACCTATGGGATGCATAAACCCTATACAAAAAACCACCTCCAAAAATTGTAATACCTATGATTTAGGAAAAATAGCTTTTTGAGGTCAACATACACCTATTTATGAAAAAAGAGGACCCTTGTTCAATTTTTCAAATTGCGTTATAAATTAGGCATTAAATTTGATCAAAGTGCATTATTGAATATCATGTTTTGATCTAGTTTACATTGACATGTTAGCACATAAGCTTTATTTGGTTTTATCTAATGTTGTTAACATTTGGATCATATGTTTCCATCTTTTAGTATGAATGGATCTTCATTAGAATGAATAAAAATTTATGGATTTATGCTTCAATGACTAATTTGACCCTTAATTGGCTAACTAATATGGTTCCATTTGTATCCAAGTTTAAATAATGACCAAAACCTAAGTCTAAACTAATTTAGCCTAAGTTATTATTAAAATGGATTCATATTTTTGATGGGTCACTTTATAACATCTTAGTCTTAGTTTAATTTTAGCTAAAGTTTTAATCAAGTTTATTAAGTCATTAAAAATTTAGTCTAAGATTTATGCTAAGTCTCTATATATATCAAACCCTTATCCTTTGATTTTAATATTTGTAAGTATGAATTAAATGCACAACTACCAAGTGTCAAATCCTCACTTGATCAAATCAAAGATCAATGACTTGTGGGTGATCGAATAAGTCAATAAGTCAAATTTCCCCAGATCAAATATCGATGGTGCATATTCCTACATACAAATCCCGATTGATGATTCCTATTGAAGGCTAGGGTCAATAAGTCAAGATAAAAGATCGATGATGCACATTCAACCATGAAAATAGAGATATAATGGTGAGAATGAATTTAATATGTCAATAGATCATAGATTTAAATTAAT
The DNA here is from genome assembly GCA_037957365.1 of Torreya grandis. Taxonomy (NCBI): domain Eukaryota; kingdom Viridiplantae; phylum Streptophyta; class Pinopsida; order Cupressales; family Taxaceae; genus Torreya; species Torreya grandis. Next base: position 1,073,116 of record JARHVA010005003.1, read on the forward strand.
TTGTGGTATGTGTCATGCTCATGATGAATTAGATGCAAATAAATGGACCACATTTAACCATATGTTTGATAAATCAATGGCATGTGTTTAATCATGTAGATGGAGATCGATGACACATGTTCAACCATGAAGATGGAAATTGATGGTGCAAATGGAGTCAATAAGTCAATGAGCCTAAATTATATGCTAGGTTACCACATGGTGTAAGATCATTAACCAGATGGAGACTGTTAGTAGGGTACACACGAAGCACATAGAGATTCCAAGTGTCACAATCTCAAAACCTCAGATCAAATATAAACAATCGCATTGAAATTCAAGATGAGGAGGCTCCCAAGGAGATTGACAAAGAAAATTTGAATGAGTTATAGGAGGAATGAGATGATGACATGTGTCCAAAGTGATAACGATCACATTTTAAAATTAAGTAAGTAGCATGGCGAGGAGATGCCACATAGGTAGACATGTCAAATCAAAATATTTTGTGGCCCTGAGCATGTAGAGGTATAAATATGATATTAAAATATGATCTAAGTCATTGAATCACATCTTTTAAACTCTCTTTCCACCACTAAATCTTAGTTGAACCTTCAAAAGTCTGTAAGATGTACAAAATATCCCTAAATTATTTGTGGATTCACTATTTTGAGCCAAAAGAGTTGAATTATCATTTTCAAGAGGACAGTTTAATTAGGATTATAGCAATGACAACATATGGATATAATTTAAATAAAGTGGTTGAATTATAATTATCATTATATGCATAGGGCTAAGTATTCAAAGACATAGTGTTTGTGTCTCCTTCATTAAACACATGAGACAATGATTAATCAAGTTTTATTTAGACCATTGAAAACTAAAGAATTTTGACCAAGGAAGAGGAGAAGCTACTCCTGGTGAAGAGACTCTATGATGACATCATGGTAATTTAGATGACATGACTCCATTATGTTTTTTCTAAACCATAGGTATTGCATTATATCAATATCCTGAGTCCTATTTTCAAAGATGCTAAAATTGACAAGGGTATGCTCATTCATGAACCTAGTTTGTGGAAAATTGCATACATCTCCACTATTTATTTTGAGTCTTATTATAAATTACCTAGGCCACAAATATACCTAACCTCTATCAATACATGGGCCAAGAAGCATACCATGATCGATATCCTCAAAAAATGACAATATAAATACATTTTTTTGGAAAATACCAAAACATAAGGGGGATATGGGAAGAGAGTGAAATAGATAAGAGATAAAAATAACTAAAACACATCGAGAAATAGCTAGAAATCCTAAAATTAATAAAAACTTAATTTGAAAAAAAAATCAACAAAAACAAAAAAAACTTAAAATAATACAATTTTAAAATTTATAAATTACCCTATAATAACATAAGGTGCCTACATATATAATTAAAGTTTGGTTTTTAGCTCTCAGTGTAATTTTTGTTATGAGCACTAACAATTTTGATCGAATATTTTTTACATATATATAAATAAAATTTTCCACTTTATAAGCACATGTTTGAGTTAACCATATTAACTTGTCATGCTTATGAACACTCTAATCAACCTTGATAGGATCTAAACTTTTTTTATTATGCATTGTATATGATTGACAATCAACTATAAATTGTTACATGCTTAAAAATATGCACACCAGAAGATGTTTCAAGTGTTTGTTAAATTAAATGTATGTAAATATAATGATTTTTAATATTTATGAGAATAAAACACTTCTAATATGAAAAATTGTATTAAAATTTTGTAATTGATAGGTCCCTAAAAAATGTAGTCGTCAACAATTTCTTAATTGATAGGTAAGGTTAAGTATAAATTCCAACCCTAAATTTAATGAGGGAGTGGTAATCAATGGTAAAAATAACATTATATTTCACATAAGATAAATGATAACAACATATTTACATTGATTTTGATTTTTATATTTAAAATATTATTTGTGGACTTCCATGCAGAAGTTTTGAAAACCAATTAGTAGCTCAATATTGTTCTCTCAACAACATATGATTATAGTAAGCTTGAGGTATGTGTAAAGAATAAGTCAAGAAGCATCACATATATTATTTCTAAGTGGAAAGTGACATGGAGATATACATAACAAACATCATGATCCTCATCTAGAAAAGAAGATCTAAGATTAAAAAAATCATATTTTCTCAGATGAGGGTCATGATGTTTATTATTTGTATTAAAATAGCTTAGGATATATATTTTTATATAGGTATCTCTAGGACACTTCACAAATACGTTGACTCTATAAAATTGTGATAAGCAACAATTAAGGTGTGAGAAATCAAGCCAAGGTAGAATATACAAAGAAGATTAGATAATCAATGAGTTTTTTTAAAAATAAAAATTGATAAGTCCTCTAAAAAAATATTTTATCTTTTACAAACTATTTTTTAATATGCTAGTTATTGACTTTATTTATTAATTATGATAAAAAAAACTTATTATACATTAAGTTTTTAATTGTTAGATGTTAAAAAAATATTCAATATAACTGCATTCTTCATATAACTGAGAATTGTTGTCCATTTTATGAATAATAAAATTAATAAATTATATTTTTTATAAAATAAAAATTTCCAATAATATCAATAACAATAAATTGATTTAAATATTAAATTTCACTCAAAATTAAAAGAATAACCTTTGACGTAATGCCAATTTAATTGTGCATGTTTATTAAAATTTTTGTACAATTACATAAAAATGGTGACACACATTACAACACTAATTGTGATGTAGAATTTCCAACAAGGTAATTTTTTTCAATTAAAAACATGTTTTTGTTGAATTGATTTAAACAAATATTTATTAAAATTCAATCTTTCAATAGTGTACTATATCAAAAATAGCATACCAGGTATAATGTAAATGTTTCACCCATGTATTCTAGTGTAGTGCAATGTCTACTTTATATGACATTTCATGCTATAATAATTATAAATAAATACTTCAAATATTATTCTTTTGTAAATGCTTTGAATTCACAATGAAGCTCTCTTAAATGATATGTATATCTATATGTTATTCCTTTCACATCCTAAATTTGTTAATGCATCTATGTATTTATAGACTTCATAACTTCAAATTATGAAAATAATGATGTGTAAGCTAACACACAAAATGTAAAACAACTGTTAAAATGATTCTAAAAACATGGGGGACCAAAATCAAGGTCAAAAGGGCTCACTCATAAAAATTCCCCAAAACCTTACATTCACGGTTTTATGAAAACAATGAAAATATAATTATAGTTCTGGGGAAACATCAAAACATAAGGGGGACATGGAAAAAGAGTGAAATATAGAATAGATAAAAATAATTGAAACACAACAAGAAATAGCTAGAAAACCTAAAACTAATTAAATTTTAATTTGAACTAATAATCAATAAAAACAAAAACAATTTAAAATAATAATATTTTAGAATTAATAAATTACCCTATACCAACATAAAGTACCTATATATACAATTAAAGTTTGATTTTTATTCTTGATGTAATTTTTATTATGAACCTTGACAACTTTGATAGAATATTATGTGTATGTATGATATACATACATACATACATACATACATACATACATACAAAGCTTTCCACTTTCTAAGCATAGTTTGAGTTAACCTTATTAACCCTTTAGGTTTATGAGTTCACTCTAATCAATCTTAGCAGGCTATAACCTTTTCTTTTGTGTTGTATATGATTCACAACCAACCATAAATCATTATAGACTTAAAAATAAGCAAACCATAAATTTTTAAAGTATTTTTAAAATTAAATATATCAAAATATAATGATTATTAATATTTATGAGAAGACAAACATTTTTAATATGAAAAATTGTATTCAATTTTTTTTAATTTATAGGTCCAAAGCTGTAGTCATCAACAATTTAAATTGACGAGTAAGGTTAGGTTTAAATTCCAACCTGAATTTAATGAGGGAGCGGTAGTCAATGATAAAAATAAAATTGTATTGCACATAAAATAAATTATAGCATCATATTTACATTGATTTTATTTTCTCTATTAGAAATTATTATTTGTAGACTTCTAAGTAGAATTTTTAGAAATTAATTATTAATGATATTGTTGTCACAACAACATGTGATCATAGTAAGCTTGAGGTATGTGTACATAATGAGTCAAAAAGCATCACATTTATCCTTTCTTAGTGTAAAATCACATGGAGATATACATAACAAATATCATGATCCTCATTTGTAAAAAAAAAAGATTCAAGATAAAAAAATTCAAAAGTTTGTAGATGAGGGTCATGACGTTTGTTATTTACATTAAAATAATTTAGGATAAATTTTTTATATATAGTGATATTTAGGATTTTTCACGAATAGGAAAACTTTAGAAAATTATGTTAAGCAACAATCAAGATGTGAGAAATCAGGGGAAGGTAGAATAGATCAAGAAAATTAAATAATCAATGAGTTGTTCTTTAAAAAATTTGATAAGTCATCTAAAAATGTATTTAATCTTTTATAAATTATTTTTTAATATGTTAAATATTGATTTTATTTATTAATTGTGATAAAAAAAATTATTGTACATTTAATTTTTAATTGTTAAATATTTGAAAAATAATATCATCCAATATAACTTTAAAAAAAAATATAACTGAACATTATTGTCTATTTTATGAATAATAATATTAATATTTAAAAATAAAAAAATAAAATAAATTATTATATATTTTCCCAATAATATTAATAATAATAAATTGATTCCCCTTCTCCATTGAATTTTAAAAGTTAAAAGAAAAATAAAAAAATAATTTACAATTCATAATGCACCGTGCATCATAATTTATTATTTATTTAGTCAAAATAATTTATTGAAAATTACTACTAAAAATGTGTTATTGGTTAGCATCAAATACTTTGATACAATTTTCATCACTTAAAACATTATATTAAAGATTATTTTTTATTTTTATAATTATTTTTCAACTTGATTATGATACCCAAAAAAAAGTGATACAAATTAAAGTTAATCTATTACTATCAATTATATTATAAGAATTTCGAGAAAAAACAAGGGCACTGAGTGTCAAGTTCCTACAGGGAGTTTGAATTGTTGGAGCTAAAATCACATGAACAACAATTACACAATTTGTGAGAAAACAATATGTCAATGCACATTTTCAATAAATAAATTGCCAAGCAAACTAGTGTTCGATTCCCTTCAAATTAAAATGTTTTTATGAAAAAACACCAAGATAGTCTTAATCTTACTAACTTAATTTTAAAAATACATATTTAATTTAAAAAAAAAAACATAATTTCTATCTTACTCAAATTCACCACTAATTTAGCTTTTAAAAAACTATAAAAATGCACTATAAGGTGATTTTGTATCGTACAAGAGTTTATCTCTGGAAGAGGTTGTCAAAGGAATGGACCCTATGGTAGGATATTATAAGCTAATTCATATCATTTCAACATAGTGGCACATCAAAAAAACCAAGCTGACTTCACCTCTCATTGTTAAACAAGTATAATATTTATACTAGTGACGGGCATAAACAACTAGCAAAAAAAGAGAGTTAAGATCTAGTGAAAGGCAAGATATAGTGTGACCGGTGCACTTTTTTTGTTGGTATGCTGTAACTACAGATCTGCATGTTAAAATTAAGTCCATAGTGAGTAGAAACAAAACTATTGTAATAGTCTTAAACAGATGCGAAGATCTGAGTATACATTGGTTTTGGTGTTAAACGATTTCCTTTCGGGTTCGTATAATTATGTGTTTGTGAATATAGTCATGGAATTGTAGTAACTTCAATGGGAGATATAAAGAATGGTAAGTGTTCACCTCATTGTTATTAAGTTGTAGAAATGTTGGATTGGATTCAAATTTGAGTCTTAAATGTGAACATTAGTGTACATATGAAACTACAATCTTGTTCCTAAGAGTGAATACTGAGCAAAGATACTCATAAAAGACATGCACATTGATTTCTCAAACAAACCCATTTCTGAAACTCATAAAAAACATGTAAAAAATCCATCATATAAATCCTAGCTTACTAAGAGTCCTGTAATTTTTACAATGCATGGAATTTTTTGAATGCCCCATAAACATCAGAGATAAAAAGATGACCTGGGATTTAATATTTCCAATTTTTTTGGTCAATTGGGTGACCTCCTTGCACCTATGCTCAATCGAGGCCACTATTGCCTCTAGCCCTTTTGTAGTTTCAAGAGAACCCTACATTTGATGGTGGTGGTTGTGAATGTTGTTCTGATTATTACCATTTTTTTTCTCATTGTTGGGTTCCAACTTCGGCTTCTCGAGAGGTGTTTCCATCTAGGGTATTAGCAGGTGGGTTTTTTTAAATGATGTTCTCTAGGAAATCTTAGGTTTGGAGGAAGAAATGCATGGAAAAGCCCTACTTCGATAAAATTAAGACCACCCAAATGGAGAAAATATGGCTCAAAAGGAAGAAAATGCCTTATACTAATTCCAACCCCAAGAAAAGACCTGATACCAATACCAACTACTCACACCAGCCTTAGGAGGGAGAGGGTGGATTCTGTTTGTGTTCTATTAATGAATCGTAAGACCTGCTAGGAGATGTAGAGAATAATTGAATGCACAATTTGTGTTGAGAATTACTCAAACAAAAATAAATCATTCATTCAGTGCATGCATTGAGTCTATTGGAATGAATGAATACAAAGCAGATATGACATTACAGAGTAGATACAATAAATGTCAGCACTCTCATAAGGAGATTTGCAGGAAGCCATCAGAGAGGCAACATCCGTTCATTTTTTGTTTCATGGAAAATAAGTCTTCACACAAGTGTTGAAGCATTTACATGGTTGACACTGCATTTTCCAAGCTGCCCATTGCTGATATCCAATTGCTTAAAATATCAGTGTGACAATCATAATTGTCTTGATACTAGCAATGGATGCAATTAACTATTTATTCTACCCTGTCCATGGTTTGGATTTCAAGTCCATTAATTGTTTAGAACCATGTGACACTAGTAGGAACATGAAAACTATTTAGCCAATTAAATTGTAGTAAATATTAATATTTTATAGTCCTAATTAAATAGCTTGTAATTTAAATATAGAAAACCATTACATATTTTGTAGCACGGAAATCACTATTTTTTGATTGGGCAGAGAAGAACTGATTAATAAGAGGTTAATGTTAAATGAAGGCAATAGTCCCTCCCTTCGAGACTAATAACCCTTTATCTAAAAGTTTGAGTCCATTTTATACCTCTCCAAATTACAATAATATTATAAATACTATAACAAATATAAATAAAAAATACTTCACTATGCCCTGAGTATTTTAAAAAGAAAGAGTTAAATCTTTATGCAAAAGGTTTTAAAAAAAACATTATAGCTGATAATTAATTTGAGGTCCATTAATTGTTTAGAACCATGTGATGCTAGTAGGAACATGAAAATTGTTTAGCCAATTAAATTGTAGTAAATATTAATATTTTATAGTCATGATTAAATAGCTTGCAATTTAACTATAGAAAACCATTGCATATTTTGTAGCATGAAAATCACTGTTTTTTGATTGGGCAGAGAAACACTGATTAATAAGAAATTAATGTTAAATGAAGGCAATAGTCCCTCCCTTCGGGACTAATAACCCTTTATCTAAAAGTTTGAGTCCATTTTATACCTCTCCAAATTACAATACTTGAGTATTTTAAAAAAGAAGAGTTAAATTTTTATGCAAAAAGTTTTAAAAAAATATATTATTAATTTGAGGTATTTTATTAAATAAAAATAGATTTTATATTCTAATGTTTTCTATGAATTAATTTTAGAAAGATTTTTTCATAAACCTATAATAATTTAAAATCTAGGTCAAGAAAATTCCATAAGAATTGTAAAATTTACAAGTGAAAGTGTGGATTCTAGAGATTAATTATTATCCATTTACATGATATGCCAGTAAAACTAGTCCAATTAAAAAAAAAGGCATGTAAAGAACTACGTCTATGAAATTAAATGACTCTTTAAAGACATAAACTTGCCTTAAAAAGTACTCTTAAACATGAAGCACCAATTTAAAATGGTCCAAAAAATCTATGGAGGTCGAGGGAGCTTGCCTTACCGTAAGACGCTCCAGCCAAAAGAACGCCATCCTAGACCATAAGACGCTAAAGTCAAAAAGAAGGCCAACAAAAATTGTACAATATTATCACAGATTTTTAACCATGGTGTAAAATTATCAGTATTTTTTAACAATGGTATAATGTTTGGCCATCCGACTGTGACGTGATCGCAGGCTAGAGGTAAACACGGCACCGTAATCTCCGGTTGAAGGAAGAAATTGTGGAAGTGAAATGAAAACGTTAAACGCCTTGTTATGTACGATGGATGGCAGGGGAAACCTACGCTAACACCAAGCGTTTTGCACGCTATCAATTAACAGGTCAATCACAATCTTAATGGGATTCTTGCGCGCACAAATTTTCTTGGCCTTCTTTTGGCTGTAGTATCATCTATTATAAAACAATGCAGTGTAATCCTGTGGTTTACCATGACTTTCTATGCTGTACATGCCTTCCCTCCTACGTAACAAGCTTTCAAAGTTGTCGCTTCACTCACAGTTGATTGAAACACGGTAAGTCAAGATAGCGACAGAGTGTCAAGGAATTCTTGGACCACAATTTTTCTTTGGCATTCTTTTCCTTGTAACTTCCCTTTTGAAAAGCATTCTTACAGTCTAACATCATATCGGTGAAATGACAACAATATACCATTAACATATTGGTGAAATTGATGACTCGACTATAATTTTTTTAGAGTCGAGATCACTCAATTATAATATCTGAATAAAAGAATTATTTATGGTAGTGTTGGTCAGTGTTGTTGTTACTTACTTTCTCATGTTCCAAACTGTTCTCCACAACAACCAACCGCCAAAAACAAAAAAACCTAACATAATTTCAGGATAACAATAATGACTTACTTTTAATAATAGGCAATTTTCAATGTCACTTTCTATACAGTTATAAGTCTTATAGTGAGAGTTAAACATGTTATTAGTTTGAAATGAGATTATAAATTTCAATTTTTTCTATTCTTTAATATTTTTCATTTAAAAAGAAAATATTTGAAAAAATTTACACATTTACCATTTCAATTCATTTTTTCATATTTTTAATTTATTTTTTCTACAAAAGTTAGTTGATATATAACCTCGTTCAATATAGATATTTTATTGAAATTTAATTTTTAAGTACCTCAATAATCATTATGTTAAGAAAAAAAAAGTTTAAAAAAAGAATCAATTTTAATAATTAAATTGTAAAATAGAAGAAGATTGAAGTTGAATTTATTAAGGTTTTATTTATGTATGTAGTTATGATGTTTACTAACTTATTTGTTTATCCCACTACATCTACAAAGATTTTTATTTCTATTTAATATTTATAGCCCTAATTTTATCTCATTTTTAAAATAGCTTAAATTTAAATTATAATTTAAATCTCACATAATAAAATTATTATTATAGAAAGTAGAGAACACATCGCTAAAGTAAGCACAAATATTAATTCTAAAAATGTAGATTGAAATAAGAAACATAATCATTCCTCTTACTCTAAGCACAAATATTCATTCTAAAAGTGTAGGTTGAGATAAGAAACATAATCATTCCTCTTACTCTATTAATGTTAATGTGCTCCTAGCATTCAATGTTGTAGTCTATATTTTAAAATGATATGAAAATATTAATTTCATAGTTTACTCTATCAGACCTTGTATCTCATCTAAGCAATCTATTACAACTTGGGTTAATTATGCATAGGATCCGTTTTTAATTAATATTTGAAAAATCAAGAATATAATCAAAGGTTTTTTTCACATTTTTTTTTGTTGAATAATAATATATCCAAGCTTGATGCTCTATGCATCCTTACTGATTCAAAAAAAAAAAGAAATTGTCCAAGCATTGCATACAATTATAACTATTGGTTCATAAATAGCGCATTTATGGTGTTATCATGCTGGACACAAAACTTTCTCTAATCAGAGAAAACCACTCACAATGTTATCATGGGGTTTAATTGCTCAACAGATCGATTAAGTTTGTGGGACCTTTTGGATGAAATTAACAAACCCTTGGATCATATTCTCTATCACAAGCCAACCCAATTTTACTCAAATTGGCCCATAAGATGATCAACATTGAGATTGACATCACTAAATATTTATTAGTGATGATTAGCATTTTATATCAATAGTCATCACATTTCCCATATTGTATTTTACATCACCTTTTGAAATACATGTTTTCATTGCCAATCTTTAGATCATAAGTTACATGATTTTCCTTTATTAGCTCATCTATATAACACTCCAGTATTGACACCTAAAATAACATTCACAAAGTAAGACAGTTAGACCACCATTAGTGGAAAACATCTTTCTTTAATAAATAAAAACCCAAATCCTAGGGAAACATTTCCTATCCCTAAACTACTGAAACAAGTGTACAATTTGCTTAAAAATATACCATCTCTAACATAGTCAATCCATCAAATGTAATCTTTGGTCTCTATGAATGCTCATAATATATTTCTAGCATAGAAAAGGAAAGAACATAATTTTTATGTGGTCATTTCTTTCATTTACTTGGAGGTTTTGTATACCAAATCATAGTGGTGGTAAATCTCCTTGGGGGAATAATGGCCTAGGAAAACAAAGACTTGTCCATTTCTCTTGACAATGTTTTACAGAATAATTAGAATGTTTTTCTTAGTAATTAGTTTGTACCTCTAACTGAGTTTATAGATGATCAAGGGGTGAATTTCATGGAGTATTACACTACATAAATTTTCTCTCATGAAATGTATGTAGCTTGACATAAATTTAAAGAAATATTTCTTGTAGATTTTCTTTTTTAATGGCTTAGTGCCTTCAATGTGAATTTTCATCTAATCTAAATTAAAATATTTTCCTTCATACTTGAAACTACATTAAAATGAATTTGTTATGATGTGTTTCATTTTAACATAAATTATAATGAAGAGGGGCACAATGACACTACCATTTCATTCTCTTTACGTCTTTCTAATATTTATATTCCTTGGGGTCAAGACCCTATGCAACATACCTTGGGGGATAAATCTTGATATTGGATGTTGGGATTTATGGTTAATAAATTTTTATATGCCTAATGATGATATCAGGAGTGTAGAGTTATGCTTATGGCTTCCTAATAATATTCCCTTTAATTATTGGCTTGTTTATTGTTATTTTAATATGTTGTCCCCTGAAGATAAAGAGGGAATTCTTGCCGACAATTTTTATTGGCATTCTTTTCGCTGTAACTGCCAATTATTATTTCCACTTATGAACGAGTGGCCGACAGCGTCATGGTTGCTTTACATTTTTCTTGCAAGAGTCAAGTCCAAATCTACTTTTATTTGAGCACAGATCGGATTTTTTCTATACGCAGTGGCCGACAGCGTCATGGTCGCTTTAGATTTTTCTTCCAATCTACTTTTATTGTTTTTTTCTATTCGTTTTCCGTCCTTTTCTTGCACGACGCTGTTGTTCTTTCATCAAATCTAATCAACTTTAATTATAGTTAAAGTCGGTGGTGTTTCCGTCAACACATTTTCCCTTGAGCACTTTAATGGAATCCAATTAACTTTGAGTACAGTAGGGGTCGGTGCATGTTTTTTCTTTACACATTTTATATTCTTTTTTAGTAGTTGGTTCAAGGAAACTATTCTTTAATTAAATTTAATCAAATTTTGATATATAATATAAATGGTTAAATATTTTTTTCTAACCATTTTCCATTTTTTTTTAATTGGTTTTTTTTAATGAAATTGTTTCTTAATTAAATTTAATTAATTTTTATTTATTATAATAAATGTTGATATATATTTTTTCAACACATTTTCCTTCCTTTTTCTTAATTGTTTTTTCAAAGAAGTTACACTTTAATAAAATCTAATCAACCTTCTGTACAATACAAGTCATGGTATAAGTCACCACAATTTTTTTTACAAGTTTCCTAATTATTTCTTAAGGATGTTAATTGAAGGCTGGAACATCCAGCTACACTTACATATAAACAGCATTTATTGATACCGGAAGCATTTTCATGCACGGAGCCCTACCACATTTTTGTCTAAACCATGCTTAGACACTAAACCATGTTCAACCATTACTTACGTAACTAATCCAAAGATAACTCATTTTATTATGGTTATAAGTCGATGCGTGTTTTCCTCTACACATTTTCCTTTTCTAAAATTGTTCCCTTAAAAACGCTACACTTTAATCAATTCCAATTAAATATTAGTATAATAGAGGTCAATGCATGTTTTTAATCTACATATTTTATCATTCTTCATAGTTATTGGTTCAAGAAACCTACTCTTTAATCACATCCAATCAAATTTCTAGTACAATATAAACCAGTGCCTATTTTGATCTTCACATTTTTCATCCTTTTATATGATTGTTCCCTAAATAAACTATTTTTTAATCAAAAGCAATCAACTTTGTTTCCATACAATTAAGTACATGTTAAATTCTCTATAAATTTTGTGTCCTTATTCATAATTATTCCATAAGGATGTTGCTCTTTAATCAAATCCAATCAACTCTTAATACAATACAATTCATTGAATATTTTTCTCTATACATTTTCATCCTTTTTTCTAATGGTTCTATAAGGAAACTGCTCTTTAATAAAATATAATCAAATTTTACTTCATTACATGTAGTTAATATTTTTCTCTACACACTTTCCTTCCTTTTTTTCCAATTGTTACATCAAAGAAGTTGTTCTTTAATAAAATCCAATCAACTTTCACTAAAATACTAGTTGTTTATTTTTCTCTACATGTTTTCCTAATTGTTTCTCAAGGAAGTTGTTTGGAGGCTCGAACATCCATCTCACTTGCATATAGATTACATTTATTTATTTACATTGGATGCATTTTCATGGGCATATCTGATTCGAGCAACATTTCAAGTGACAATTCAGGTGACGGTTCTACCTCAATTTGTGGTAGAACTTTCGGAAGCCATAACTTTTACACCATAGCTCCGTTTGACTCCTCGTTTGAACCATTGAAAAGATAAGAACAAAGAGAACACAATGAGATGACATGGAGATATGATCGATGGTTTTTGACCGTAAAAATCTAATGAAAATATCCTTAAGTTTAATTTTAATAGTGTAGTCTAAAAATAGTAATTTTTCTAATTTTGTAATTTTGTAAATCGTGGAAGTAGGACCACTTCATATCTCTCGAGATTGGGGACCTTACACATCCTCTTTCTTCCTTCAAAGTATGTATAAAAATAGATTTAGCTTGAAAAGGCAATCAAACATCTCTTCCCAAAGATAGGCATATGTTATATATGTAATTTTGAGCAATAAGAAATCTCGTCCTAGAGATAGGCAAATATTGTATCTACAATTTCGAGCAATAAAAAATCTCTTCTCAGAGATAGCGTTATTATTTGTGTGTTCTTGAAATATTCTTCAACCAAGAATTTCAAGTTTTAGATCAAGATCCCGCCCACATTTCATTTACAACCATGCTTAGAAACTATACCATGTTCAATGATTACTTAAGTAGTTAATCATGGGATAACTTAATTTATGGAAAGTTGCCCTGCTTTATGGTAATATTTTGGTTAGCACATAATTGTCACTGAAAGGAGGGTTTACTTTTAAGGGGGAAGGTACAGATTGTAGATGATATAAAATTAGGTCACAACTAAAATTAATCAAATCTAGGGTAAATAATTTAGAAAATGATCTCATTACATGCAGGGAAATAAATTAAAAATATCTAAATATTAAAATGTATAATCTTGGAGTTTCATCACATTAGTGGAAAGTAATAAGTTTTAGCAACTTCATTTGAGATGATCAACATATCATAATACTGTCCTTTGTTTACTATCTATATAATGTGTACCCATTCTACAAAATATTTTTGTGTTAAGGAAAACAATCCATCTAGCCTTGTCTCCTTACTCCTCATGCATTCTCACCCACTATTAATGACAACCTAGCACTATATCCGTGAATGCATGCTTAAGGGTTGCCACACATTTGATAAGGCTGATGGAAAGGACCTGTGGTCTTATGGGAAAGACAACCCACTTGTGGAATGGTTTGTGATCTAAGACAAAAAGAGCCACATCATGAGCTTCAACATGTTGGGTGGAAAGCATAGGCTCAATAATTATCACTCTGTCACTACATTGAATTAGGTGGTGATGGAGAATGTAAAGTGGTGGATGCTTGTGCTAGAGTTGTATATGGTGGATGTGCCTTAGGGCAATACCAAGGACACTTTAATGTTCATCGATATCATTATCTATTATAATTTGTAGTTGTTGGATCAGTTATTCAAGTATCTTTCCTATAACAACAAAAACATGTTAAATGAAAGGTATAATGCTTTAAGTTGGATGTCTTTTATTTTGCATGTTGGGTGGAAAGCATAGGCTCAAGAATTATCACTTTGTCACTACATTGAATTAGGTGGTGATGGAGAATGTAAAGTGGTGGATGCTTGTGCTGGAGTTGTATATGGTGGATGTGCCTCAAGGCAATACCAAGAAGGACACTTTAATGTTTGTCAATATCATTATCTACTATAATTTGTAGTCGTTGGCTCAGTTATTCAAGTATCTTGTCCTATAACAACAAAAACATGTTAAATGAAAGGTATAATGCTTTAAGTTGGATGCATTTTATTTTACTTAAATCCAAAGCCATGAGTGTCAAGCCTCTCCTTGGAGCCATGAATACAAAATAGTCCTTAGACAACACTTCAAAAGTGACAATTAATTGAAGTTGACAATCCATTTAACCACATAAGTTGGATTTTATGAATTGAAAATCTATGTAAATCAGCTTTGTACAACATAAATAAGTGGTAATTTACTTGGTTTTGTTCCAGCATGTTATGGTTTGGTGTTGGACTATTGTAATAACTCCACCTATATAACTTTCAAACTAAATTGATTTTTATATGATTAACATTTTTAAGACAAACCCATCTTTGAACATTTACCTTATTCAAAAAATGAATGGACCACATCATGCAATCTATGTGGAAGATCTTTGTTCACACATTTATTGTAACATGAAGTGAATAGATGACAATTATATGTCATGCCAATGCATTGAGTAATAAAAAAGGAGCTTAATTACTTCTACACTTGGATCCTCTCATATTATCAAATGTGTATTATTATGTCCATGGAAGTACCTTAAGATTGGAAAATATAAATGATTTTAATGTGAATACCACATAATGGAGATATTTTTCATAATATATGTGTTATCCTTTAAGTATTATGAGGGCATTGTTGTTGTTGTAGGATTTTAGAATGAGTTGCTTGGTCGTGAGTTGCTAGTGGAAAGACCAAACTCTGATAGATGGCAAGTAGAATTTGCTTTGAAAATTGAGGTTTGGGAAAAAAATATGCATATAAAATAAAAATTACATTTAATATACACATTAATATATTTTGATTTACTTAAAATTTTGCGATTAATCCTTGGATAACTTTTTTTACTATGGTTATAAGTTGATGCATGTTTTCCTCTACACAATTTTCTTATTCCCTTAAGGACATTGCACTTTAATCAATTCCAATTAAATATTAGTATAGTAGGGGTTGGTGCATGTTTTTTCTCTACACATTTTATCATTCTTCATAGTTGTTGGTTCAAGAAACCTACTCTTTAATCAAATCCAATCAAATTTTAGTACAATATAGGCTATTACATGTTTTGATCTACACATTTTCCATCCTTTTCTATGATTGTTCCCCTAAATAAACTATTTCTTAATCAAAAGCAATCAACTTTTTTTCAATACAATTAAGTACATTTTAAATTCTCTATAAATTTTATGTCCTTATTCGTAATTGTTCCCTAAGGATGCTACTCTTTAATCAAATCCAATAAAATTTTAATACGATAAAAATCATTGAATATTTTTCTCTATACATTTTCTTCCTTTTTTGTAATGGTTTTGTAAGGAAACTACTCTTTAATTAAATCCAATTAACTTTTACTAGAATACATGTAGGTATATATTTTTATATACACATTTTCCTTCCTTTTTTCCCAATTGTTACCCCAAGTAAGTTTCTCTTTAATAAAATTCAATCAACTTTTAGAAAATACAAGTAGTTGCATTTTTTTCTCTACATGTTTTCTTAAGTGTTATTCAAGGAAGCTTCTTGGAGGCTCGAACAACCTTCTACACTTGCATATAGACTACATTTATTTATTTAAACTGGAGGCATTTTCATGGGTAGAGCCCTCCCACATTTCCTCTAAACATTGTTTAGACAATATACCATGTTCAACGATGACTTACATAACTAATCATGAGATAACTCATTTTATTAAAATTTGATCTACTTTGTGGGTAATATTTTGGTTAGCACATAGTTGTCAATGAAACAAGGGTTTGCTTTTAAGGGGCTAGGTGCAAATTATAGATGATATAAAATTATGACATAACTAAAATTAATCATATTTGACATAAATAATTTATAAATTGATCTCATTATATGTAGGAAGGAAATTAAAAATATATAAATATCTAAATGCACAATATTGGAGTTCCATAAAATTAGTGAAAAATAATAAATTATAGTGAATTCATTTGAGATGATCAAAATATATTAATATTGTCCTTTGTTTACTATCTATATAATGTGTACCCATTCTGCAAAGTGTTTCTATATTGATGAAAATAATCCATCTAGCCTTGTATCATTGCTCCTCATGCATACTCACCCACTATTAATGATTACCTAGAATCATCTCCATGGATGCATACTTAAGGGTTTCCACACATTTGAGAAGGCTCATGGAAAGGACTTGTGGTCTTATGGGAAAGATGGCCCACTTATGGAATGGCTTGAGATCTTAGCTAAAAAGAACCACATCATGAGATTCAGTGTGTTGGGTGGCAAGTATAGGCTCAAGAATTATCGCTCTATCACTATATTGAATGAGGTGGTGATGGAGAATGTAAAAGTGGTGGATGCTTTTGTTGGAGTCATATGTGGTGGGTGTGCCTTAGGGCAACACCAAGAAGGACACTTTCATGTTTGTTGATATAATTATCTACTATAATTTGTAGTCTTTAGCTCAATTGTTCAAGTAACTTGTGGATATAACCAAAAAAAAACATGTTAAATGAAAGGTATAATGATTTAAGTTGGATATGTCTGTTGTTTTGTTTAAATCTAAATCCATGAGTGTCAATCCTTGCCTTGGAACCATGAATAAAAAGTAGTCCTTAGACAACACTCGAGTGACAATCGATAGAAGTTGAATATCTATTTAACCACATAAGTTAGATTTGATGGATTGAAAATATCTGTAAATCAGATTTGTACAATATAAATAGGTGATAATTTGCTTGGTTTTGTTTCATTATGTTGTGGTTAGGTGTTGTACTATTGTAATAAAACTAACTTGATTTTTGATATGATTAACACTTTTAAGACACATTTATCCTTGAACATTTACCTTATTCTAAAAATGAATGGGCCACATATTGTAATCTATGTGGAAGACCTTTGTTCACACATATATTGTAACATGAAGTGAATAGATGATAATTGTTTTGTGCCAATGCATTGGGTAGGAAAAAAGGAGCTTGCTTACTTCTACACTTGGATCCTCTCGTATTATCAAATGTGTATTATTATATGTATAGAAGTAACTTGAGAATGGAAAATATAATTGATTTTAATCCACACACCACATAATAGAGATATTTGTCATTATATATGAGTTGTCCTTTAAGTATTGTGGGGTCATTGATGTTGTTGTGGGATTTTAGAATTGCCTGCCTGACCGTGAATGGCTAGTGAGAATACCAAACTATGATAGATGGTAAGTATATTTTGCTTCAAAAATTGAGGTGTGGGGAAAAATAGATGCCTATAAACTTAAATGACATTTAATATACACATAAATATATTTTTATTTATTTAAATTTTTGTAATTAAATATCATACTAGACATTTATGAGGGGTATGTGATGGAAGGGAGTGAAGTTATCAGTTCAATTTTTTAATAGAAAAAAATGACAATAAGGGTCATGTTATGGCATAAGTACCTATGAAATAAAAATTAAAATTATTATAAACAAATTATAGCATAGGAATAAATCAAAATTAAAATAAAATTTAAACTTTTCTTTGCAAACAAGGAGTTCTATGAGGAAATTATAGAGGTTGTTCTAGTTGATTTGTTTTACAAAATCATTGTCACCTCTTCTTTCCCTTGGTGGAAGGACTTGAAATGGTATGTTGACACCCCTTTACAAAATTACATTGATCATAAAGGATATGAATGGATTTCACCACATTTTCCTATGGTGGATAAGCTTAATCTCATATGGGATATTCATTCAACCATTTCAGTATGGGGTAGACACTTTCAAACTATTTGGTCTTCTTGTGTTGAACCTAAGATTGGTTTTTAGCTTTCAATGTAATTTTGTTATAAACATTGAGAAATTTGATAGAACATTTTTTGCATATATAAAAATAACTTTCCACTTTCTAAGGACATGTTTGAGTTAACCTTATTAACCCTTCATGGTTATGAACCCTCTAATCAACCTTGATAGGCTGTAACCTTTTTTTATTTTGTGTCATATATGATTGGAAACCAGCTATAAACCATTACAGGGTTAAAAATAACAAAACCATATATTTTAAAAGTATTTGTTAAATTATATATAATAAATAAGTTTGAATCCTATCTTTAGAAAAATGGGATCAAACACCATCTCATAGTTCCTCACACTCCTCAACAAAAAGGAGTAATCGAAAGAATGAATAGAACTGTGATGAATATGGTTCATGTAATGTTGTATTTTAAAGGGATAAATCTGTACTTTTGGGCCAAAGTAACTATAACAGTAGTATACCTTTGAAACAGATCACCATCAAAAACTCTTGAATCAAAGACTCCATATGAGATGTGGTGTGGTCACTTCCCTTTGTGTGACATTTTCAGATTTTTGGATCCACTTGTTATGCATTGATTCCAAAGGAGAAGAAAAACAAATTAGACCATAGGAGTTAAAAATGCATCCACTTGGGATATTTTGATTCCTATAAGGCATTTAGGATATACACTGAGAAAGAGAATAAGTTTCTTGTCACAAGAGAATGTATCTTTTGTGAAACTATAAATGACAAAGATCATATTGATCAGCTATTAAGTCGACTAGATAAATATGTAAAGTTTGATGTCTACAAAGAGAGTGATTTGAATGTTTTAGATAATGAGTGGGAGACATAGAGTTGGGAATCTATTGATTTTCTATTTTCTCCTATACATGATCTTGAAACTCCTCCTGAAGGAGAGAGTGAAACTTCATTAGATATTGAACATGGACCAATAAAACAGGGGGCAGATAGTGAAGGAACTTCAGAGGATGAACCCAAAGCACTTGTAGTATAGAACAAGATGCCTAAATGGGACAATCAAACACTAAAATATGTGAGGACTGATGATGTTAGGAAACAAGCACTTGAATTGCACATGCAACCTCCTCTCAATCAAATAAATCTATTGATGAAATTCAGGATATGATTGGAAAACTCACATTGGATGATTCTCCAGAGGAACTCAATGTTGAATTTGATTCAGAATCAACAACTTTAAAACAATCAAGTGGGTCTATCACTGGTAAAAATGGGACTTCAAATTTGGTTGATCTACCATATGGTTACAAACCAATTGGTTGCAAGTGGGTCTATCACAACAAATACAAGGTAGATGACTCACTTGACAAGCATAAAGTAAGGCTTGTCGCAAAGGGATATACTCAAAAGGAGAGAAGTGACTACAATGAAACCTTTGCACCTTTGCACCTACATCAAAATGGACTACCATTTGGACCATGTTGGCTTATTTTTATAAATTAAAATAATTATTGTATATTTTTACAATAATATCAATAACTATAAATTGATTAAAATATTAAATTCCACTTAAAATAAAAAATAACCTTTAACATAATGTCAATTTAACTATGTAGGTTTATTGAAATTCTTAACTGGTTATACAAAAATTGTGACACACATTCCAACTTCGCCCCCCTACCCATCGAACACTTAAAAGTTAAAAATTAAGAAAAAAAATGAAAAAAATATTTTATGATTCATGATGCAAAGTGCATCATGATTATTAAATTTTTGTCAAAATAAATAATTAAAAATTACTGCTAAAAATGTATTATTGGTTAGCATCAAACAACTTGGTGCAAATTGCATCACACAAAACATTACGTTAAAGAACATTTTATTTTATAATAATTTTTCATCTTAATTTTGATGTAAAAAGTAATGTAAATTTAAGTTAATATACTACTGTCAATTTTGTTGTAGGAATTATCAAATAATCTAGATAAAAAATAACCTTATCTACAATTTTGAGTTGATTCCATACATTTCCAAACTACAATAACAATATAAATAATATAACAAATATGAATAAAAAATAGACTACTATGGTCTAAGTATTGTAGGAAAGAATGTAATCTTTAAGTAGAGAATATTTAAAAGAATATTATAGGAAACATTGAACATCATGATACGTCTCAAGTTGATAATTAATTTAAGATCTTTTCTTAATAGGAGTAGATTTTATATTCCTTTGATTAATGATCTTTCTTGTGGATCAATTTTTGAAAGGTTTTTTTTTATAAACCTAAATAATTTAGGACCAAAGAAAGTCCCATGATAATTGTAGAATTCACCTAGGAAGTTAATTGTTGTTCATTTGCGTGATATTCTAATGAAGCTCTTAATCCTGTAAGACTAAGCATCGCCATATGGACTTACTGCTTGAATGAATATATTGATTGAAAATTTGGGAGTAAAACAAAAATGTAAAAGGTCTTGTGTGTACAACTTAAGGCATGAATAGTGTAAACCATAAGACGTTATAGCCAAAAGATGAAAGGGACTTAACAAAACATTCACTGCAACAAAAATTGTACTATAATATTATCAGTGATTTGTAATAATGGTACAATATTATCAATATTTTTTAACCATGGTATAATATTATCAGTGATTTTTAACCATGGTATAGTATAATATAAGGCCATCCTACTATGACGTGACCATAGGTGAGAGGTAAACATGGCACCATAATCTTCACTTGAATGAAATTATGGAAGTTAAGTGAAAACGTTAAATGCTTTGTTATCTAATTCTAAAGTGACAAAGGTGAGAGGTAAACATGGCACCGTAATATCTACATAAATGAAATTGTGGAAGTCAAGTGAAAATGTTTAATGCCTTTTTATGTATGATGGATGATAAGGAAGACCTACGCTAACATATTCACGTTTCAAACAAATTTTTCTTTGCCTTGTTTTAGATATAGTGTCTTATAGTCAATTATAGGCCCGTTTTAACAAGTAGGTAGAGGAGAAGGGTAAGAGAGAAAAAGGGAAAGCAAGATTTATGTCTAAGCACTCTACTTTAGATCATGGAGTTACATTGAGACACATCATTTAAAATTTTTGAGATGAAAAGGAAGAGGCTTATTTTTGTTTTGTTGAATTTAAAAAGGCTTTTTACATGGTCCCTAGAGATAAGTTATGGTGCAGGATGAAGGAACTTGGCATTCCAGAGCATTTTAGAGTGGCTGTCCATAAACTCTTTGAAGAGGTTCAAGTTAAAATTAGAACTTCAGTAGGAATCTCTAAAAGTTTTAAGAGCAACATCAGAGTTAAGCAAGGATTCCCTTTATCACCTAGTCTTTTTATCTTATACATTGACAAACTTGAATAGTGGTTAAATTTGTAGGGTGGGGATGGTGTTCACCTAGTGGAATATGTGATAAGGCTCCTTGTATATGCTAATAACCTTATTCTGATTGCTAAGTCCCATCATGGATTGAAAGAGCACCTTGATACCCTTGAGATTTTTTGTAGATATGTTAGTATGTAATTCAATACCAACAAGACTAAAATCATGATTTTCTCCAACAAAACGAAAAAGATCCAGCATGCATTTTTATTTGAGGGAAATATTCTTGAAGAGGTAAACGAATACAAGTACCTCAGGTTTGACTTTAATAAGCTTATCTAGTAGAATTGTAGAAAGAAAAGAACTTTGGGAGGTTGGAAAGCATGGTATGCCCTTAAAAATAGATGTAGAGAAGCTGAATTATGGGATTGGAAAACTATTCAAACTCTTTTTAGACTATTGTTAAGCCTGATGGTGCTTTATGGGTGTGAGATTTGGGCTATCAACATGTCAGAGTCCAAGTGGAAGAAAATAGAGAGATTCCAAAAGCACATGATCACCAAAAAGTTCAGGCTAAAAGTTTTAACTCTGTATGAGATCTTGTTATCTGAAATAGGGATTATTTCGATGGAATCCACTACAATAGTGCATCTCCTAAGATATCTCAAAAGAATTGAGTAGCTAGAAACAAGTAGGTGGCCTATGGTAGTTTTCAACAAGGTGTCCAATAAAATAAACAAGTCTTGGATGAATCAAAACAACAAGTGGATGATCAAGTGGAATATCTATTTGAACACTTGTCCTACTGATAGCAAAGATATAAAAGCTTTTGTCATAGATACATTTTGCAAGTCTATGTGGGGTGGTATTTTAGGGAAAAAGAGGAATTATTACCTTGAGGTGTTCAACTCCACATGTGACAATCAACAAAAAGCTTAAATTGGGGTGAATATCCCTTGGACAACTAAGATTTTGATTGCTCAACTTATAACTAATTCCCATCAGCTTCGATGCGAAATGGGAAAGTGAAAAAGGCCTAAAGAAACTTGGGAAGAGAGAGTTTGTGAATTCTGTAATGTGGGCGCAATTGAATCTAAAAAGTACTTTATTTTATATTGTGATGCTTACATAGACATCAGGGCAAAATATGAGGACTTCTTGATGTCAATGTCTTGGCATGGTTTGTTTATAGAGGGCTCTTTGGAGAAAGTTAGAGAGCTCATTCTATCTTTGAATAAAAGAAACAATACAAGGCAGAAGCAAATATGACTGGGTCTGGTTATCTCATAGGCTATTTATTTAGCCTCGTGGATGCTAAAAAATATTCTTCTTCTTCTACTATTTCCTCTTAAATTTTTTCAATGGTCCATGAGTTCTTACAAATTAAATTAATGTTGTGTAGTCATGGTTAAGCTATGTAATTGATGCTAATCTTACTTATCGATGTTGGTTACTGTGTAAAACAATGGCAAACAAAAACAACAAAATAAATTTAGAAAATCAATTTTCAAGAGTTTTAAAGGCCCAAATAAATATTTTAGAATTAAAAAATGGTCTTCTTTAGGTGTGAGGTACGTCTTGTCCCACCGGGCATGCCAAAATGTAGAGAGGATTACAGAGCAAGTTAGTCAAGCATTAGTCCATAAATAATGAAACATGCATAAGAACTAACTAACCAAACCTATCTATTCTTATGAGAATTACAAAGAATAGCAAAAAATAAATGAAAAACAGCAACATCATATTACCTTCCCAAATGAAATTTATGAGCAACAAAGGCCTACCATGACATTTTATGTTGTCCACGCCTTCCCTCCTACATAACAAAGGCCTTAAACATTTTCACTTGACTTTCAATTGATTGATTAAAATGCAGTAAGTCAAGAGAGCGATGGTCAGGGTCTCCAAGAATTTTTGCCCACAATTTTTCTTGGCATTATTTTCGCTGTAACTTCCTTTTCAAAAGCTGAATTATTATTTCCACTTATGAATGAGTGGCCAACAACATGATGGTCGATTTAGATTTTTCTTGTAAGAAGAGTCGAACAAGTTACAACAACGTTGTTCACTCCTTTATACTTTAAACAGTTACAACGACGTTGTTCACTCCTTTATACTTTAAACCCAATCAACTTTTAGTTAAGCATAGATCGCTGCTTTTCTTGACATGTTTTTCATCCATTTTCCTACCTTTTCTTGTAAGACATGGTTTTTTCATCAAATCTAATCAACATTTTTTAATCGGTGGTGTTTTGGTCTACACATTTTCCCTTAAGGATGCTGCACTTTAATGAAATTTTAGTACAGTAGGGGTTGGTGCATGTTTTTTTCTACATATTGTTTATGTTTTATGTTTGTTTGTGTTTTTTTTTTTTTTTTTGGTTGGTGTGGGGCGGGGGGGTATTTCTGGGCTTAAGAAAGTTAAAATTTAATTAACTTTTAATATGGTGTAGGTCGGTACATATTTTTCATCCTTTTATTGGATTGTTTTTCTTAAAAAAAATATTTTTAAATCAAATCTAATCAATTTTTATTACAATATAATTAAGTACATTTTTTTCTATAAATTATTTTTATTTTTAATTGTTCCTTAAATAATCTATTTTTTAAAATCAAATCCCATAAACTTTTAATACAGTATAAGTAATTGAATAGTTGAATATTTTTCTCTACACATTTTCCATCATTTTTCTAAATGGTTTCCTAATAAAATTATGCTTTAATCAACTTTTGTTTTTGTTTTTTTAAGATAAATATCATGGTTAAGAGGACCCTTGCCTATAAAAGCAAAAAGGAGATTACCATCAAATATAAGAAAATATGTATCATCAACCATAGTAAAATCCCAGGGCAAGCATGATTGCAACATCTTAATGAACACAACATGACAAACAAACTATAAAACATACCAAAAACTAATGCAAGTAAATTAAGTTCCTCTCTTGCCCTCTTTATAGAGAGAGCGACACGTCATAGATGAAGGTTTAGGGATAAAACTTCCTTTTTTATTACTCCTTACTACTATCCAATCTTTTTGATTACTTAAATTCCCAAAAATCACTTTAGAGGGAGAAAATTTATCAATTGTAAGACTGCTAGAAATAACATCTCAACAATATACAACCACGATCGAAGACCTAGCTAGCCCAATTTCAACAAAGTCATCTCCTTAGATATTAAAGATAGAATTACAAGTTGAGGCATACAGGCAAAAACCTCAGCCTCCCAAGGCTTCACTACAACATTGATTAATTGCTTAAAAGGAGAAATGATCAAAGAAATTGTAAGAAGTTCCTTACTAGCATCCTTCCATCAAGAAGAATCCACTTTACACTTAGGGCAATGGCAAGAAGTAGGCAAATGACTCGTTTTGAAGTATCTATGACATTTGAATGGCAATCCCTCATAATCAAGGGTTTGATTCCAGCATCAACCTTTGATTTTCAACTTAATAGATACTGGGAGACCCTGAGAAATATCCACATAAACTAAAATTTTGGTGAAAATAGTGCATGAAAAGTTGAAAGTGAAAGCATCAATGTCCAAAAAATCACCCAAGGTTCCCCTAATGGCCGAAAGATAAGAATCTACCCGAAACTGAAGGGGAAGATATGGCAACCACACCCAAATGGGTCCGAAGGTAAGATTTTCAAGGAGAGGATTGAAGTTAAGGACCTAAGGTTTTAGAAAGAGGAAATTTTGATCCTATCTCCAAGATTTGGCCTCAACAAACCTTATTATGATCTACAAGACTATCAAAAATGACAATGAAAAAGATTCGAGCACAAGGGTAAAGTTCCATGCTATCCTCCATTAAAGGTCATTATGAATCAGAAACCCATTAATGTAGAGCAGGGCGACTAAGCCAAAATCTATCAAAACTATAAACAAAAGACCTTTTTACTAACCATTCCTCATTTGGTATCACCTCCTCAATAACGTGATCCATAAAAGACACTATCAGAGTGGCCTTTGCAGTGCCCAAAAGTTTGACTATTCTTTTCGCCATATTCTTAACCTCTGAGACCAAATTGGCAAAACTTGCCACACTACTAGCTACAACAACCTCCAAAACATTCCCAACATTGAAAGGAACCTTGGAAATAGATGCCAAAAGATTGCCAACAAGCATCATCAAACTATTATTGTCACACTCCTCAAGCAGCCCTTCTAACTACGTAGGAAGGCAACAAATGAAAGGCAAACGTACAAGTATCATGAAAGGGCAGTAGAGACCAAAATAGAGCTAGGGTTTTTTCATTGAAACCCCAATTAATTCACTCAATCATCTTCCAATCAAATTTTATTAAAATACACATAGCTAAATATTTTTTTCTACAAATTTTTCTTCCTTTTTCCTAATTATTCATTCAAGGAAGTTAATTTAATCAAATACAATCAATTTTTTATACATTATAATGTAATATAAGTTATTGCATTTTTTACTCTACATTTTTTTCTAATTATTCCCCAAGAATGTTTCTTGGAGGTTGGAAATCCATCTACACTTGCATATAGACTACATTTATTTATTTATGCTAGAGGCATTTTCATGCACATATCCCTACCACGTTTCGGTCTAAACCATGCTTAAACACTAAACCATATTAAAGTATTACTTAAACAACTAATTGTGCACCAAATTTCAAGCTCAAGAAAATATTATCAAAATGACAATAAAACACAAAACTTGATGACACCAATAGGAATAGATAGAGGAGGTAAATCAAAACTAGTAAAACATTCTTACCATGATCTTTACCTTATCATGCCTCCATTCTAGGATTCGAATGCATATGATTAGACTCAAATTGATAAAGTGATAACTTGATATTAGATCGTTGATAATGGATGCTTGATGGCTATAATATTTCTAGAGTGATTTTGGCATGGTTTCCCTATATTCCTTCTAGTTGGTTTGAGGGTGGAATAATAGCTTAGTTAAATAGAGGAAGGGAAGGAAGATCAAGGGTTAAGATTCAAACTTGGATTATTAGATCCAATGGATATAAATTATTTAAGGAACATTAAATTCATTACGAAACCTCTAGAAATAGAAGTTTCTAGAGACTTTGGGGGGAAGTCTCCAATTTTAGAGACTTATCCATTATCTTAAAGATAATGAAGAATTACGTGGGGGTTAGATGGGGAATTAGGTGAGAATTGGGTACATAGGGATGTAGGAAAGGCTAGGGTGTAGTTTAGTAGGTGGGTAGGTGGGGTTAAGGGAATTTTAAATTACCATATAATGGATAATTAGAATTGGATTATGATAATGGGACACTAGGAGGAATTAATAAAGAGATGGGATGGGATAAGGTTAGTGAATGAAGGAATATTGAAGGGGGATAATATATTTATGGCTAGAAATGAGATAAATTAGTAGAATAAGATAGGATAAGTGAAATTAGTGTTGACTAATAGGAATATTAGTTGATTGTAATGAATCAAGAAATTTTAGGTGCATACATTATACCCCTCTTTGACAGGGAATTATGAGTGGATGAATTGGAAGGAGTAATGGTATTTCAAAAAAACCATGTCATAGATGAATTTTAGTAAATGATGTTAGCGGATATGATGTCCCCTCAAGGGGACATGTGGGGAAGAATGACTCGGATGGCCACTTGAATGAAAAATGATGGGTGGGGTGAGATGGATAGATGAGTGGATGGAATAAGATGATTAAGATGAAGTCAACGTTGAGTAATGAGATACAAATTGATAATAATACCCCTAGAAAAGGCACATGCATAGGGAATAAAGATGATGGGTGTTATGGTTGTAGACACATCCCAAGGGAGAATTAACCATAACAAGATGATGATAAGATTAATAGGCCATAAGATTTATACATATCCCAAGAAAGGACACATGCAAGGGAAAGATTTAGGCTAGGATAAGATAGTGATTTGATTAGATTAATGATGGGCATATCTCAAATCTAAGTTGATTGATATGATGTAGTTGATGATAGAGAAAAACTGATATGATCAAGTGACTAAAGGATTGGGGGATGAGGATATATGAGATAGTGGCTAGGCTATCCTTGGGCATGGAAGAGTGGCCAAGGGCTACCTACATAGTCTAAAAATACCTCAAGATGATGTAGTTCTAACTAGGGGATGATGATGATGATGATGATGATGATGATCATGATGATTAGTAATGATGATGAGGATTATTAGGCTTGTTAGTGATCAAAGGATATGATTTAGATGATGATATGAGGATAAAATATGGGATGTTAGTACAATAGGTCTACATAATTAGATTAGTGATAGGAAGAAGGATGATGATTACATGATGATGAGGGTGTGGGTGATCAAGCTATCACCAATTTCATAAAGCTCATCATAGTCTAAGTAATCTAAAAATATAGCACTTGGTAGTATACCCTATGATATAGACATGATCAAGAGGATGGTGTGCCAAAGTGCATGGGCAAATGGCAAACTTTGCATACTTGAGGGTACTTTTGGTGTCCTCTAGCATCCTCATTCATTGACCAATAGAATAAAAAAGATATGACAAATTAAAATAAGACAAAAAAGATATATACATGATGCAAAATATAAAAAATAATAGACAAACAAATAACCCACACAAGTATCTACATACAGTATCATAATGTCTTTCTTAATGATAGGATGAATGATTAGGTGATGAGTTGGATGATTGTGATGTGATTGAGGACTTAGCATGGAATTGGATTTGGATAGGGTGATCATGACTAGGATTAAGCTAAGATGTTTCCCCTAGTTTAGGATGAAAGGATGAATGACATGATAGGGTGTGATAACGTCTTTGGATATTGATTGAATCTGGAAACCAAATCAAAAAGGGGTTAAGGAAGGTGATTAGAAAAGTGATGACCAAGGATTACCAATAGACATGGCCTTACAAGTATCCAATCTAATAAGGAGACTAGGAGATGATGATGGGATCAATACCTTTCATGGTAGCAAAAGTGATTGGATAAGTGATAAACATGAAGAGGTGATGATAAAGATAGTGATGGGATCAAGTACCTTCCATATTAGAAAAGGGTAATTAGATGGCTTCCAAGTATAAAAAGGCCTTGATAGGAAGTGATGGGTTCTATATTAAGGTTTTTGACAAGGTGATGTATGTTGACAATAACTTAGCCAACAAGAAGATGAAGATATGATGGGTGACCACTTAAAATTGGTTCCAATTAAAAATATTGTATCCAAAGATGAGGGATAAGAAAATACATGATATGGAGATGGATGTGACAATGGGATTAGGCATAAGACAAGACACAATGGACTATTTTTGGCTTTTTCAAATTTTATGATTTTAAGGGTTTTTGACATTTTTCAATTTTTCAAATTTTAGGGATTTTTGGGATATGTATATACACTGTACAAATAGGATTACTATCAAAGGGAATACCAAGCCTAGAAACTATGATAAAGATGTAAGGATGAATTATGGGATGATAAAGGATGATGATGATGATGGGGACCAAGTCTGAATGGACTAGGGATAGCCAATGTCCACATCATGAAGGAACTAGATGGGTATTTGACCTGATTATCCATTGGAGGATGTGTCAAGATGGTGTGGGGATAATGATCAAGACATATACCACTTCCTTATGAATGTAAATACAATAAGGGAGAAGAGATAAGATGCCTGATATAATGGTAGATGATGGGTAGGAACAATGGATCAGGGGATAAAATGATGGGTGATATAGACAAGGTGGATAGGGGATGTGACAAATGGGGTTGATGGATGAGGATATGAAATAGATGGATTTTCCCCAAAGAATTGAAAAATAATGTGGAAAATTATTTATTCTATTATCATGCTAAAAACCAATTTTCATCATGGTACTTACCCAAGGCACTAGAAGATTGGTTTTCACCATTGGATGAATGATTTTTTTTACTTTGTTAGGCATCTCAATTTATTAGTTGATGAGCGAGATACAAGGTATGGTCACTTAATGAGTTATTTATCCAACACCTATTTTGTTATGGATGCTAGATTCCTATATGTCCTAGTGGCATTTAGTGATTCTTGATGGTGACCCTTCTAGATATCTAGACTAGGTATCATTGTTGCCCTTAGGAGAGACAATGTTACCTGGGGAGGTGATGTGAGGTATGGATTCAATTATATATTGATGGGGAGGTATGGAACTTGGATGGATGATAGGATTATGATTTTATGTATGGTGGAAGATAATCAATGATAGGTTCATGAGAGGACAAGGTGATGGGTGATGGAGGATTAGGACTAGTAGTTACATACACTGTTGGAGATATTAAACATTTTTCATTTGATTGGTGCCAAGTGATAAAGGACTATATGATATCCAAGACATTTTGACTTCATGATTCATCTTTAATTTGATTATTTGATGGATGATTAGCCATATTATTTGAGCATTTGATATAATTTTATTTTGATTGGATCCTGGTGCCTGATTTTCGACTTCACTAGGGGAGATTGATTGATTGATTATTTTGACTTGGATGAGTCCTTAGTGCTTGATTACAAGCTTCACTAGGGAGAGATATTTTTTGATTAAGTTGATGATATCATTCTTATTGATTATGATTCATGGGATCAAACATGGTTTTATCATGGTTTATAACTTTTGGAATATTGTCTTGGACTTTTGGATTTGTGGCACATATTGTATTGCTCGAGGAAGGGTCCAATGATGTATGTTCCTATTCATCCTTATGGAGGGAAGTGATTAAATGATTGTTGATGGGGAGAAAAGGGTCTATGATGGATGAATATGGTGGTGAGGGAATGATGAGGTTAATGAGTAGTGATGGGGTAGCATAGTCTTCACAGGGGTTCCCAAGAGACCTAGTTTTGACATCAAAGAAAATATCCTCAAGATCAACAAAAGGATCACCAGGACTAGCCATAGTATATGCATCCAAAAGAGTATCATACTCACTCTAAATTTTTTTGATAGATAAATCTTGAAAGAAATCATTTATGACATCACCATCTTGAATGGGATCAAAAGATATACCTAATAATAGATCAAAGGTATCTGAATTATGAGTATCCTCTAAAAGATAGGCATTATTAGCATCAATGAGGGATGACATTTTTTATGAGGAATTTGATTTGGATACAAGTGTTTAATATGATCCCACAGAAGATAAGATCTCAAATGTTGACTTTGAAGCTCACTCTAATGCACAAGATGCAATACTACTAATAAGAGTTTCATTATCCATGATTGACCTCTCAACATGGGGTATTTGATGTGATGAGTGAGAGGGAGATGATGGAGGAATGACATATTCAAGGAGAGGGTCATGGAAGGTTTCATGAGAGATGGAAGGACTATGATTATGGGAGATATACTTGACTTTCATGGAGGATTTGTCTAGGATGGAAGGATCATGGATGATAGGTGTGGTGTCTTGCCCTTGTCCTGGAAGGGGAGAATATTGATCATGATTGGGAAAATAATATAGGCATTCTTCTTTTTGTTGACCCAAGGATGTGGATGCATCTAGTTCATCATCAATTACTATATCACTATGATCAATGAGGTCTTGGATGAAATCTTTGAAAGGTCAACATCGATTAATAATATGCCCCAAGTTTGGTGATATGCATAATATTGGTTATATTTATACCAAGAGGGATTTGGCTTAGTGGGATCAAGATGTTGAATAGGTGGATAGTCAATCATTTTGGTAGTGAGTAATTATTTGAAAAGGGCTTCCAATGATATGGGAAGGGGAGTATAAGAACCCTCTTCATGTTGTGACTTAGATGTGGAAGCATTGGACTTATGATCTAATGGTTGTGGATATGATTAGGTCGATGGATTTGAGGTGGCCAAGATTGGATTCCCTTTCCTAGGCTAGAAATGGGTCGATGATGGTTTATGGCTAGTATATGGAGGATTGGTGTTGGATTCACATGAAGGGACTTGGACAAGTGGTGCAATGAGTGAAAGGGGGTCAACACCTTTAGGGAGTGGTGCACCCATTATAATGATCTTCAATAGGATCACATCCTTATGGACAGTTATGTATTGGTCAATGAAATTGGGGTATAACTCCATGGTGATGGTTGATAGATGATGGATGATGTAAGTAGGACAAGGATTGGATAAGGTTCTTAAATGAAATAGATTGAAAGGACTGAGCTAGTCTGATAGGTAATGATGGAGATGAGATAGACTAATGGATTAAGGACTATGATAAAATGTTAGGCCGATAGTGCAATAGGTGATAACAACTTATTAATAATCCCTAGTTTTCAAGCTATAAAAATGATTAGGGATATGATGGATGCCTAGATTCAAACTAACAAGATGATGATATAATGGGTGCTAGTAATGAATAAGGCAAGATGATTGGACTAGGGATGATTGATAGTTAATGGGTTTACTATTTGAGACTGAAAAAGTGACAAGAAACTAACAATATATTGACTATGATATGAGATTTGACCAAGTGCATTAGGATGATAGGATGGTGTGGATGATAAGACTAGCTCAAAAATTGTAGAACAATTTTCTCAAGATGGGATGGGGTAGGATTAGGTGATGAATGTGGTTAAGACAATGGAATAAGTATAATTATGATGATGAAATGATAAAGGGGTAATGAAATGTGGATGGTTTTTACCCATATGTGACATAGAAGCCAACTAGGATAGAATGTGATGACTAGATGGGAGATGAAGGCAAGGTCAAGAAGGGTGATTGGGTATGGATTTAAGGTAAGATGTGGATAATGAAGTATGATTAGGATGTGATTAGGGGGTGATTAATGAAGTATGGTTATAGTGATAATATGTGATTAAAAGGAAGTACAAGGTAATAAAATTATGCACAAGGGGGGTGAGACAAGATAAAATGGGATGATGAGGACTATAAATGAGGTGGACTTAGGAAAGGGTATGAATGATGAGATAAGATGTGATTGGGATAAGTGATGGATGGGAAATATGAATGATAGGTGGGACTAGGATGGGATAAGACTAGTGGGATATATTATAAAATAATATATATACAAGGGGATGAAACTAGGATACACAATATGATGATTAGGATGATTAATGATAAGGATATATGGTTAGACTAAGATGTGGTAGAGATGATATGATAGATGGGATCAGATAATGGATAGAAGATGGTGACTAAGATAAGTGAGTGGGTGAGGTGATGGGTAGATATGGTTAAATTAGGAAGGGAAGAAACCATGATAGTGATTAGATAAGGATGTACAAGATAATGGGGTGATGACGAAGGATAATGAGATATGGTAAGACTAGGAAGGGATGAGGTGACTATGGTAAGTGAGTGATGGTGTGGAATTGGGTAAGGATGTAAGATGTGGTTGGGGGTAAGGGTATGACAAAGATAAGGATATAAAAATAGAGTATGTAGAATGATGACTAGGATATACAAGATGGGATGCGGTTGATGGGGATGTAGATATAGAGGAGGATCATGACAAGGATGATGATTAAGATATATACAAAAGGATGGTGGGGGAGATATATATAAATTTATAGAATGATGAGGATATAATATACAATAGGATATGTGTAAAGGACCTAGATAAGATATGGATGGTTAAAATGTTGACTCAACTCATAAACAATACATGTTTATCACGACACACACCTAATCACACACAAGCCACAACCTACGATTATTAAACTAAAGGGTGTGTAACCCAATGTCCACACCATATAAAAGTGACACAAGTGAGGTTATAGGCTGATGACCCATTATATAATTGACTTAAACCTCTTGACTTTGATTTCACTTGATGGTTACTTTAGTGTTGATACTGATTCCTATAGTGGAACATTTGTTAGATCAGAAGGTCCTATACTAGGTTGAATACGCTCTCTAAGGATATCCCCTATATACACAAAGGTATGTTGAGGCCTAAGTCTATGTAGGGTGATGTCTAATGCCTAGTTTAGAGAGTTAACTCTTCCCCTTCATGGGAGATTTGTATGGGGTCAACCGCTTAGCCTAATGACAATTGTCCTTGATTATTATACTCCACCAGAACATGGAGTTTGGTTAGTGTGCGATGATGAAATCCAAAATACTAACCCCTATAGACTAAGCCTGTGTATGGAGATCAATTCCACATCACGTGTTATCCTAGGGGGAAGCAATTAACAAAAAAACAAACACATGATATGATTAATTAGCCAATCTAATTATCTATGTGTGTTTTAGCATGATGTGAAAAATTAGTATATACAATGAGAAACCAAAGATATATACACACACAAAACTCAACAAGTATTTAAAAAATACTAGAAAAGACAATGATATATTTAAATTAGTGATCAAGATAATGAAATCTAAGACAAAAATTAGAAGATGGCACCCCTCCCTACAATCATAAAGGTTAGATATTAGATGGGGTGACAAAATCTCCAAATGACCTACAAGAAAAAGGTTAACAATCTGACTT
The DNA here is from genome assembly GCA_037957365.1 of Torreya grandis. Classification (NCBI taxonomy): domain Eukaryota; kingdom Viridiplantae; phylum Streptophyta; class Pinopsida; order Cupressales; family Taxaceae; genus Torreya; species Torreya grandis. The sequence goes on from JARHVA010005003.1 coordinate 1,107,423, forward strand.
TATGCAATCTTGAAAGTCTCTACAATATCACACGTGCACAAGGTAATCCCACAACCATAATGCATAATCCCATGACTGAAGGTTCAATATCATGATTAGCTAGTCATGAGTTTACAAATTATCAAAAAACTATCATTGTTAACCACAAAAACTATGATAGTCTAAAAATCCTGCTACTGAGAATGATAATCTGACTATTAGGGGTAGATCGATAGTAGCAGTTTTGTCATAAACAACAAAACCATGACTTTGATCAAAAAATCCATGACTAACAACAAAACATAAATAGTGATATTACAATGTATAATAAAAATAGCCTATATATACTAAGCAAAAATTATATCAAAAATGATTATAGGGCCTCAGTTTTAATACAATTATTTGATGATAAAAATTCTATCAGACCCTAATACTGACCTAGACTAGATTGAACTACAAAGCCACTAATAAGAATGATAATAATTCTATTCACAAGGCAAACCTATGACTATGACAATCATGATATTGTCATATGGAGTTAAGGTAGGTTTGTTTGATGACTTTCAAATAAGCCTACTTATCCTCTACCTCTTATGAACCCTATAGGACAAAAAGACCCTCTTTTAGTAGTTGTTTTTGGATATGGGGGTTGAAGTATTTATATAGAGAAGTATGTTCAAAATTTTCAACAAATAGACAAAACCCCTCCTAATTTTGTCTCACAAGTCTTGGAAATTTCTCAGATAGATCTTGGAAACACTACAAACAATGATTCACAAGTGGTAGGGATAGTGTTTTACTAGGCCAAGAAGAAAGGACAATACTATGACTGGGATTTGTAATCCCTCTATTACCAGGGCAAAACCATGAGTGGGGGAAATTTGGGTTTGTCATATGTATGCAAAATTCTTCCTTCCCTACAACCACAACTTATAAACAAGACAAGTAGATTCCAAAAGATAGATATTTAACCATTATCTAATGAGATTAAGATATGACTAAAACAAATAACCCCTGAGTACTATGTTTGACAATATCACTATCAGGATATGCAATACCTCTATTACCAGGTCAATCCAGCTATTAGGAGAGTTTCAGGATTGTCAAAATATGGGGTTAACTACTCTTTGGGTGGGATTTCCTCTTGACCTACACATAAAAACACCAATAGTGCATGACACTTATACAACAATAGAGAGTTAACATAAACAAACTATAATTTGAAGTTAACCATTACATTTGATAATATCACTATTCAAAATGACATAATATCTATTTAAAGGGTAATCCCACAATTGGGAGAGTCAAAAGTTTTTCAAAAACCCTACTAAAATCCTACTCTCTAGTGGCTAATGGATAATATCACTACTAGCCTTAACAATCTCACTATTGCAATGTCATGACTATCAGTACAATACTGCTACTTGCCTAGAACATTTCAAAATTTAGAAATTTTCTTTTACCCAATCAGATTGCAAGCTAAAAAATCACCACTAACAAGCAAAATTGATCAAATGGGATCTGGAGGTCCCACCATGGTCACTAAAATGTGCACCAAATTTCAAGCTCAAGCAAATATTATCAAAATGACAATAAAACTCAAAACTTGATGACACCAATAGGAATGGATAGAGGAGATAAATTAGAACTATTAAAACATTCTTACCATGCTCTTTACCTTCTCATGGCTCCATTCTAGGATTCGAATGAATTTGATTAGATGCAGATTGACAAAGTGATAGGTTGATATTAGATTGTTGATAATGGATGCTTGAGGGCTATAAGATTTCTAGAGTGATTTTGGCATGGTTTCCCTATATTCATTCTAGTTAGTTTGAGGGTAGAGGAATAGCTTAGTTCAATAGAGGAAGGGAGGGAATATCAAGGGTTAAGATTCAAACTTGGATTATTTGATCTAATGGATATAAATTATTTAAGGAATATTAAATTCCTTGGGAAACCTCTAGAAATAGAAGTTTATAGAGACTTCTCCATTATCTTAGAGATAATGGAGAATTAGGTGGGGGTTAGATGGGGAATTATGTGAGGCTTAGGGACATATGGATGTACGAAAGGCTAGGGTGTAGGTTACCTAGGTGGGTAGGTACAGTTATGGGAATTTTAAATTCTCATATAATGGATAATTAGAATTGGATTAGGATAATGGGAGATTAGGAGGAATTAATAAAGAGATGGTATGGGATAAGGTTAGTGAATGAATGAATATTAAAAGGGGATATTAGATTTATGTCTATAAATAGGATAAATTAGCAGAATAAAATATGATAAACGTAATTAGTGTCAACTAATAGGAATATTAGTTTGACTATAATGAATCGACCATTTTTAGGTGCATACACTAATCATAGGATAATTAATTTTACTATTCCTTTACACATTTTCCTTATTTTTTAATTTGTTCCCTTAAGGGTGCTACACTTTAATCAATTCCAATTAAATAGTAGTATAGTAGGGGTTGGTGCATATTTTTCTCTACATATTTTATCATTCTTTATAATTATTCATTAAATAAACCTATTCCTTAATTAAATCCCATCGAATTTTAGTATAATATAGGCCAGTGCATGTTTTGCTCTACACATTTTCCATCCTTTTCTATACTGTTCCCCTAAAAAAAAATGTTTTTAAATAAAATTCAGTCAACTTTTTTCCAATACAATTAAATACATGTTTTTCTCTATAAATTTTGTGTCCTTATTCTTAATTAGTCCCTAAGGATGTTTATCTTTAATCAAATACATTCAAATTTTAATACAATAACATTCATTGAATATTTTTCTCTATATGTGTTCATCATTTTTTCTAATGGTTCTGTAAGGAAACTGTTCTTTAATAGAATCCAATAAAATTTTACTATGATACATGTACGTAAAAATTTTTATATACACATTTTCCTTCCTTTTTTACCAATTATTACCCCAAGTACGTTGATCTTTAATAAACCCAGTCAACATTTATTAAAATATAAGTATTTGTATTTTTTTCTACATGTTTTCCTAATTGTTCTTTAAGGAAGTTTCTTGGAGGCTGGGACATCCATCTACACTTGCATATAGACTACATTTATTTATTTATAGTAGAGGAATTTTTATGGACAGAACCCTCCCACATTTCATCTAAACCTTGCTTAGAAACTATACCATGTTCAATGATTACTTACACAAGTAATCATGGGATAAATCATTTTATTAAAAGTTGCCCTGCTTTGTGGGTAATATTTTGGTTAGCACATAATTGTTAATGAAATGAGGGTTTGATTTTAAGGGGGCATGAGCATATTGTAGATGAGATAAAATTAGGCTACAACTAAAATCAATGAAATCTAATGTAAATAATTTAGAAATTGATCTCATTATATGCATGGAAGAAAATTACAAACATTTAAATATCTAAATGTACAATCTTAGAGTTCCATCAAATTAGTGGAAAATAATAAGTTATAATGAATTCATTTGAGATAATCAAAATATCTTAATATTGTCCTTTGTTTACTATATATATATATAATGTGTACCCATTCTGCAAAGTGTTTCTATTTTAAGGAAAATAATCCATCTAGCCTTGTCTCATTGCTCCCCATGCATAATCACCCATTGTTAATGATGAACTAACACCATCTCCATGAATATATGCTTAAGGGTTACCACACATTTGAGAAGGCTCATGGAAAGGACTTGTGGAATTATAGGAAAGACACCCCACTTATGGAATGGCTTTAGATCTTAGATAAAAATAGCCACATCATGAGTTTCACTGTCTTGGATGGCAAGCATAAGTTCAATAATTATCGCTCTATCACTACATTGAATGAGGTCACAATCGAGAATGTAAAGTGGTGGATGCTTGTGTTGGAGTCATATGTGGTGGATGTGCCTTAGGGAAACACCAAGTAAGACACTTTCATGATTGTCGATATCGTTGTCTACTATAATTTATAGTCTTTGGCTTAGTTGATCAAGCATCTTCTCCTATAACAACAAAAACAAGTTAAACGAAAGGTATAATGCTTTAAGTTGGATATGTCTATTATTTTATTTAAATACAAATCCATGAGTGTCAATCCTCTCCTTGGAGACATGAATTTAAAATTGTCCTTAGACAGTGCTTGAGTGACAACCAATGATATTTTATAGTCCATTTAACCACATAAATTACACCCCTACATGAGGCATTGAAGGTTCACTTTGGTGGATTAAAAATCTATGTAAATAAGCTTTTTAAAACATAAATAGGTGGTAATTTATTTGGTTTTGTTTGAGTAGATTGTGTTTTTTATTGGACTATTGTAATAACTCCACCTATTTAACTTTCAAACCAACTTGATTTTCAATATGATTAACATTTTAAAGACATGTCTATTCTTGAACACTAACCTTATTCCAAAAATGAATGTACCACATCATGCAATCTAAGTGGAATATCTTTGTTCATGTACATTTATTGTTATGTGTATTGAAGAGATGACAAAATTGTATTTCGTGAAAATGCGTTGAGTAGCTAAAAAGGATCTTGCCTACTGATACACTTTGATCCTCTCACATTATCCAATGTGTATTATTATGTCCATAGAGTTACCTTGTGAATGGAAAGTGTTGTTCCCAAAATCCATCACTTTTTTTTGTGGACATGTCGACCATTTTGGTCTTGCAGTCCAAAATGTTCTCTTCCTTTCTCAAAAAATGTTTTGAGCAGTTAAGTTTTTTAGTTAATCAAGCCTTTTCAGCTAAGGAAATCACAGGTTCAACAGATGGGCTTTCAAAAGGAAAAGTTCAAAACACTTAAGGCATTTCCTAAAAATTACAAGGATGGTTCAACATTGAGGTTCAATCGAAAGGTTCATCAATGGGTTTCAAAGGGTTGGAATGAATCATTGAACCGTTGAATCATTGAACTTTTCTTCAAAGAGTTTAAAGGGTTCAATGAGTTCAAAAGGTTCAAAAGAGTTCAATAATATGGAATGAATCGCTGAATTGATGAACCATTGAACCACTTTGAACCGATGAACCATTGAACCCTACTTCAAAGGTTCAAAGTGGTTCAAAGTTTTGAAAGAGATCAAGGCTTCAATAAGTTCAATGAGTTCTAAGTTGAAAGTTCAAGCAGAAGATTCCAGATGATGTTTCAAGTAGAAGATTCTAGAAAAATGGTTCAAATAATTGGTTTAATGATACATTAAACTCCTAAAGAAGACTAAGCAAATGCGGCTCTTTTTAAAACATTGAACCGTCGAACTACCAAACCACCAAACCGATGAACTTTGAACCATTGAACCATTACACTTCGAAAGGTTAAAGGTTCAAAGTGGTTCAAGGGACCAGTGATGTCCCCATGAACGTCAAAATTAGGGTAATGAAATAACCATTGATTTTCAAAGATGCAGACCCAAGAACAAACTCAATGACCAGTTGAAGAAGGAACTAGCAAAAAGTGAGAAGAGAACACGAGAGCTTAGATCACTAGGAAGAGATAAAATGTAGCAAGGAAAGAGGGAAAGTTATAGAGAATCTAGAAATATCTGTAGGAGAGTTATTCTAATAGGTGGAACAGTCCACCAAGTGGACATCAGAGAGCGCAATCATTCAATGGCGTGGCCTATTTTTCTTCATTGAGTAAAAGTGAATGGACAACCGTGTAATTATTTTAAAGAAGATCAGGCGGTCCATACTTTGGAGGAGATATTTGATATAATTTAAAATGCTAAAGATAACGCTGATGACCTGCTCCAGCATGTCCCCTTCATAGAATTTTCAATGCATTTAATGTATTGAATACAGCATGGGTCATTTCATGAAAACAAGTGCCAAAATCTTTCTTTGGTTGCTATAGATTGTAATCTCTCAGTTTGTATGAAGGAGATCTCTCTGTTATCAGAAGCAAAACTCTGCCTAAATTGAAAGGCATTCTTGAGACTTTGAGCTTAGATTGTTAATCATATTTTATCAAATGAATGAGAAAGCAAGTGACCTTTCAAACTTTGTGTTGAAATAGCTTGTGTCATCTAGTAAATTGTTCTTATGTATTTTTCCTAAATACAGTCTTGTCCATTTAATCAAATAAGCAAAACTAGTGGAAATAATTTGGAAGATGTCCTGAAGTTGACTGTGGGAGACTTTGTGCTGCCATAATTATCTTTAGTCTATGTGTTTTATTTTTCAGTGTAAAGGATATTGGAGAGACTTTGAGATCCCCTTATCCTTCGTAATATTTTACTCTGTTGTAGTTTCAAGTGGAGACTTTGGGCTGTACTTAATCCTACTGTGTTACTTTATCCTAAATTAGTAGGGGAAACAATGAAAGACTTTATGCTTTCATGGGATTCTTGTGGTTACAGTTACTGCTTAGGAAGTTTTTCTATTGTTTGTTGAACATCATTTCTGAAAGAAGAGAAATGCCTTTAGTAGTTACACAAGAATTTTCCTTTACTTTGTGAACATCGTCTCTGAAAAAAGAGAGATGGATGGTGTGATTTCACCTCTGAGTGTATTTTCAGTTCATATTAGTATATAGTAGGTTATAGGGAACCTCCCCTGGCTTATAGGGAACCTCCCCTTGATGAGAGGAGAGATTTATCTCATTATGTTGTGGTAAACCTACACATTTTTCTGATTAAATCTCCTTATGCTGAGGTTGATATACCTATTGTGCCATCAGTTAGCTGGTGACAAAATATTCACTCAATAGTTTTTGGTGACTCTGATAGGGAAGAACACACAGTTTGAAGCCTCAAGCTTGAAATTGAAGTAGTTCCAGTTCTTTTCCATTTCCATTTTACACTCTGGTAGATCCACGGTATACACGAAGCCAGAGAGATGAAGGTATTGTTGACCCTATATTTGAGTTTGTGCAGCAAAATAATTTTGATCTTTTCCCACCACAAACTCACCTTCAGTGAACCAGGATTTTTCCTCCTACCAACATCAAGTCTCTAATACTAGGAAAAGCTTCTCTTTCCTCTGCTAGTAGAGCTTTATCTATACATACCCCACCAAGATTTGTTATCCCTTCTGTTAGGTGAATATTTAGTTGTTAAGCAACCACTGGCAAAATGGGTGTATCAACCATAGTACAAGGAGATTTATATCACAAAAAGTGTGGGTTTACCACATCATAGTGTGATAAATCTCTCCTCTAAACAAGGGGAGATTCCCTATTAATTACTTATATGTTATATGTATATAAATAAGTATAAAATAACACTTAGGGTAGGATAACACCATCCATCTCTCTTTTTTCAGAGATAAAGTTCACAGAGCAAAAGAGAAATCCTAGTTGATGACTGAAAGCATTCCTCTTCCTTCAAAAATGATGTTCAACAAATAGCAAAAAATCTCTTCAGGTAGTAACTAGGTCTACGAGAAACCCATGAAAGCACAAAGTCTTTTTTTGCTTCCCTGATTCGAAGTGTACGTAATAGTAGAGTGAGGTGCAGCTCAAAGTCTTCACCTAAAACTACAACAGATTATAAGATCAAAAAAGATAAAAGTAGTTCAAAGTCTTTCTAATATCCTTCAAAATGTCTTTAGATAATTTCTACACACACTTTGCTTATTTAATCAAACAGATGAGAGATTATTAGGAAAGAGAACATAAGAACAATCCCCTAAGTAACACAAATTATTTCAACACAAAGTCTGAAAATAACTTGCTTCTCATTCATTTAAGAAAATATGATTTACAAGCTGAGATCAAAGTCTCAAGAAGCATCTCAATTTTGGCATAGTTTTTGCTCTCAATTATCTAGAGAGGATCTTTACAAAAGAGGCATCCCTCTATATATATAGGGAAAAGCCTTCAAATTTGAGAAAAGAATTAAATATTAAAACCTAGTCAAAGATGAGTCTCTGTTGACTTTGGGACTTTTTTGGATTTTTACATGTAATTACACATAACAAAAGTACATGTGAAAATGTCCCAAGTCCATTACAAAGTGCATGAGAAGAATGGAGAAAAAAGTATGGAAGAATAATTCAACTTTTGTCATCAGCCTTCTTTAGATGAGCATCGTACATGGTGATAGATGCATGTATTCTGATACTTTCTAGCACAATAGTATTTTTGAAGATCACCTTAGCTCTGGCCGTAGCATCTCTCACTACTGTGATTGACTTGGCATGACTGGTTAACCTAGTTCTCAGATTGTCTAGAGTTAACTAATTATCTAAGATATTATCCACAGAAGCCATTGAGAATGCTTTCTCCTCGAATTCCTTTCGGATCATACTCTCAAACTTCTAAATCATTTCCTCTACTGAAATGAATTGGTTATCTTGAGAGGTAAGTCTGCAAGGCAACTCTTCTAATTTGTATAGTATACTGATATTGCTTTGTTCACTGGTGTCCTTGGAAGATTTGAAGTCACTGATCAATTCCTTAAGTACCCAGATCCTATATATCAATGATTCTTTAATTTCAATACAAGAATCTCTATCAACAATGACATCGATTGATACTAGGTTACATATTTTTAGCTCCTTCATCTCTATCCATTTTCTAAGATATCTATATGTGCTTTCGACCTCTTGAGAAATGGTATTGATAAGGTCTTCTAATTATGTTCTTACTTTCCTCATTTTACCCATCTTCTCAGACAACTCTGTGAACAAGAAAATCCCCTATGCATGCATCTTATATAGGTAGTCTTCAGGTACATTCACCTTTAGTTATGTCTTTTCAACTCTTTGAATTACAGGATCATCTATGGAGAAAGCCTCTAGAGTCACCGCTTCTAGAGCAAAAGTGAATCTTCTTATCACTGCAGTCAATTGTTCCACCATTACTTTATAATGATCTTTCATTTCTCTTTCCTTGTCAAATTTTTGAACCATAATGTCCATCACGGATTGCAAATCACTCTTGGCACCTTCATGAGTGATCTTCCCTAACTCAACTTGAGAGATAGAGTAGCTGATCATATCAAAATCTTCAAGAGTCACATCATGTGGAGGTTTGGCTATCTCTAGAAATTTTTGCTCCTTGTCTCCAATCATTTTTGAAATTATTTTTGGATTCTTAGGGGTCTTAGCTTTCACTGGCACTATTTTACCAAAGTCAAAGTCACATGGAGAAGTGGCTTACTTTTTCCTTTTGGGTGTGAAAGTTGACAACCACGGTGGGAGAGCAGAAGCACTTACATTAGTAACAGTCCTTGTAGTTGGTGTCATTGGGGTAGCACCTGCATTGCGGTAGGAATAACGGGTGTAGTGGGCATAGTATCCATCAAAACTATACTTGCCACTAAATGGACGAAGGTGGAACTTCTCTGATGCTAAAAGGAGATGACAAATTGGGGATGGATCTTGATTAATGAAGAACATCTCCAAAAGCACTTTGAGGGTCATTAATAATAACTTTTGAAGGAGAAGCAACTTCAGAAGAGGGAATACTAATTAGAGAAATAGATGGAGTTGCACTAGGTGAGTGGGGTAGAGAAGAACAAATTCTTTTGACTGGCTATGTACCCTCTCACAGAGATAAAGTTTCCATTTCCTGTTGACTTATAGGTCTATCATCTATTTCCATCTACCTTGTTGCTAGTTCTTCAGTACTTTGCTTCTCAACCTCTATATCTATCGTTTCTGGCTCTTTCTTTACAACTTTTGATTTCTTTGATACAAAAATGATCCTAAGCTAATGGGGCCTAGAAGGAGAAGGAACATCACCTTTATTCTTCATCCTATTTTTTACTCTCCTCCTTGTCTCTTCTTGAAATTTAGCCTCTGATCCCGTGATGAACTCTTTTAAGGTGATTCTCTTATTTGCCAACCAATCATTGGTGTTTGCTAATATTGGTTTGAATCTCATCCTTAAAGAGGTCAACTCTTTTTAAGACCATTGGATCAGAGGAAGAAGAGCGTTATGACTTGTTCAACGTGATATCTAGTATTGATTAGGTCCTTATCATCTACTAGATTTGCAGGGATATCAGTGAGCCCTATATATTCTATTTGTTCCAGAGATAGTCTATTGTAGTCCATCTTCCTGATATCTTCCACTGTCCTCAAATCTATCTAGATGTCTTTGATTATGGGTTCATGGAATTGAGTCTTCCTCTTGATCATGTCTTTGACACCTCTGTAATCAAACTCAAGCCTTCTTTTTAAATTCTTCATGGTCACAAGTTGCATTTCAGTTTCCTTGCCTTAGCTTTCATAGCAGTCAACATTGAGTACCTACCAATTTCAATGGGGAACCTGAAACTAGGTTTCTTAAGTTCCATCTGCTTATTGTGTATGACAATAATTTGCCTACACAATGCTATCAAGATCAATTTATCTGAGGGAAATCTTGGGAGTGTATAGGGATAGCCTTGGAAAAAGCCAACCCATAGATAACAAAAAGAAGGGAATTATAAGAACATACAGCTGAAGTCATTCAAAATGGTCCAAGATTCATCTGAAACTCTCTTCTATTCTAATTGGGGGTCGAAGAGACACAAAAATATTGTAAAAAAAGCATCATTTACCCTCCTAAAGTGATGGATTGATCCCTTCAATGTTAGCTGAGGGTAATATTGATGTACCAGGGTGGTTTTCTTGTCTCCCTCTGATGTCAAACTTGGAAAGGTTCTCATTGAAGCTGTAATGTATACCAGGTATGAAGTCATATAGAACTTCTAGGTAGTAGACACCTTTGTCAATTGCTCATGCAGAGCATTGCTGATTTGTTCACCCCAAAAAATAACTTGTTTCCCCTAGAGGATTATCTTGATGAAAGGATACATCCACTCATGAAATTGAGAGGAAGAAGATAAACCTTGCACTCTACTAAGAAGAGTAATCAAGTCACCAACCTCCTCTATAAAATTGTTCCTCAAAAAGTTCCATGGCCATTTAGACAAGTTTGCTCTGGAAGTTTTGAGCCATCTATTGTTGATCACCTTCTTTGCCTTCTCAGGATCTTTATCATATTCCTTTTATGCTTCAACGAAGTTGATCTTTAACACTTCAGTAGAAGGAGGGAACATAAAAACTTTATCAATGAACTCAGGGTCTAGTTAAATTACTACGTTGTTGCTAGCATGTACCACAACCCTGGTATCTTTATTGTAGAATTGGGTGCACTAGAGCACAAAATCTATGTGATGAGCTGCCACAAGAAAAGAGGAGACTAGATGAATATTGCTCTCAATTATCCTCTTCATTTCTGAGCTTAGATTGTTTGCCTTGGTTCTCTCTATGAACTCAGCCATATCAACATGGCCAATTTATGTATCCCTAATGTTGTCGACATTAGTAGTGACCGAGGTGATTGGAAAAACACCTTGATACTGGTACTTCATCATCTTTGACTTCTTTGGAGATACCTCAGTCATTAGTATGAGCCTTTATCAAAAATATGTTGATGAAGAAGGATCTTGAGGAGAAACTATGCTAAGAATCATGATCGCACAATTAGGGAAAATATTAACAATCTGGGAAAATTACACATTGGGTGATCATGACTAGGAAAATGCACTTGAAAGCACTGAGGCATGAGTAGGTCAAATAATGAAAGGGAAGCAGGCTCAAAAAATGGGAAAAACAAAAATCTCCTAGAGTTAGTGAAAATAGAGGGAAGGTATGCATAGGTGGCAAAAATTGCTGCCCTTGCATGTTGAGGATTATTTTCATGTACAGGCAGCAAAAATTACCACCTATGCATGTTAAGAAAGGTTATAATGCATCGATGGTGATTTTTGACACCTATGCATATTGAGAGAAAGTCAGGTTGTGCATAGCTAGCAAAAATCACTGCTTATGCAAATGGTTAGAAGTTCCATGTAAGGGTGTCAAAAATTGCCACCCTTACACATGGTTGTGAAGGGAAGAACTGTGTTAGGGTGGCAAAAATCACTGCCCTTACACAAGGAAGGATGCAAGGTAGTAATGGTAGTGAAAATCACCAATGTTACATGGGGAAGAGCAGAAGGCATGGATTTATAAGGGCGATAGATTTTGTGGCCTTTACACTGGTTAAATGGCCATATGTAAGGGTGGCAAAATTTGCCACCATTACATGGGGCAGAAGGCTGATAGGTGAAAAATGAGGAAGAGGGATGGAAACGGTGTGATTGGATGGGTTCCTCAGGGGGGAAAAAAGAGGAATGGGATGAAGAAAAATAATAAGAAAAGCCTAGACCTAAAAAGGAAAAGAGGAAAAACAAAAAAAGAAGAAAATAAATGCAAAAAATAAAACAAAACTAAAACTAGAAGAAAAGAAACATAAAACCCTACCTGATAATCATGAAACAACACTCGAATATGATGAAAACATGCTTCCTCTTGCTTGTTTGATCACCCAAAAGTAGGGAGGGGGAGAAACAAAGAAGAATAAAAGAAAATGAGGTGCAATAGGGGTTAAATGGGGTGAAAATCACCCCCAACCACTCAATGTGTATGGCTATAAATGTCGTGCATGAAAATTGAGACCATACAGAGGTGGTAAAATTTGCCACCTCTACATGTGAGGTTGGAAGAAGGGATGTAGGGGTGGCAAAATTTTCTTCTCCTACATGAAGTGAAAGAAAAGATGTAAAGGCGGCAAATTTCACCGCTCCCACATGAAGGATGCAAAGGCAGAAAAAATCACTACCTTTGCATGGAAATAAGAAAGCCAAATGTAGGGGTGGAAAAAATTGTCGCCCTTACATGAAAACTCAAGAAAACACCTAACTCTGAGAAAAATTTGTCATCTAGCCGCATCAAGACCGTAACAATTTTCACATTTTTGGGAAAATGAAATAAGGGAATGTCATGAAATTCAAATGATGCCAGTTAAGCAAACATGAGAACAAGAAAAACTTGCCTTGAAAGATGAACTTAGAGTGAAAAATATGAAACACACAAGTTTCATAGGGGTTGTTCCAAAAATGAGCATAGCCAATTTTGGGAACAACAACTAAGATGCAAGGGTGAAAAAATTCACCGCCTTTGCATGGAAACTAGAAAACCACATGTAAGGGAAGCAAAAATTGATGCCCTTACATGTAAACTCAAGAAAACACCTAACTCTAAGAAAAATTTGTCATCTAGTTGCATCAAGACCATAACAATTTTCACATTTTTTGGAAAATGTAACAAGGGAATGTCATAAACTTTGAATGATGCCAGTTGAGTAAACATGAGAATAAGAAAAACTTGCCTCAAAATATGATCTTAGAGTGAAAAACATGAAATGAACAAGTTTCGTAGGGGTTGTTCAAAAAATAAGTGTAGCTGATTTTGGGAACAACACCTCATTTCCATTGTCATATCATGACAGCCCAAGGCCCTTGGGGTAACACCTTTAGTCCTCTCAATCTAACCCCACCTTTACATGAACTACCCCATAGTTCAAGAAAGAATTTTCCCAAATTATATGGTGATGAGAGAGTTCATCCTGAAGAACATATTACTGCTTTCTGCATAGCCTATGGTGTGATAGGCATGGAATATGAAAACATAGCAGTCAGACTGTTTATAGAAATGTTACAAAGTACTATTGTAGACTAGTTCTATCATCTTGAAGTGCAGACTGTGACTGACTGGAACACTCTCAAAGCTAAGTTTGAAGCTAGATTAAAACCTATAGAAGATGCACATGCCCTATTAGCTCAACATACACAAATGAAGAAGGAGCCTCATGAACATATGCGAGACTTCATTGCTAAATTTGACAAGCTGAGGAACATGATTTCTATAATTTCTCAGCCAACACCTAAAAGTATTAAATGCTTCTTCATAAATTCTCATCTTCTTGAAGTGAGTTTCCTATTGAGGTGGACTGGCCACATAGACCTTGCTACAGCTCAAGATCTGGCTAGTGAGGTTCAAGATGATCTTATCCTGGTAGGAAAGATAATAAGAGATCCTAAAAAAAAAATTCTTTATCTTTTGAAATTTTTTCTATAGGCACCACTGATCCTATGGTGCAAAAGCTAGCAAATGAATTGCTAGCTCTAAAAAAACAAATGGCACAAGGGATGTCTGCTCCTCATTTTTATCAGTATATACCGAGGAGGATGTTTCCCAACCAGTCATATCAAGGTAGTGCTGCCAGGAATCAAGGGCAACCAAATCATCTTCCTCCCCCATAGGAGAAGTTTGCCATTGAAGCAAAACCATCTAACTTAGTAGTTGGTTATCATGAAGCTAAACATGATTCTTCTTTCCAACTTGAGTTTGGTCAAGAATATGATGCTAATCTCTTCACAGAAGGAGAAGAAGAATTAGCTGGCAACTCCAACATTGGTTTCCTAAATTACTAGGATGAAGCTCGAAGCAAGGGAGAAATGTTTGATGGATCATACACTATATTTACCAAGTCCCAGAACCTGTCAACTCAACAAGCTGATAAAGGAAAATTAGGGGAAGAATCTTGACTAGCAATGTCAATTGCTAAACAGGGGACTTCTCTGCCTTTCCAATCAAAAGACCTGGTGATCACTAAAAAAGTAAGTACCTCAAATATTCCTATTCCTTCTATTTCAAATTCTTAGACCAGTACCACACCCTAGAAAATCTAGAATGATGGACTTTCTTCCTCTATTCCTAGTTCTTTCCAGTCATTTGACATAATTGACCATACTAGGAAGATCAAAATTCAAATGACTGAGTTCAAATATTTACAAGCCAACCCTGAGCAGTTGGACAGGTTGGTCGAGTGTGTAAAGAATAAAACTATCCCTACATGATAAGATGTTCCAAAGGTGACTCATAATCCCCCAAAGAACATATCCACCCCAAATAACCTTGTCATTACTCCTCTTATTGCCCCTAGGAAAATAGAACCTTTTTATGTTTTCCTATTGATAAATGGACATAAATTGAGCAACTACATAATTGACTCTGGAGCTTTAGACAATGTTATGCCTGCCAAGGTGGCAGACACTCTCAGCCTTACCTTGACTAAAACTTGTGAGAGATGTTTCTCCATGGAAAAAAAACAAGTGCCTCTGTTGGGTCAGATCAAAGATGCCTAATTTTCATTTGCGGCCTTCCCATAAAAAATGATTAAAATGACAGTCCTAGTGGCCAACATTCCAACTTCCTATGGAATTCTGCTTGGATGAAATTTTTGCAAGGATGTTGGTGGATAATTGAGCATGGACATATCTAAGGTGAGGATACTTGTCAAGGGCATCATGAAAAGGCTTCTTCCTGAGAAGGAATCAAAATATATTGTCACTCAGACATCAGATCTTGAAGCTCAAATTTTGTTTGAGTCTTCAGGAATAGGTAATTACTTCCTGTCTATAGAGGATGTTTATGTTTCATTAGATGAAATTCTTGTAGGTGACAATTCAAAAGGTTCAGACAGAAGATCGAAAAAATTGGTAGAGAAAAGTATAGGTGTAAAAGAATCCTCCCTCCCTAACAAAGAGAAATCTAAAAGGAGATTATTTTCTAATGATGTCTGGATCCTAGAGTTTGATGGTAGCTATTCTTTTATTAGTTCTAGAGCTAGAATTGTTCTGATATCTCCTCAAGGAGAAATTTACCCTATTCATACAAGTTATAGTTTAACAACACCAACAACACCGCTAAGTATAAATCTTTGTTGCTCAGATTAAAAGCTGCTCAAGCTAAAGGTGTTAAGCTTCTTCATGCCCAAGGAGATGCTGAACTGGTGGTTTTTTAGGTGAGAAATTTATATCAAACCAAGAATGAAAGATTTTGACATTATCATAATCAGGTATGGGACTGCCTTGAAAGTTTTGATGCTTTCAATATTTTTACAGTGCCTAGAGAGCTTCATAATTTTGTAGATTCATTGGCTATCTCTGCAACCCTAATGGTTCCTGACAAAGAATTTGAAGAGCACAGTTACACTATCAAACTTGTCTTTCAACCAAGTGTACCTGATAATACTAATCATTGGTAGGGTTTGATGCTGACAATCAAATCATGTGCTTCACTAGACCAGAAGAGTAATGAACTATAGTAGTGGACCATACTATTGCACGTCAAAGTCAGGTAAAGAAACTCTCCAGCAAGAGAGCAAGGATTCATGGTTTTTGGATTAGAGATCAAGTCTTGCTATGGGGCAAGAGGAAAGAACCAAAAGGAATGCATATAAAATTTGATTCCTAGTGGAGAGGTCCATTCGCCAATCATTGATTCTAGGGAGAAAATGGTTTCTTGCTGATATATTAAGACAAAACATCATTTTTACTACCTCACAGTGGGTAGCATCTGAAGCACTTCAATTCTTGAAGTATTAGATAAGTTTAGTTGTACATATGTATAGTCTTTGTTTGTTTTGTGTTGTTTATTTTGTTTTCTGGCATCTTTCTATTTTTGGATGGCATGACTCTGTAGCCCAATGACATAGATAAAGGCACATAGAGTTTGGATTCTACTCCCTTCGATCATTTTTATAATCGATGGAATTTCCCCAATTGGAGCTAGTTGTTGTTCCCAAAATCTGTCACTTATTTTTGTGGACAACATGTCGACCATTTTGGTCCTATAGGCCAAAATGTTCTGAGTAGTCAAGTTTTTTAGTTAATCAATCCTTTTTAGCTAAGGAAATCATAGGTTCAATAGGCAGGCTTTCGCAAGGAAAAGTTCAAAACACTTAAGGAATTTCATAAAAATTACAAGGATGGTTCAATGCTGAGGTTCAACCGAAAGGTTCATCGGCGGGTTTCAAAGAGTTGGAATGAATCATTAAACTATTGAATCATTGAACTCTGCTTCAAAGAGTTTAAAGGGTTTAATGAGTTTAAAAGGTTTAAAAGAGTTTAATAATATGGAACAAATTCTGAACTGATGAACCATTAAACTACTTTGAATCGATGAACCATTAAACCCCACTTCAAAGGTTAAAAGTGGTTCAAAGTTTTGAAAGAGTTTAATGCTTCAACAAGTTCAACGAGTTCTAAGTTCAAAGTTCAAGTAGAAGATTCTATAAAAATGGTTCAAATAATTAGTTCAACGATACATTGAACTCCTAAGAACACTAAGCAAATGTGGCTCTTTGTAAAATATTGAACCATCGAACCACCGAACTGATGAACTTTGAACCATTGAACTGTTACACTCTGAAAGGTTCAAGGTTCAAAGCAATTCAACCAACTAGTGATGTCCCTGTGGATGTCAAAATTAGGGTAATGAAATAACCATTGATTTTCAAATATGCAGACCCGAGAACAAACTCAGCAACCAGCTAAAGAAGGAGCTGAAGGAGCTAGCAGAAAGTGAGAAGAGAGCTCGAGAGCTTAGATCACCAAGAAGAGACAAAATGTAGCAAGGAAAGAGGGAAAGTTATAGAGCATCTATAAATATTTTTAGGAGAGTTATTCCAGTAGGTGGAATAGTCCACCAGGTGGACATTAGAGAGTGCAAGCATTCAACAGCACGGCCTATTTTTCTTCATTGAGTAAAGGTGAATGGACAACTATGTAATTATTTTAAAGAAGACCAGGTGGCCCATACTTTGGAGGAGATATTTGATATAATTTAAAATTCTAAAGATAATGCTAATGACCTACTCCAGCATGTCCCCTTCACATAATTTCTAATGCATTCAATGTATTGAATACAACAAGGGCCATTTCATGAAAATAAGTGCCAAAATCTTTCTTTGGTTGCTATGTATTGTAATCTCTCAGTTTGTATGAAGGAGATCTCTCTATTATCAGAAGCAAAACTCTACCCAAATTAAAAGGCATTCCTAAGACTTTGAGCTCAAATTGTTAATCATATTTTATCAAATGAATGAGAAAGCAAGTGAACTTTTAGACTTTGTGTTGAAATTGCTTGTGTTATCTAGGAAATTGTTCTTATGTATTTTTCTTAAATACAGTCTTGTCCATTAATCAAATAAGCAAAACTAGTGGAAATAAATTGGAAGATGTCTTGAAGTTGACTGTGGGAGACTTTGTGCTGCCATAATTTTATTTAGTATGTATGTTTTATGTTCTAGTGTAAAGGTATTGGAGAGAATTTGAGCTCCCCTTATCCTTCATAATCTTTTACTCTGTTGTAGTTTCAAGTGGAGAATTTGGGCTGCACTTAATCTTACTGTGTTACTTTGTCCTAAATTAGTAGGGGAAACAATGAAAGACTTTGTGCTTTCATGGGTTTCTTGTGGTTATAGTTACTACCCAAGAAGTTTTCCTATGGTTTGTTGAACATCATTTCTAAAAGAAGAGAAATGCCTTCTATAGTTATATAAGAATTTTCTTTTACTTTGTGAACATCATCTCTGAAAAAAGAAAGATGGATGGTGTGATTTTACCCCTGAGTGTATTTCCAGTTCATATTAGTATATAGTAGTTTATAGGGAACCTCCCTTGGCTTAAAGGGAACCTCCCTTGGCTTATAGGGAACCTCCCTTGATGAGAGGAGATATTTATCTCATTATGCTGTGGTAAATCTACACATTTTTCTGATTAAATCTCCTTATACTGAGGTTGATATACCTATTTTTCCATCAGTTAGTTGGTGACAAAATATTCACCCAATAGCAAGTATAAATTATTTTAATTTGAATACCACTTAATGGAGATATTTTTCATAATGCACATGTTTTCCTTTAGGTATTTTAGAGGCATTAATGTCATTGTAGGGTTTTGGATCGAGTTGTTTGGCAATGAATGGTTAGTGGGAAGACCAAACTATGATAGATTGTAAGTAGAATTTGCTTCAAAAATTGAGATGTGGGGAAAAATAGATTCCTATCAACTCAAAATGACATTTAATATACATGTAACTACATTTTAGTTTATTTGAAATTTTATAATTAAATATCATATAAGATAGGTATGAGGGGTATGTGATGGAAGGAAGTGAAGTTATCAGTTTAATTTTTAAATAGGAAAATAATGAAAATAAAATTCATGTTGTGGCACAAGTACATGTGAATTAAAAATAAAATTAAAAATTAAAGTGTAAGAATAAATCAAAATCAAAATTCAAATGAAATTTGAAATTTTCTTTGAAAATAAGGAGTTCTATGAAGAGATTATAGAGGTTGTTCTAGTTGATTTGCTTCACCAAATCACTGTCACCTCTTCTCATCCTTGATGTAAGGATTTAAAATGGTATGTTGACACCCATTTCCATAATTACATTGCTCATGAAAGATATGAATGGCTTTCACCACATTTTCCTATAGTAGATAAGCCTAATCCTAAATGGGATATTCATTCAACCCTTTCAGTATGGGGTAGATGCTTTCAAATTACTTGTTTTACTTGTGTTAAACCTAATCTTGGTTTTTATCTCTCAATATAATTTTTGTTATAAACATTGATAAATTTAATAGAATATTTTTTACATATATAAAAATAACTTTCCACTTTCTAAGCACATGTTTGAGTTAACCTTATTAACCTTTCATGCTTATGAACACTCTAATCAACCTTGACAAGTTGTAATCTTTTTGTTTAGTTTTGCATCATATATGATTGGCAACCAACTATAAACCATTAGAGGCTTAAACATAAGTAAACCACAAATTTTTCAAGTATTTGTTAAATTAAATATATATAAATATAATGATTGTTAATATTTATGAGAAGACAAACACTCCTAATATGAAAAATTGTATTAAAAAATTGTAATTGATAGGTCCCTAAAAGAGGTTGTCATCAACGATTTTTTAATTGACATGTAAGGTTAAGTTTAAATTTTGTAAATTTAATGAGGGAGTGGTAGTAAATGGTAAAACTAAAATTATACTACACAAATTAGATAAATGATAACAACCTATTTACATTGATTTTGATTTCTCTATTAAAAATTATTATCTGTGGACTTCCAAGTAAAAGTTTTGAAAACCAATTAATAGCAATAGTGTTCATGCAACACGTGATTATAGTAAGCTTGAGGTATGTGTAAATAATGAGTCAAGAAGAATCACTTATATAATTTATAAGTGAAAAATAATATGGAGATATACATAACAAATATCATAATCCTCATCTGCAAAAAAATATTCAAGATAAAAAATTCATATTTTTGTAGATGAGGGCCAAGATGTTTGTTATTTGTATTGAAATAGCTTAGATAGATTTGTTTATATAGGTATCTCTAGGACACTTCACAAATAATAATACTATATAAAATTTTGATAAGCAACAATCAAGGCATGAGAAATCAAGCCATGGCAGAATAGTCCAAAAAGATTAGATATTCAATGAGTTGTTTTTTGAAAAAATTGACTAGTCATCGAAAAAAATATTTTATATTTTACAAACTAGTTTTTAATATGTTAATTATTGATTTTAATTGTCATAAAAAACTTATTATAAATTAAATTTTTAATTGATAAATATTTAAAAACATATATCATTTAATATAACTACATTCTTTTTATAACTGAGTAGCATTATCCATTACGAATAGTAAAACTAATAAATTGTATTTTTTATAAAAAATAATTATTGTATATTTTTTAAATAATACCAATAAAAATAAATTGATTTAAATATTAAATTCCACTCAAAATAAAAAATAACTATTGAAAACATTGACATAATGTCAATTTAATTGTGCATATTTGTTGAAATTTTTGAATAGTTACATAAAAATAGTGACACACATTCCAATACTAATTGTGACATATAATTTCTACCAAGATTATTATTTTTAATTAAAAAATTTATTTGTGTTGAATTGATACATAAATATTTATTAAAATTTAATCCCTCAATAGTGTACTATATCAAAAATAACATACCATGTTTAATGTAAATGTTTCACTTAGATATTGTAGTATAATGCAACATCTAATTTATATGAATTTTCATAATTGAATAGATACTCAATAAATAAATAAATTCTTCAAATGTTATTCTTTGTCTAAATGCTTTAAATTCACAATGAAGCTCTCTCAAATGATATGCATCTTTATATGTTCTTCTTTTCATGTCATAAATGTGTTAATCGATTTATGTATTTAAAGACTTATTGAATTCAAATTATGACATTAATGATGCGTAAGACAACATATAACATGTAAAATAACTTTAAAATGACTTAAAAAAATTGGGGGACCTAAAAGAGGGTCAAAATGGCTCACACATAAAAATCCCCTAAAGCCTTACAATCATAGTCATAAGAAAAAATGACAGTATAAATATGGTTTTAGAGAAAACACCAAAACATAAGAGGGACATGAAGAAGAGAGTGAAATATAGAAGAGATAAAAATAATTAAAACACAACAAGAAAAAACTAGAAAACTTAAAACCAATAAAAATCTAATTTGAACTAATAATCAATAAAAACACAAACAACTTAAAATAATACAATTTTAGAATTATCAAATATCTTTATAACAACATAAGGTGAATACATATATAATTAAAGTTTACTTCTTATTTATTAATTTAATTTTTGTTATAAACAATGACAAATTTAATAGAACATTTTTTACACACATAAATTTTTCACTTGCTAAGCACATGTTTGAGTTAACCTTATTAACTCTCCATGCTTATGAACACTCTAATCAACCTTGATCAATTTTAAACTTTTTTGGTTTTGCATCATATATGATTAACATCCAATTATAAATAGTTTATGGGGGAATATTCCATGCATATGCATGCTTATTTCAGTTTCAAATAACAAATTGACACATTTTGAAATATTGAAATAGAAGTTGCAATGAGCATTCACATACACTTTCAAATTTTATAATTACAATGGGGTTATGATATAGTTTTATGCCACATTCTTCATTCTATTTTTATAGATTTAGACATGGTAAGAGTATAGGCATACTCCATTCTCTTGTGACCATGAATTTAAAGTAATAATGTTGAAATTGAATTTACAAACCATCTATAGTTGTTGATTCATTTTAGGTACATAGTGCATGACTTGGAGTTCATTATACACTCCAATATTATGTATGCGAATATGGTAGTATTTCAACTTATTTCATATCTTAGGGTTGAAATTAACAACATAGATGAATTAAAGTTAAATGTACCTCATTGGGTGTTATTTTCATTCCAAAAGTGAAAATTCAAGTTGGGGTTTGATCACCCTCAATTTTCTCTAATATTTTAGCTAAAGAACCATCTTCTCCAAGTGATTCGTGGGAGATAATAATTCTCCAAGTATTCAATGAAGCATCATCAACAAGCAAAGTCACAAAGAACAACATTATCTCACACATACAAGTGTATTTTTCCCATACTCTTATTTCAATTTTCAAATTGTTAAAATACAATTAATCTTGAAATTTAGAAAACTTCATTTCAAATTATAAATTTTCAAAGTTCAAATAAATTTTTGAATGTTCAAATGTAAGTTTTCAAATTTTAGTTTTCAAAGGAATGAAATAACTACTTAAAGTGTTTTTTAGGGTTTGCTAAAGTTATTAGTGCCTTAAATTATTGAAGTATCCAACTCAAACACAAAGTGTGTCTTAAACACTAAGGTATGGATTTCCTTTAATCTAGTAATTTCATTTCTAGACTAAAAGGGGGTAAATGTAGTAATCTAAATTTGATCACGAATAGTTGATCATGTGTATTTTACCCATTTTTATCTTTAATTAGATTTTACATTTAATTATTGCTTATTTTTCTATTTTACCGTATCCTAAGCCTAAGAGAGGACCTATTTTATCCTAAAACTATCATTTATCACATGTGGAAATGTTATGATCACTAAAAATACCACTATGCATTTATATAAGTTAATTCATACCCAAAATCTAGGATGTCTCCTTAGGGGATAGGAATGACAATTAAGTAAAATAATGATTGTCAATCTTGTCTATATCCAACATTCTTATCCATTTCCCACCAATGGTCATATTTTGAAATTAAACCCTCCCTAACATCATCTTTCCTATTTTTAAGGTTCCTAGCATGGGGTCAATCCCATTGAAATTGCTATAAAAGCACATTCAAATAACTTATTACATAGCTAGGCAAATTCAATTTAAAATAATTATTAACACAAGTGCACATCAAGCTAAAATTGTTTATTATTTCCAATTCAGGTTCCAAACACTTTGAGCAATCCTTAACCATGTTTCAAACTAGTTTTATGTAGCCCTAATCCTACATGATCAAGTATTCAAGTTGATTCTATAAGCATTCATATAGTCAAAGGAACACGATTTTATAAAGCACTTAAGGGGGAGAACTACATTGGGCTAGATTTCCCTTTTCAAAGTATTGGATATGTAGGAAACATTCAATGATCATGGGGGTGATTGGGGCTAGCTCAACTCAATTAAAATCCTCTAACCTATGCTCAAAGTTCATTCAATCATTGCATGCCCTACTAGGGTTTTCAACTTCAATAAGCTATACACAACTCTCATATGCATCTCCAAAGATGAAATCAGTACACACATGCTTATTTTCCATTATTGCATGTTACTATGCCCTAAATTTATGTTTCTTATAAAACCATAGAATTGATATACATGGACAATAATGACCAGTGATCTTGTCCTATCCAACATTCATGTCCTTGCAAGATAAAATCTATAAATTGGTAAGATTATGGGTTCGATCCTATTTTCTTATTTTTGCATAATTTTAGTCAAACAAATTCAGTTGGACATTCAAAAAGCTAAGTCATCTCTCATTTTCAAAATTTAGTCTTGATTTCCATTGTTCTATATCATTTGTTTCATTCATTTACCTTTAGGTTGTTTTTTAAAAGTGTATTTACAACATCCTACATTATTCTATTCCATTTATGTGAATTAGGGTTAATTTCAATATTAATTCAAATTCATCATAAACACACACACACAAAACTTATTATATATAATATATTATATAAATATTATATTAGTATCATAATATATATTATAAGACTTACTTTATTATATATATATTATTAATATTATGTATATTATATTATTAGTATATATATATCTATCATTAATATGTTACACACACATATAGATACATACATACATAAAAATAATTTATTACTATTACATTATTTATATTGTATACTATATATAATATTAATTATTAATTATCAATACATAATATATATACTAATAATAATTTATAGTATTATATATATTATACATATAAAATAATAATATTATTTATTATATTATATTTAATATCATATGTATATAATTATTCTTTCTCTTCTTGGCAACACTCCATCAACACATGGCCTAATGAAAATTGATGTGTTGCTACATGGTTTTCTCTCAAATACACGTGTGTATATGATGACTAAGAGATTATAACACTGAGAAGTACACAACTATTATAATTAATTACATTGTCAACAATCCAGGTTTAAAACCACCTGACTTACTTATACATGTGGTTGTTGCCTTCAAAAAAATACTCTAGTCTCTGATGGGATATTATGAATCTAACACATTTGATAATTCTTCTTGTTACATGGCATAATCATTGATAGATGCCACTCAAAATGGCATGGGCACTAACCATATGTAAATCATAAGGAATGACTTTAAATAAAGTAATAATTGATATTGGAAACCCCAATCATCAAGTCTTGAAATTCATTTAGTATGAAGAGTACACTCATTGTGTGGCATGCCTATCTCCCATACATTTACCTTCAACTATTACAAAATAATTAAGGATTGTAAATATGTACTATCCAAAACAAAAGAGGAAGGAATACTTAATGCAAAACCTCTTTTGCTAAATTTACAAGAAATACATTTTTTCTCCAAAATTATAATAATATAATTCAACACATTTTATCTCATTCATTAATAATACTACTTCACTTTATACTCATTTGAAATTAAGAAAACATTACTTTACTAATAAAAAATTCACATCCCTTGTGACATTATTATTGACCCCATAAATTGGCTATGCCCAAATAAAGTCTAAAGTGCACAAGCATATGATAAAAAAATATAGATAAAGCACCTATAGCCAAAGAGTGATGCATGAAATTAAAAACCATAACATGTGTGTGTGTGCCCAACATGGATTGCCAGAATCACAAGTTGTCAGAGACTATGTCCACATGCACTAAACAATAAAATAATAGGATCAAGACATGTAACCACATGAATCCAAAAGCCACAATGGATATCATGGGGATAAAATGGTGGGAGTTAAGAATTAAAGTTGATCCAAATAGGAAGTTAAATAAGAGATGACAAATAATGGGGTAAATGACCTTGTGTAGACTAGAGTAGTAACTGTCAGGTGGGCAAGGTGGCATAATAAATGCAAAGATATTATAGTTGGTGGTAGGGATGGATCTTAGGAGTATATAAAATGTATACCCTTATAGTTTAAAAATGGTTGACTGTTGGTAATTAAAAGGTATTTTTTCATAATTGGAAGTAGTTATTAGCAACATATGATGAAAAAAAGAGACTCCCATGACCATAGGTAAATGATGTCAAATTATATTAGAATATTAGAATAGAAAAACAACTAGGAATATAGATTATAGTATTGTAAATGATATGAGAATATTATAAGCAAGTGAAGTTTTGTAATATTGATATGTTGATCAATAAAGTTGTGTTATTGATTCTATGATGCTTTTTTATGATTTTAAATATATGACATTGTTGATTTACTTAGGGTTGTTTGGAAGATATTGAATCATGTTTCTATTGTCATTAATGGAGTTTCCATGGAATGCACACATGTAAGCTAGGGCCAAGTAAGAATTAATGGAGAGTGCCTACATGTCGCAACATGCAAAAATATGATTCCACCATATTACATGCAACTAACTCTGACCTATCATGGTTTCCCCTCTCTGAGCCTCAGGTGAGCTCGACTGGTCCTCTTACATAATAATCCAATACAAGTGGTTTTAGTGTTTTTATCCTAATATGGGGCATGTAAGAGAATTGGTTCATGCGTAGCCAAAAACTAGTTCAACATGTTTTTCACTTGCTTTCTCTTACATGTATATGGAAACATTCAATCCATGTTCAAAGCTTGTAAAAAAAATGTGTTATGCATAATTCAGAGGATAATAGAAAGCTAAACTCTTTGGGAAATCTTGCCACTAGGAAGAAGATCTTGAGCTGATGCCAACAATGCAAAGTGCATAGTATTTATTTTGGGAGGAATATGGAAAGAAAAATAGGAAAAAGGTATGGACCCACCCTACTAAGAAAAGACCATAAAAAAGTGTGCAAATTTTTAATTAATACCAAAACAATGAAAAGCATCTTGTGAGGAGGCATGTAACACAAAGGCTTTCTAAAAAGTGGAAATCTAGGTGAAGCAGTTACTTATGGTGCAACTTCATAGGCAACTAGATTGAGCAAAAAAAGCAAGAAAGAGATGGGCTAGTTATCTATGGACAAATAAGTGGTTTAGTGTAGGGTGATGTTAACCTTAGAAATTGGCTAAGTCAAAACTAAGTCTAAAGTGTAAAATCATGAAACATGTGAAGACATAAAAAAACCAATAGTTGAAGAGTGGAACACACAATTCAAACACATAACATGTGCGTGCACACAACATGGACTACCAATAAGAAAGGTGCAAACTACCAGAAGATATGTCCATATGTGTTAACTAATAAAATAGCAGGATCAAGACATGAAACCACATGAATCTAAGAATCACAATAGATATCATGGGGATCAAATGGAAGGAGTTAATCCTAACAACTAATCCTAAAAAGTAGTTAAGAAATGATAAAAAAATGATGGGGTAGATGAATTTGAGTAGACCAAAGAAGTAACTATCAAGAGGGACAGGTAGTGTAATAACTATGAAGTGATTAAAATTGGTGGCAAAGAGGGATCTTAGGAGCATATAAAAGAAAGACCTTGCAATATAAAAGGGTCTATTGTTGGTGATTAGAGGTGAATTTTGAAGAATTGGTAGTAGTGGTTAGCAATGGATTGATCATAAAAAGAGACACTCCTGACCATATAGAAATACTATCAGATTATATCAATAGATTAGATTAGAGATAGAACCAAGAATAAAGACTATAATATTGTAAATTCTATAAGAACATTGTAAGCATGAACAATTATGTAATATTTATATGTTTATTAATAAATTTTGTTATTGACTCTATGATGGCTATTTATGATTTTAAATGAATGGCATCATTAATTTACTTATAGTTACAACATATTGAATCATGTTTTTCTAGTCATCAATGGATTTTCCATGGAAGGTGCATATCTAAGCTACGACCACGTATGAATTAGAGGAGAGTGTGCATGTGTCCTAGCATGCAATACCATGCTTCCACCCCATTACATGAAATTAACCTAGACTTATCTTGATTTCCCCTCTCTATGCCTCGGGTGAGTGTATAAGACATTAGTTAATAAAAAAATGCTAACCATTAAATATTTTTAAGATAAAATAAATAAGAAAGGGACTTAAGACTTTCACCATGAGATGCTATATCCAAAATAATGCCAATAAAATTTTTACAATATTATCATTGATTTTTAACCATGGTATAATATATAGTCATCTGACTTTGACATGACTGCACACAAGAAGTAAACATCACACCATCTTCTCCACTTGAATGAAATTTTGGGAGTCAAATGAAAATGTTAAATGCCTTCTTACATATGAGGGAAGGCAAGAATATAAATGAAGAATAGATATCCACCCTAGATATACTTTTGAAATAAAAATATAAAGTGCCTTTTACATGGTATTAATTTCATATAACTCATTCACTATTAATAAAGATATATAAATAAAACATGCAACACAATGATATTACATTATTATTCTTACATACATACCATTAAAAAATTTAGACATAAAGTAATAAATGAAAATGACTTGTGTATACAAAAATATTGTCTCCACTATTAGTAATATTATTCATCATTAATCCTACTCAAGTTTACCACACTCACATAGGCTATAGAGTGGAGATATGTAAGAAAATAATAAGGCCATGAGATGGTAAATCCTAGATAAGTAAACATATGTGATGGATAATCTCATTCATATACAATAAAGAGAAGAATAAGTGCCACCCATTTGTCAAATACTAAAGAGTGTATATTTGTTAAATATATATATTTGGTTTATTTATTAGTAGATACAAATGCTACCTTGAGTTTAGAGTAATCCAAGGGAATAAACCCATGGTATCTCTCACATTAATGGCCATAACCTTCTTAAGACATATGATAACTATGGAGATACTTCATTTATCTACATTACATTGTGGATTTGGACCACTAGATCCTATTGTAGATTATCAATATTTATCATATAGATTCTCCCTAAGTGAAATTAACAATTTTATGGGTTTAAAATCTACTTGATAGCTTTCAAGTTCCAACTCTACTCTTACATTACAACATAATACCCACAGAGTTCGAACTTGGAACTTGTTAATAACAAAAGTTACTGATGTCACAATATAATTGTTAGGAGATGATAAGTCATACATAGAAATGGTTTAAATTACATAATGGATCTTAGAATCATGACTACATATACACATTTGTAATGATATATATATATATATATAGTTAAATAGAAATAATTAGACAAGAATATAAGAGTCATACATATTTCTCAATAGTATGTCATGTACATAAAGAAAATATAAATAAAATACATTTAATATTTTAGTTCTCTCTCTCTCTCTCTCTCTCTCTCTCTCTCTCTCTCTCTCTCTCTCTCTCACACACACACACACACACACACACACACACACACACACACACACACACACACACACACATCATAACATCATATAGATTCTTGTCTTGAGATCTTTCCACTAGTCACCTCTTAGGATCCATATCAATGGTATCAAAGTGGTTCATCTCCTTTTTTTATGGTCTATCGAATGTGAAGAGAGTATATTAGCCTCAATGTCAAACTTTGAGATATATCAAACTATCTAACAAGTTTTTTTGAATACATGACCAAACCACAGAAAGAGGAGATTCAAGAGAGGATAACAAAATAAATCAAGGACTAGTAGAATTTTTTGTTCAACCAATTTTCAAAAGTTATTAAATAAGCAGTTCCATCACCTTCATCATCAAGTAAAGATTTTGGTGGTTGAGTTCCCCCTAGGTTTCAAGTAAACCTAGACATTCCTATGTTTGAGGGAAAAATTAAGATAGGTACAATAGATAATTATTTATATTAGTTAGAATCATATTTTTCCATGAATGAAGTTTATGATGAAGACAAGATTAAGATCACACTTATTAAAGTCTCTTCACCCATCAAGAAGTGGTGGAAAGCACATTTTTGTTGGAGAAAGACTAGATAGAAGAAGATCTAGAACTAGATTGGGATCAATTCTTGGAAGGATTCAAGGGTAAATGTTATACTGAAGATGTCTATGATGATTATTACATGCAATAGTCACAATTATGATAAGGACATGAATAATTAGTCCAAGCCTTCACCGATGCTTTCCATATTCTCTATGAAAAACTAAGCTCTTTTGAGATAGAGCAACATCAATTCCTCAAGTATTGTACTGGCCTAATATCATCTATTTAGTCTAGATTGAGGCTAGTTAAAGTCAAGATGATGGGCAAAGCCCATCACTATAAATTGTTGGGACTTGTTCCAAAGTATTAGCAATGATTTAGATTAATAAATGTTTTTTTTAATAAATTTAAATGGGCATGTTTATTTATTAAGACATCCCATTTATACATATATTATTAAGTTTTTAAGCTAATAAAGTAATAGGATGTTTTATGGGTAAACATTCCTATATAGAGTTAGGCATTATGTAATTACAAGGTTGGTTGATTTATTGGTCTTTGGTAAATCAATAACTAGGGTCATAAATGGTTAAAGACTTATTGGCACCCTTATGTACTTTGTTATTTTTATTAATAAAATGATTGTGGCCTACCTATTTTAGGCATACTATTAACCTGTGTTAATTTGTGTGGTAGTTTTACTCAAGTAAGTTTCATGAGTTAACCTTTTTTTCAAGCTATAATAAAAAGGATTTGAAGGTGAATGTGAATCCAAATCCATGTGAAGGTGAACTTAAATTTTTTCATCATGGCCCATGTGGAAGAGAAATCAAACATTTGAAGACATTTGGAAGACATTAAGAGGCACCATACTTATATATATTATTTATTATTCTTGATTTATTATACCCAAAACATTGAAAATCTACCTTTGTATAGGTTTGTATGGCCTATCATTAAAAATTTCATCATAAAATAATTTGACATCATCTAAACATAGTCTACAGTCATGGAAATTAGTTTACATGCTTTAAAACACCATATTGTATGGCCTTTCAAGATTAGAAACCCTAGTTTTTGCATTGTATGACTTTTCAAAGCTCAAGTAGAAGTATTGGTGTTTTGATATGTTGGTTTTACAATTGTATGTTTTTAAAATCTTTGTTTCATTGTCTATATGGATTTTAGACCCTTGTTGGAGAAACAAATACACTTAAATGGCCTATCAATCTAGGAAGGTATAAATAGTGTTCCATCTGAGAAAATATTATGTGTTTTTTTTTATACTAACAATCTTAAAATCCACCAAAAGCCTAATTTTACAACATTATAGGACCTTAAAATATTCTCTATGGAAATTTTATGGTGTTTTAGGAATGGAAAATATTTGAAGCAGTAGTGAGGTGTCTTGTAGCAGTGAGGTGTGATGCAAAAGTCTTAATGTTTATCTTTGCTTTGATTTTTTAGATATTTGGTTTAAATGGTGTCCACAAGTGTGTAGTAGCAATTTTGATCACAATTTATTTCATGGACGAATAAGGAAATGCATATTTACATGCAAGTAAAAAAAATTATTCAACATATAGAAAATAAATAGTTCAAATACCTTATCTTACTTTATATCTTATAGATTATCATAGAGAAATTAGTGAAAACTATTTTGTGATTTCCTTGGGAATTTGAAGATCCAAGGTTCAATTCCTTCAAAATAATTCTTTTGGTCAAACACTTTTTAATTTTAAAATAAAGGAATTTTTTTGGAATACATTTTTTTACTAAGTCACAAAGTAAATGTAAATAAGTGACAAGGGTGTTAAGTTTTAAGGTGAATGTAAAGGAGCAACAAGGGTGTATTTTTAAATAAATAATGGTGTATTTTTTTTTAATTTTTGGTTTGGTTAAGTTCAAAATCCATCAAAATATTCTATATGCTCTACTTGGAGGTTACGTGCAAAACCCCATAGACACATTTTTTTGTTGTGCAAGTGTTATTTTAAATTGTGTGTGTGTGTGTGTGTCAAATTTTTATTTTTGAATTTATTTTCATTTAAATGTGACAAAAATCAAACTTAATTTATGATAGTGATCATTTGACAATCTCAAATGACACTAATTAGAAATGGTTAAATGAATTATTAGAGATGTTTAATGAATTGTGGGTGTTGTAAAAGTAGAAAATCCAACATTGCCTACTACATAGGATAAGATTGATATTTTTGATACGCATGATTCCAAAAACTTATCTTTAATAAAATGTTTTTGTACTAGACACATTGAAAACTCTCATCATAACTACATTACATTGAAAAATCTTTTTGATTTGTATGACAAGAAGCCAAAACGCAAAAAGATAGATATTCATATACAGTTATTTACATTTTAATTAAAATAAGATAGGTATATAGGATAATATATGTCTAATTTGAAAAATATTGCTACTAAATATACCAAGGTTTGTTTTGTAAAACTTGATGATCTAATTATAATTGTTCTATTTAAAGGGATACCTAAGTCTTACAAAAACTTTGTAGAAATGCTTCATGTTTCTAATAAGACCACATGAATAAATTTAGACAAAGTCACTAAATTTATTATTCAACATGATCTATCTCTACCCAAGAAAGATAAAAAAATAGAGGAATCCCTTATTACATAATCAAAGCCTAGTTTTTCATCTTCTAATCAACATAGTTTTAGAGGGCAAAGTTATAGAGGGGGTAGAGATTATAGGAGAAGAAGATTTAAAAATAGAAGTAAAGGTTACTATCAACATAAAAATAGTTGTCATAGTAAAAACTATAATAGCCATTCTCATTCAAATGAAATGACTGATAAAGGACAAGGTCAAAATTCATATAGAGGGAGAGGCAAAGGATGATCAGATATTTAGTGACATATGTGTGGTAAATATGGCCACATTACATCTTAATGCAAGATTCCTTTTGATAAAATTCATATACCACATAAAGTGAATAAGTCTGACTCTTCTCAATATGTAGAACATGATTATGATAAATCTAGGATTGTTGCTCATGAATCAACATTTACATATTTAGGGAACATTTCTTATATGGAGTTTGAGGCTAGAGATTAGTTTACAGATGTTTGGGTGTAGACAAGAATCCAAATAGGGTTAATCAATTATTAGTGATTGAAATCAAAAAACAACTTGAATAACTAACACTCAGCGTATTTTTCAGGGTGAGCTATGATTATCAAATAAAGAATCAAATAGAAGATGAGTAGAAGCATTTACCTTCCTTGAAGACCCCAATTGTTAATTGGTTTAAAGAGGCATGAACTAAACTTGTGAATTAGTAGTCTTTAACAATGGTGACTCGACATATGGCAATGCTTCTCCTTGGCCACTTGAGGTTTTAGCTTGCATGGTTGAATAATGGTTGAATCTCTTGAAAAAAATTTACATAATAAGATTACTTTTTAGAAATTTTCTATAATGGCCAAAGGCCCTTGTATTTATAGTATTTTGCAATGATTATGAGCATTGATCTAAGATCAAGAATAATGATGGAGAATTAATCCCCAAACTCATGATTGCACACATGGAGTGTGTAAGAAACTCCATTTAAAACCTTTTTGGAGTGTGGAAGAAAGTCTTGGAAGAAAAATGAAATAATGACCTCTTAGAGTGTGTAAGAGGGAGGATTGTGGAAGAAATTATAAGATAGTGTAAGAGCATGATTTCACTCCTCTCCTTTCCAATTGACTTCTCCTTGTGATGTCACTAGATGAGGTAATATTGTAATTTGATTTAGGAAAATATGATAATTTAAAAAGTCATGGAATTTCCTATTAGAGGAAGATTAAGCTTAACTAAGTGGCATTAAAAAATTATTATAAAAATGTGACTTTTGTAATTTTTTTTGTCAATCAAATATTCACTAAATTTCATGAAATAACATTTTTAAAGGGTTGGTTTGATTTAGAATGCACTTTATAGTATTAGGATTACGATATGATCTATTGCACCAATCAAGGTTGTGTTGTGATTTTGAAGAAATGGGAATTATGTAGGTAAATTGGGTCAAATGGCAATTTTTGGTTAAATTTTTGTGAAATTTTATAAATTCATTTTGAATTTAATTTAGACATGTAAGTGGTTAAAATTAAGTGTCTACATTTTATCCTTTTTTGAGAAGGCAATGGGAGACACAAAAGAAGTAACGTCTTTTCAAATAATGAAAAATTCATTAAGAAAAAATTGAAAAATTAGATGAATAAATGATTAGTAACCCATGATGCCCCCTTAAGAGGGAATGTATAGATAAAAGACATGATCTCAAAAAAGATGAAGAAACAAGAAGAAGAGTGGGATTAACCCATGAATGAGAGTAACCCAATTGAGATAATGCTTGTAGGCTTTAATTTCCAATGTTTAATAAAAAAATAGAATTAAATTGGCCCCAAGGTAGGTGGAAGTGGGAATAATGCATCCCAAAAGAAATAGAATACTTTGAATTATCCCAAATAGGGTTTCTTATTAGATCACAATAATGTGCCCCAATAGGGTGGATATGATCATTGATTCAATGAGTTGCCCATATAGGGTGGATTTGATAATTAATTAGTATAAGTGGTTGGTTGTTCATGTTTAAGAGATGTTTAATAATTTTTTATATACATTCATTTTTTGATAAGTATCATGGGTAACATATAGATTAGTTGTGTGGTTGAAGGATCTTGTTGTAGGATAGTAGACAAGGAGATTTATTGCTACAACATTGCTCATTAGACTTCCAACACTTGATGTCTGATTTTGTATTTGACATTATGAACCATAATTATAAATGAATCATGATAAAATTGAATGTCATAAACATAATAACTTGATTTAAATTCAAATGTGATCAATCTAGGTACAAGATATAAAAAATTAAGCCCTAAGTGTAAAATATAATGCACAAAACCAAAGGCAACTAAGTAAAATAAATCAAATTAAATGCACCAACATAAATTAAATAGTAAAATTCCTAACAAATATAAACACTCAATAAAAAAATTAGTTGATCATTAGTGTGTGTGAAAGTAAGTCATTACTCTTGGTAAATCTACCCCTAAGATCAAGGAGATAATTGACAAGAATAAAGAGATGGTGACCAATGGGGAGAGAGGCTCCTATGTCTATTTTTAGAATGTTGTCAATGTGATCGATGACTCTATCTATGAGAAGGTGATGGAAAATGTGACAACTCTAGAGGTTCTCAACTAACTACACATAGGGCATTTCCCCAATGATCAAGCAAGTGCTAAAGGTGACAAGTTCTAGGTGAAATTTATCAGCTTGGATTTAAATATGGAGAGTAACATTAGAAATGACAGTGATTTTGTTAGTACCATAGAAACTATGTTTCATTTCCTCATTATTAAAGCAAGCATAATTTCTAGCTTTCCAGATTTGAAATAAAATGTCAACATGAAAGATCTATCAAAATTTATTGTATCTTGCAAGAAGTAGAGTAGAGTCCCCCAAGAGATCCATCTTCCATGTAAACAACTCAAGTCTAAATGACTAAAACAAGGTATGAATCCAATACCATGCTGACTAAATATGAGAACAAAACTAGAAAAGTGCTTAGTAGTCTTGGGTTGATGGCAGGTTGGGCAAATGGGATTTGAAACCCCTATGTGCTTAAGTCATTCACCCACAGGTAAACTCTAATAGAGGATGCACCAAATAAAATGAGGCTTTTTAGGCTCAATGGGAGTAACCCACACATTACGAAGATGACAAAGTTTTTAATCACCTAGACATAATTTTACTCTCATAACAAACATTTTTATCATGTGTTTGTTAGATTTAGTTCTTATTCATATTCTCACTGAGGTGGTTTATTCTAACCATTTCTCAATTCAATTTTATATTTCCTTGTGATTAACCTTACATGAAATTCCACACACTTATTTTCTTTAATTTGAGGGATCCTATAAGTTTATTACAAGGTTTTGGAACCTTTTCCCTCACTTGTGTATCTCCAAATGTTGCATTTAGTGGTGTGAAATGATTGACCACAACAAGTTTTTTTACAGCAATATGGCAAACAAATTGATCAAGTTAGAAAATGGGGAGAAATCGATGAATTATATATGCTCTTATCCTTATCCACTTGAAAACAAACTTGTTTAACCCCAATTTGTATATGGAAGTGGATAAGCTTCAACATATATTTCATATTTCTGAATCATATGTGATGCATGTTGTTTAGCTTCGTGTTCACTTACACTAGCTTCAACATATAGATTGGTTTTCAAAACTCTTTTTAAAGGAACTTAAAGCTTGACATTCTTTTATATACATAAAATCCATTAAATTTTCTCATTCCAAACTTTTACTTCTTTTCATGAGATTGCATCAATTTTTGTTAACCTTCATATAATTGTTTTCACACATAAGATATGAATCTTGTTTAGTTGTGAGCTCCTCAATCATCCCTGAAAAATTTTCTATGAAAAGATTTAAACACCCAAAAATGTACATGTGACTCTCTTTAATTTTAAAAGATATAATTTTTTTTCACAAATAATTATTGAATTGATAAATCTACTATCCTTAAATGTTTTCCATGTGAGTTTGCAAAGTTATATGGAATGTTGTTAGATTCAAATTACTTAAATTATATTTAGAGGCTAATTCTACTTAAAGCTTAGGAGATAGGGAACATAAAATTGATGCGCCCATCACATGGAATTTTTCTTACAAACTCCTTGAAAAATTGACTTTGTAAAAGAGTTTGATATGAAAGAATGTTTTTCACACTACGAAGGAACTATTTTCCTCTTTTCATACTTTGAAGCACATGTGCGTAGTTTTAATTTAGTGTCTACTTCGTATCTACTTGCCTAGTATTGATTTCGTTGGCGACACACACAATTGGATGGTAAATTTTTTTCCTTTTTAACTTCTCCATCTTTTAGAGCTATCGGTTACCATATACATTATCCTTATTTATTTGTCCAGTGGTTCTTTTAGCCTATCATCAATATTGTGGAAATGGGTGGATATGTTGTATTCAATGAGTAATGGTATGTTTTACTTATTTAATTGTTTCTTAGTCATCAATAGTATGAAAATAGATGTGTATGTTGGAATTATATTTAATGAATGATCGTATACATTATTTTTATCTATTTGTTTAGTTTTTTTTAACCATCAATATTGTGGCAATAGGTGTGTATGTTGGAATTGTATTCAATGAGTTATTGTATATATTATTTTTATCTATTTATCTATTTGTTTCTTAGCCATCAAGAGTGTGGAAATAAGTATATATGTTAGAATTATATTCAATAAGCTAACTTTCTTGTCCAATTATTTCTTAGTCATCAAAACAAAAGGTTGGAAATAAATGTATATATTAGAATTATAGTCAATAATTTATGAATAACCCCCTCCATTATTGTATACATTATCCCTATCTAAATATTTAGTTGTTTCTTAGTCATCAAAAATCTTGAAATAAATGTGTATATTGGAATTGTATTCAATGATTTATGAATAGATCCTTCCAGTGTCATATAGTTTATTCCTATCTACTTACCTAGTTGTCTCTTAGTCATCAATAATCTAGAAATAGGTATGTATATTGAAATTATATTCACTGATTTAATAATAGGCCCCTCCGTTGTCATAAAAAATATCCCTATCTACTTGTCTATATATTTCTTGGTCATCAACAATGTAAAAATAAGTGTGTGTATTGGAATTATATTCAATGATTTATGAAAATGCACCTCCAATGTCGGTTACCACATACATTATCCCTATTTACTAGTCTAGTTATTTCTTAATCATCCATAGTGTAGAAATAAATGTATAAATTGGAATTGTATTCAATGATTTATGAATAGGCCTCTCTTCTATTGATTACCGTATACAAGATCCCTATCTACTTGCCCAATTATTTCTTAGTCATCAATAGTCTAGAAATAGGTGTGTATATTGGAATTGTACTCAATGATTTATGAATATGCCCCTCCATATTTTAATAGATAGTATTCGAAAAGAAAAGAAGGTTCATAATGCCACACCTTATTTAGAGTTTTCTTTACAATTTTCATTTCACCATAAAAAAATATTTCTCTATTTATTACAACAAATATAATTTTTAAATTTCTTTTTAAGTGTGCAATTTAAGATTTCAAATCATGACTCTAAGTATTAAAGAGAATTTCTCCTTTCATATATTTTTTGGATCGAAAGATAAACATCATGATTATTTTAGTGTCTTTTAGTTATTGGGTGCATAAATATTCTACCCTATTTAATTATTGGCAAGGACTAAGGGGTTATGTGTTGCCAAATTCATAAATACTTGAAACCAACCTCATATATATATATATATATATATATATATATATATGTTAGTAAATAGTGTGAAAACACACTTTATCATCTTTTGCACTGATAATTTTAGCAATCAAAATTAAAATATAATTGTAATATTTCTCAGTAAATATTCTAGTAAAAATGTGATCTATTGAAAGAATCATAGATGTAAACTTTATGTTGACAAGGCTAACCTACAATAGCTAGTGGTGATGGTGGTGGAATTTAATTTTCATAAGATGTTAAAATCTAATGGCCAACCTTAAATTTGACATCCATGTGACCATCATGGGTCAAGTTAAACCTTAAATTTGTCATCTTTTGATTATCACATGGAATATTTTTTTTCTTTTTTTGATAAATAAAAAATTATAATATCTCAAATATATAATGAAGTTTGAACCCTTTAAAAAAAAAGAGTTTTCAAATTGAATACTTTAATATAATTAAATTGAACTCATTTATAACCAATAATTTAATAAATTGTATATATGTGTATGTGTGTGTTTGTATGTATACAAAATATATGTAATAGTTTTATAAGAGTTAAAGCTCACATACAATACATAAATCATTTCTCTTCTTTAATGTTCCATCATCTTCTTTAATTTTCTCTAATATTTAAAACTAAATCCATATTAGAGATTATATTTTCTATTTTGATTTAGGAAGATCCCATGGTTAGATAATTTTTAAGGCATTCATTAAAGTTGCAAAAATTTCCTTGACACTATCTTATGTATGTTGATTCTAACTACATGGTTATTCCCTCAGCAACTTTCATTCAATCTAGTGATTGCTAATGTAATAACATCTCCTTACTAACCAAGGCTGCCAACTTTCATTCAATCTAGTGATTTCAAATGAGTGGAAACTTTTATGGTTGCCTATATGAAACATCATATTTTCCACTTAAATGAAATAGTGGAAGTTAAGTGAAAATGTTAAACACCTTCTTCCTGAAGAGGAAGGGCAAGAACATGTGTAGTGCATAGAGAACCACCCTATATATAATTTTGATA
This sequence comes from Torreya grandis, assembly GCA_037957365.1. Lineage (NCBI taxonomy): Eukaryota > Viridiplantae > Streptophyta > Pinopsida > Cupressales > Taxaceae > Torreya > Torreya grandis. The sequence goes on from JARHVA010005003.1 coordinate 1,145,891, forward strand.
GAAAAACATAATGTGTCATTTATAGAATGCATGAAACACAATCATATTACTATATTTCATTTACCATTAAGAAAGTTTTATAAAGAATGCATGAAACATAATCATATTACATGATTACCTAATCACTACATGGCCCTTTTTCTATTACATACATCCCATTTCAAATTTCATACATAAAAAAATAAATGAAAGGGAGTTACGGATACAATAATATTGTCTCCAAGATCGACAATTCTTTATTGGTAATACCACTCAAGTTTACCACACTTTATATAGTGGAGAGATGTGAGCAAATAATAAACCAAGATGGTGTATACTGGAGTAAGAGAATAAAGGAAAGTAATAGTCAAAGCTACAAGTGGGAGTAATTGGTTGAGTTAATTTTTTAGTATGGTTGAATGAAACTTGATGTTATACATGAAAAAATCATTTTAAGAGAAGAATAAGCACACATAGTATTGTGTTATGAGATGTTTTAAAATAAAATTTAGGCATACTTATAAGGTAAGTGTAAAATATTGGGGGTTAATTTGTTGACATTTTTGTGAATCAATTGAAATGTGTATGTGATATTAAAATATATTGTATGTGTTATTTAAATTAATCTTGGTAAATACCAATTTTATAACCTGTACACATTATAACATGTACGCATAAAAGTACATATGTTGTATAATGTGTATACATTATTAAGAATATGAAATATTCATGAGTTAGTAAGTACAATCACATATGCATTATGTAGAGTATTTAATGTTCATGTGTTAGAAATAAAATAACTAGAATAATCAAAAGGTAGGGGGTTGCTTACTCAAATAAATGTTAAGTATAAGTTTATAGTTAAACTATTATATTTATATTTACATTTCCTTGTTGAAATTTGCATTGTAAAATATTACAATGCAAATGTAAACAAGGAAATATAAAAATAAATATAACAATCTAAATGTCAACTTATAGTTTAAATATTTCAGTAAATATAAGAAATTAGGGTCACTCTGCATCTTATAGAATTAGTCTCACAATGTTACGAGTTACTATTTTGAAGATAGTTTTTTAAAATCCAATTTAGTAAGTACTTAGTTATTTTCAAGATTTAAGCATTAAAATTAAGGATTTTAGGGCATAATGTTTGCAATTGGTATTCATTTTTTAGGTTTTGGGGTTTTTTGGATTACTTGATGACATTTCTAGGAGTTCTAAGTTTGTCAAAATTAAAAATGGGGCACATTTGTGAGTGGTCACCCTAATTATGTTTGAATTTATGCTTGATTTAACTATTTTGGGAATAATAGAGTTTTGTTCCTAATTTAACTAAAGGTCTAAATTAATAAATTAGTAAATAATATTTCAACAATTACAATCTTGACTTGTATAATTTATCTATCTTTTTTACCTTTCCAAAAATAGCAATAAATAAGGAGAAAATATAACTTATCTGAAAATAGGATGAGATGGCTAATACAAGGTCTGAAAATGGTTGTACAAGACTGAGATAGTGTCACAAATCATAATCTAGCTTTCATTTGGAGAAAGGATAGTAGCACTAAAAATAGGACACTTTGGGGTCTAGTGTTGTTGTCCACTCCTATGGTTGTTATCCAAACTGATCACAGAGACATGAACTTTTTGGGTTCTTTACATTGTTCTTGTGTGAACCCATCTATGAAATCTTTAGTGTTGAATGTTGATGGAGATCATTATAGATATGATGTACTATTCAAATCCTAACCCTCCATCATGCTAGATAAAATAAGATTTTAATCACTTAGAGAAATGAAGGGGGGGGGTGAGGTTAGTGTGTAATATGTACTAAATGTGTAATCGACACCCCTTGTGTGGTCATGCTTCCTACATACCAAAAATTTGAAGAGGGATCAAGGCATATATAGTTCTACCACTTGATGTGCTTTGTGCAATAGTATGATGTAGATTTAAAAATGCCAAATTGAGAGTGTTTGATGTGGTTAGGGATTGGTATGATGGTTTGAGTGTGTTTGCAGTTATGTTGGGTGACTATATGCAGAGAATAGGGAAGTTTGCCTTAGTGATTTTTTTGTATTCTTTCTTGATTTTTAAGATTTATCACCTCCCTTGTAAATGAACTTTGGATGGTTTTTTATAAGAAACTATTAGTCATGGGTTAGATGTATTCACTCTAGGCTGACATAATGAAGGATAAGAATAAAATGAAAATTGATCATTTGGGCTCAAAAGGCAAATAGATAGGAACACCAAAAATGGGACACCCTAGGGTTTGATGTTATAGTCTAGGTATGACACTCCTATCCTATAGGCTCAAGACCTGGGGGATCAAGATTGGCCTAAGAAATATAGCCTGGCTGAGGTGGAATGATCATTTGAAAGGATTTAGGTGACTAATAATGAGAAAAAGGTGTTTATAAGGGTCACAAGAGCATGGAAAAAGGATTTATAGATAGGGTATCATAAGTCACACTCAAACTACTAATTTAGACATTTTATATGACTACATTCCCCTCATTTATTTTAGTGATGCAGTAAAGTGAAATACTAAGATAAAGGAAAAATAAAAAATGTACCTAAACTTACCTGCAAGGGTGAATCCCATGAGGATGTGTGATGTTGAGTATGTGTAGAGAGAGCATATTGAGAAGCATAAATCTATAAGAGAAAACAAGGAATAGATTAGTTCTTATTAAACATGCAATGTCTAAAATAAGAACATAAAAAATTGTTGGGTAAAAGAGAGAGGAAGAGAAAGGAATAAATACACCTCACTGGGTATGCAAACCAATATAAAACTTGTGATTCTAAGTGATGTTGGGTATATGTTGTACCAAGAGTAATATTACAAATAGAGCTCAGTGCTTAAATCCTTGAGGGTGGCTCAAGAATATAAACCCTAGCCCTTTGGCTCCATTATTTCTGACTAAGTGAAGCTATGTGATCATGTGTATGGTAATCAATGTTTGGACTGTGTGTTAAATCCCTCTAAGTAGGTGGATCAAGAATACAAAGGCTAGCTAGTCCTTTGGCTCCATCATTGCCCTTTAAGTAAAGCTATGAACTGATACCAGTAGAATGTGTGTCATATGATATGGCTTATAAAGCCCATGAATGCTCTATAATCTGACAATGTGACATGGATAACTGAATTTGTAATGAGAACTAAGCCAATCTTGGCCACTCTGAAAGGTGGAGATTAGGCTTGTATGAAATACACTTCAAAACTAAGAATTAGGTATATGAAATCCATTCTAAAATGATGTAAACCACCTATAGATGGAATAAAGCACGTAATTACTAAGAATGCCTAGATAATGTACTAAACTTAGAAAGAAAAAAAGGCAAATTTGTTGTGCACATTACCCCCAATCATTGGTGTGTGTAACATGGATTCTAATCTAGAAGTTGTACCAATTACCCAATCTAAAATTGGAAGCAAGCGCCATCATGATATGTATGATGCCCCCTACATCTAGATTCTCTAAGTAAAATTTTACTAAAACTACCCAATTTGAATGAAACTATAGCTAACATAATTATAACTGAACTTACGTTTCTATCTATTTTTGGAAAATCTAGGTTTTGTGCTATTTAGACAAGAGCACTAAAAACATGACACTTTATTATTTGGTGCTATAGTCCAAGTATGGCACTCTTGTGATTTGTTGATTTTGATCATTATTCTATATTTGTCACTATCTTTCTAGTATGTTCTACTTGGTTTGGGTTCTGAATGTTGTTCTATGTGTTCTAAAAATTGATTTTTTTGATCGATAGAAGGCTCTAATTTTTGTGACAAAATTTTTATTTGTTAACCCCTCTTTTGAGGGTACGAATGATGACCCTACAATAATTACCCTTAGAAGAAAGAGCCCTGCAAGTGTGTTATGCTATAAAATACATGATATAGCAATGATAATCCAAAAGATGTCTCAAGATATAGCATAATTTGTATTGGAGACTGTTAAATCAATAGGGGTATGCCTAGATAGATATAAAAATGTAATCACATGTGTAGTATATTGAATTAAAACTAGAAATATGAGTTGTCAGTTGTCAGTTGCCAATTAGATATGGAGAATGATGTCTATCATGGCATCCAAGAAAGCAAAATAATGCATGATGTGGTTCATGGAATTGCAAACAATTAAGAAGCAAATAAGCACACAAGGCAAGAAATAAGAAGCACACAAAAGTGGCCAAGGGACCAAGAAAACAAGGGACATGGGCACATGCCACTCAAACTAGTAAATCAATCATACAAGGCATGTTAAAATGCCCACATACACATACAATGAAAATAAACAAGGTTGGCACAAGGGCCACAAGCATATAAAAGAGTATATAAAAAGGACATTGGCAAAGATCCCACGGCACACAAAAGAGACTAAACAGGAACTGAGAAATGTAATCACATATAGCTAAGCAAAGTGAGAAAGGAAGGCATTTAAATGTTTGAAATACTCACACATCTAACTGATCAAAGCAAGAAGTGAAAGTATGCAAAACATTTAGTACAAGACTAGGTAGATGCTAACAAACACACAAGTGCTATATACTAGTAAATGTTGATAAAGTAATCTATGTAAGCTAGTAAATAATTTACATCATCATGATAACTAGAGTGTGTGGTGTAGAAATGACATAACCTGGATGGTGTAGTCATGTAAAAGATGCCCCTGGTGGGTAGATATGTTGATGTATGTCTTGAATGTAGAAGTAGGATACCCCCTCAATTGGTAGAGTGAAGCAATCAAGGATCTGGGTGTCACTGCACACACTCAAAGAATATCAAGTGAAGCAAGTAATGTAGATAAATTGAAAAACAATATCTTAGAATAGAAAACTGTAAGTCTAACATGGTAGTAGAAATGTAAAGTATGGATAATGCATACAATTGAAATGTTTTTGGTGTTTTCAGTTATTTGAATGTTTTTGTATTTTGACATGTTATATTATTTTTGGTATTTTTGAAATAAGCTATGTACAAAAAATCAAAAAGAAACTATGTACAAGAAAGCAAAGAGAAATTATGTAAAAATAAGATAAGAAGAAATGATATTAACTGATGAGTCTCATGAGAAACTCCCTATCATGGTGTCTTATATCAAGGAGAGGGATCGTGCATGATCATGAAGCATGATGGAAGAGCTAAGACTGTGACTCTTAAAGTTGTGTATATTGTAAATGCTTTGAAATATCTGTAGAGGAAATTGACTATGGGGTTGGTTTGTAACTCTGAGAAGTGGATGCCACTGTAGGGCTCTTAAGGACCCATCTGGTAGTAGAAAAATCTCTCTAAAAGTGTGCTCTATGTTTAGAGGCATCAAACCTCAATGACTCTACCCTAGGTGTGAATATTGTAGCTAGAAACTATCTAGAGTCTTGATACTATGGTTACTCTAAAAGAGATCTTTATGGAAGTGTATGACCTCTCTATGCTAGTGAGGGAAGCCCCAGTTGTGTCTTAATCTCACCTAGAGGAAGAACTATAACTAGTAGAGAAGCTAAAAATGGTGACTTCAAAGCAAAAGATGGCTCTAAAGTGGGGAGTGGTAACTCATATGAAACTCCTCTAATTGTAACAACATGATTAGTGTGAATGAATTTCATTCATCTATGAAATATAAAATGTATTGCACAATTTTTTTGAATATATGGTCAACCAAGCAGCATATTGAAGATTCCTACACCAGGAACTATAGTAAATGATGTGGTCACATGTGTTGGACCAACCTGTAGAGAAAGTACAATCTCACCCAATGAACTATGTATGTTCTTATTGAATCCATTGATAAATGTGTTTATCAAAGTAATATCCTACTCTGAATATCCCAAATTTTGAATTAATTTCATAGTCCACATGTTCACGTTGGATCCATTATCTATGAGAACACTATGAATGAGATGGTGATCAATGTAAGATCTGATGAAAATTTCATGGTAATTTGAATCATCCTCAACTATCTCCTACTTTGAGAAGAAGATCAAAGGTATATCTAGGACTTTGGAATTATACACACCAATCATGTTGCTTAAAGAATGTGACTCAATTGAAGGTGCCTGATATGTAGCTAGTGGAGGGTATGCATGATATGCATGGTGAACATCTAATGTATCCCTTATCTCTTGTTTAGAATGCTATGGGAAGGGATTTGAGAAAAAATTTAAAGCCTTGTTCTGTGTTTGCTTAGCCTGAGTAGGCTCAACTAGAGTGCCAAGATCAATAAGGTTACCATCTATCAATCCTATATCTTGTGTTTCAAACTCATACATCTATTTTTTGTGGCTTGGTGCCCTGTGAAAATCATAAAATGCATTATGATCCTATCCATGTGGAAGAGGCTTTATTTTGTTAACTTCCCAAATAGGAGGGAGAGATATGACATTGCATTCCAAATGCTACTATAAGACTCTAGTTGGAGATACTGCTAAATTGGTAAAGGCTTGCTAAGGAGGTGTTGATAAAACTAATCGCTAAGAGGGCTCTAAATCCACATTAATTGTAGGCTAATTTTGACTTTTTCTATTATTAAACTTTACTTTGTATGGGACTTTACTGTTACTCTTATTTTTTTATTTTTGATATGCTTGTGTACTTGAGTTTGTTGATTAAAATTAATTTGACTTCCCTTTCCTTTTGTGTATGACATAACTTAGTGAAGGAAGAGAATATTTTAAACATTATTGACTCATGCAAAGCTGGTAGAAGACTTTGTTTGAAGAGATCCTATCATTATTGATCAGGCATGGAGCTAGTCGTTTTAGCCAAGATAGTCTTATATCGAAGAACATAATCTATGAGATGCTTAGTTGACCTTTATTTCTATTGTGAAACTTGGGAATAATAAATCTTGTCACCTATGTTAATGATGAAATGGAATAGGAACATGTCAGTTAATAGATTGAATGCATTGACCAATTGATTTGGTAGACTATAAAACCATTGTAGAGCATAATCCTTTAAACTCCATGGAAATACCTTGGTTAAGAAATACTCATTTGGCATATAGTCTAAGCATGTTGCATGCAAAGATCTCATGTGTGTCTCTAGATCACCCTTTCCATTATATATAGTGAGCTTGGGTTGAATAAGACCTAGTGGCAAGGGTGTAGAAGTAATATGTTGTGCTAGTGGTGTATAAAGTAGAGCAAAAGAATCAAAGACCTATGTTGGTCTAGAGGCACATTTATCAATATGTTTCACCTTAGATTGAAGAGATTTTATCTCTTACATAAGGGCAACCACATCAGGAGACAAAGATGTACTAGCCATAACTAGTGGTGCCTCATAGGAAGGTTGGGCTATTATAAGGGGTTGTTGAGACATAGTTGCCCCTATAGTGTCATTTGCAACTAGTTGTTATGTGGTTTGAGAAGATTGACCATTGTTTTATTTTTTTGCTCTTCTTGTAGTATTTTAAGTATATCATCTTGTATATTAGGATGTTTAGTTAAAAGGTCTTGAAGTTCCCTCTTATTAGTTTTGTCAAAATCAGTATACTATGCCATTGTTAAAGTAGGAAAACAAATTGAAAATGGATTGAATTTTTTGTAATAAATTGTAATAAGAAAAAATTGATGGAAGGAAAGTACTGAATAAAGGAAATGTAAAGCCAAAAAAAAAAAAAATGGAATATGCATAAAAAGGATATGAAGTTGACTAACATGTATGGTGGTACCTCAAGAAGCAAAGGAATCTGGGAAATTCAAATAGGGTTTGAAATAAATAATTTTTAAAAATTATTATGGTAAATTTTAAAAATTAAATGTGAATTTCTAATTTAAATATGTAAGAAAAAAAATTAGAATAATACTAGAAAAATCAGCAAGGAATTTTCCCTAGGGTTTCTAGGGGTTTTGTGCACAAATGAAGTAAGTTGGGTTCACCAAATGATTTAAATGTTTTGAGAATAATGGATTTTTATTCCTAATTTAGCTAAAGGTCTAGATTAGTAAATTAGTAAATAATATTTCAATAATTGTAGTCTTGATTTGTATATTTTATCTATCTTTTTTACCTTTCTAAAAATAACAATGAATAAGGAGAAAATACAACTTATCTAGAGACAAGCTGAGACAAATGATACAGGGTATAAAACTCATTGTGCAGGACTAGGATAGTGTTGTAAATCAAAATATGGATTTCATTTGGAAAAAGGATAGGAGCATAAAAAACATGACACTTTGGGGTCTAATGTTTTAGATTATGGTAAAAACAGGTTTTGAAGGGACCCCGAAACCCTGTACAAGGAGAAAGATAAACAGTAAAGCACAACCAGGTTAACACAAGAACCTAATTACAAAAAAGAACCAAAACCAGGTTTTATAGGGACCTATTACCACCAAATAAGATCATGAAAAAATAGCTGTCAAAACACTGATCTGGGAGTTAACCAAAAGGATTAGCAAGCTTCCAGATCCGTAACCAGCAAACCAAAAAAAAACCGGTTTACTGCCCCCAAAAAACCAATCAACAGAAAGGAACTTTGGATGAATCTTTTAAATTCATATTTTTCTTTTTGCATGACTAAAGATTCATATCTAGAGGAGGGACCAAAGGCTTAGACTTCTTTCTTATGACTGCTGTCCAACCATCTTCAACCTTAGCCGCCTCAGCAACCCATGCCTCGGAGGACAATGAACTTTGGACACCAGTAGGCATAAACTCCTGGTGACAGTCTAACATAGTCTGGCTCTTAGAAAGAACATCCAAAATAGGGGAAGAGATCACCACCTCCTCCTCAGGCTCAACTGTATCTTTAACTACAGCCTCCTCAGAGGCTCCATTTGATTGATTCTCTAGTGATTCCTCTTCATCTTTTGATTCAGATAGCAACCTTTCCTCATTCTCGATCTCAAAATCTGTTGTTGTTTCCAAAGGTTGTTTGTCTATACTATGTTCAGAGAAATCCTTTGGCCACCAAGTAGGTGAACGTCTGGGATTGTTTTTCCCAGCAACACAATGGGCAGCAATATGTCCCGTCTGGTGACACTTCCTACACCTAAAAGGAATCCCCTCATAATCCAAGATTTGTGTCCAGGTGCCCCTTAGGGAATCAATGCATATCGCCTCAAGAAGGCCCTTTGAAACATCCAGATCAACCAGAAATCGTGCACAA